>CM069444.1:23992973-24561379 GCA_035610835.1 Ophiura sarsii
TTTTACAAGAAAGAGACGGAAGTAAATTTCCGATTGCATACGCAAGCAAAAAACTTTCTTCTTGTCAACGTAATAACTCAGTGATTGACACAGAGTGTCTCGCCATTGTATGGGCTGTTCAAAAATTTGAGCCATACTTATATGGAACACAATTCACTATCGAGACCGATCATCAACCTTTGAAATGCGTCCAAAAGACAAAGGTCGCTAATGGTCGAATTATGGGTTGGGCACAAGCCTTACTTAGAGAATAATGACTGCGTAATAACTGTTTTCGTGAATTTGTTTTAAAATCAGAGGTTTTTGTTCTGGTCTGAGGAATTGTCCCGAAGGGCGCAGCCCCGAGGGACAATTCCGAATGACCAAAACAACAACCGAGGGTTTCAAAACAAATTCACGAAAACAGTTGTTAAGCAGTCATTATTCTCATTCATTACTGAAAAAGATGCATATTTATCCAAATCGTTGATTTGTACCGATATAATTGCGCTAATAATTAATTAGTTTTCTGTTTATTTTGTCCACCCCTTCTTAGTTATTGAAGAAAATCGTGTTTCCTCATAACTCATTGAATATTCAGTTTAGGGGCGTGAGGCATTAATTTTATCGGTCGGCCAATGAGCAAAACAATTGAACACTTTGGCGCAGTACTTTCGGGCAATTATTAGTAACCTGCGCTCGGCGTGCGCGTTCTCATCTAACGATTACTTTTATTGGAACGCACTTGGTACGCAGCTATTGCGATTATTCATTATTCATGGCGATTATTCATGGCGCAGTTTTCGTAAATAATCTCGGTTGTTGTTCTGGTCATTCGGAATTGTCCCTCAGGGGCTGCGCCCTTCGGGACAATTCCACAGACCAGAACAAAAACCTCTGATTTCAAAACAAATTCACGAAAACAGTTGTTACGCAGTCATTATTCTCTAAACATCTATTACTGGCGTTGTGCTATAATGACAGTGGTGGACTTGTCTAGTTCATATCTTATTTATGGTTCTTAACACTTTTGTTTTTTATATTTTGTCCCATGATGATTGAAACGTCGGTCTTTATTGTTACCATATATATTTGTTGTTTTGTTGCACAGCAATGTTCATTGCCTGTCCCAGTGCATTTCCGTGTGTTATTGTTTTTTTGTTATTTATCTGTTTTATCGCGTTATTCTCCCTTGTTATTACCTGTTTCCACACACCCTGTTGGTATATCTTGCTTTTACTCTTAGCATGTAATGGATGTTCTTTAAATGATAGATAATAATAAATAATAAATCTAATGAATATATTTAATGTTATTATATAGTTATAATGTATTCATGTATGTAGCTTAACGTAATGGCATACAAAGATCGAGTTAATGATTCTCTAATTGGACGAGTTGCTATGGTAATAGAGACACACAAGATCATTTAAAACAGGGCTTTAAAGCTCACGTTTTAGGGCTAAACAAAAACAAGGGGGAAAGTGGGTTGGTCGGTCGTTTACCTTTTCTTTCTACCCCCACCTTTTTGTTGCTGCTATAGACAGTTTTAGAGAAGAAAAAGACTATACAAATATATTCTAATACACTTTAATGTTCTTTAATACATGTATCGTTTTAATAGTACCATACAACAAATGTGAACAGTTTAAAATCTCAGTGAAAGCACACACAATGTTAAAAAATAAATCCTAAGTTTTGTTGCTACCTTTGCAATCCTGTTCGTATTCGTAGGCCTATTCTTGTTTCAACAGCACCATACAAAATGAGTAAAAAGAGACTAAATCTGAGTTGTCTTGCTGAGGTGTGCACTACTATGTATAATGAATAAAAAAGCACCATACAAAAATGAAAAAGAAGATTGAATCTCAGTGGTTGTGGTAGGATCTTGGATTTGCATGTTTCAAAGGATGGATGCGTGGGTTAAGTAAATTACAGGGCAGTTTTGTTGATTAGTTTGGCAAATTATGATGAAAATATCATTTAATACATATATTTGTCAACATAAAACATGATTAAAGAACAAATCTAAAAAAAAAGTTTTTTTGAGATATTATGGGTCGGTCGCGTTTGGGCTTAAGGCCTTTATCCGTAACTTTTCAGTCTTATCATATCCCTGTGTGTCAATCTATAAATATATTCGCCATAGAAACATTACCGTAATATGATTACTTTGACCATCCGAGGCTTTCTTAGCGGCGTTAACCGAGCAGTACAGACCAGCAGACACCGGTATGGACTACCGTGTGAGAGAGTGTTGGTAATAATAATAATAATAACAATTATTATTAATAACATTAATGTGATGATTCTTTAGTCGAAAATATCTACCAGTACTGATATTTATCAACCAATATAAAAAGAGGTTGCTAATTCTATGTTATATATAATACAGTTTAAATAATTCCGATTACAATAAGCAGCATTACTTTTTAACATATTGCTAAAGTTCAATTAGTTCCAAATTGGCGAGAAATATTCGGTTTGTATCTATCCGCGCGCAAAAGTAATTAATCCAAGCGTATGATCGCGATTTCGGCATACGCAAGCGTCACGCATACAATGACATTGCGCCCTTGCGAGAGTTTTACGCGCGACGCTCTTCTGAATTCATTCGCTGCTGTAAACAGGTTTCGCATATTTGGAACTGACTGAACTATTATAGATGACAGACATTTTCAAATTTGCCATTATGCTCGAATCATACTAGCCGGTCGCTGGTCGCAACAGGTCGCTTCACCAATAATCGCTAGCTCGTATTTCAGTGCGTCCAAAGGTCGCCTCGAGCTACTAAATCGCCGGTAGTCGCATGCCTTTTCAGGTCTTTTTTGGTCACGCAGACGACAACCTGGATTATGCCTGCTGATTGGTTATGCTGATTTAGAGGCAAAATAACCTCCCCCCATTGGTTGAAAAAGTAGGATGTTCATTACGTCACGAGCGACCGATCTTTCGAGTTGAAATGAAGTCAACTGGCCGCAACTGGCCGCGACTGGTCGTTTCCAGTCTAGCGATCTCTTGATCGATGTATCGGGGGGTTTTATATGACGTAAAACTCGTCATAGGAGCGATTTAATCGCAAAGCGACCTTAGTATGATTCGAGCATTAGGCAACAACAAGGCCTATTCAAACCAAAATATGCTCGATAAAGGGTCGATTATATTGACCATCAAGACAAATATATACAAAAACTTTCCTCGATGAAAAATAATATCCACGACTATAAGTGAAAATTCATGATATTAATACTACTTTATGACAAACATAACAAGAGAAACGTCATGATCTTAGATTATTTTGACTGTTTGAGCTATATTGACAGAAAAGGGGCATATTAACAAGTATCAAACAAATATTATTAGTTATCTCCCAGTTTGTTCACGCAATACGGACAAATATCTATGGTTTATTTCCAATATAAAATGAGGCGATAGCCGAATGCGATATTGGAAACAAAACCATAGATATTTGTCCGTATTGCGTGAGAACAAACAGGGGGTAACGAATTTATCATTTAGTACACATGAATGCAATCTAAAAGTAAATGAGGAATAATTAAGTCATATCTATAGTTCCTTTTCCAACTTCTTTCAATATTTTGTAATTATAAGGGATATGCAACTTTTCCCCAATTTTTGCAATGTTTTTTAAATTTGTAAACAACATTATTTGTTGGTTTGTTTAGTTTTCATAATATTTCAATATTTTACCTCAAAACATGTTTATCGGTTGAATCGTGATGATGCTCTGCACGCACTGCAGCACTAGCCTAGGTCAATGCTTTGCATGTACTGCAACCCTACCCTTATGTTGCCATAACTATAACTATGTTTCTTAACTTTGACAACAGATCAGAGAAATGTTTAGTAAGGGACCGTTCATTATTAATGGTGGAGGGGGGGTTGGGTAAACTATAGTGGGGGTCATGTAACTTTCATATGTTGAAATAGGGGGGGTTATGTAACTTTTTATTCTTGAACAGGGGGGGTTGTGTAAATTTGTTTAAACTATAAAGATGGTGGTGATTGGAGTGATTTTAGAGACTATTTTGGAGTGTAAATGCCTTTTTTTTCTGCGCTTCGCGCATATTTTCTTAATACCTATCGACTTCAAAAACTTTTACTATGAGACGACTTCTGGACAGCAAATCGATGATATGGTGGAAAAACATTTATATAATCATCAACGGTCAAGACATTAGAGCCACAGGGTGTATAATGTTACAAAATCCAATATCATGATTTAAAAATGTGATTTATTGCATGCTTTTCACCTCATCTCTGCTTTGCAACAATGCTCACAAAAGTAGAACGTTTCAATGGATTATACGTTTCTGCTCAGAATGTGCTAACTTGTTCGGGTTATAAAGACTCACAAAACCACCCAAAATGTATAAATATGTTAAAAAAATCCAACTCGCCATTACTAATTTCACAAAATAAAAAAGGGGCATCATAAAATTATTGGCCGTTCAGATAGGGCACAAACAAAATGTTCCAACGTATCCATGAACAAAATTCCAAAGGTAAAGACAGCCCAGTATGACAAGTTGATTTTTTTCGGGAAGGGGGGTGTAAAAAGCTACTGGTTAGCAGGGGGATCATGTAATTTTCAGTTTCAGCCGTAGGGAGGGTTAGGTAATTTTAACATACGAGTCTCAAATTTGTCCCAACCCCCCCTCCACCATAAATAATGAACGGTCCCTAAAGGGGGGTCAACAAAGTTTCGGGTCCAGTATTAAGAAAAGGGGGTCAACCAAACCAACAATTAGGCATATGGCGAGAGGGGCATCAAAAAGTGTTGATGTACTAACAATAAACATTTCCAGCTCCTACCGCCACCGCCCCCGCCCCACCTCCACCAATGTATTTATGAACGCTCCCTTGATGGTCCTGTGCACAGACACTCGAAGTAAACAAACTTGTTTTTGGTTCGTGAGTGTGATTGACAGCACATTAATGAGGTAACCATGAGGTACAGTGTATTGCATCTTTCAAATATGGCCACCTCTATGGTGTTTTAGCATCATAAGAATATTTACAAATATGTATATTTTTGTGAATATTTACTGATAGTTGGAGCTGATAACTATTTATACATAAATACGTTGCTTCACGTTTTTAAGAAAAGATAAATACTTTTTTAGATAAATGAAATTGTTAGCCCAAACCAAAAAAAATCGATGGGTAACTTGCATTTCATATCAACAAGCTCTATGCATAAACCAAAGTTTGGCGAAGTTAATATTATAGTTATATACTTTAATTTATATACATAGGACTTCACACAAATATCTTAATAATAGATCAGAAAAAAATATCAAAACTCACTCGTTCAAATTTAATATTGAATTAATCGCTATTGATTGGTTAATTTGTACTTATAGCGAACGCTCAAAGGCGCTATTTTTAAAATCATCCTGTTTGAACTACACCCATCAAAATATGTAAGTTCCCCCCTAGCATATACTAAAATATTTCCAAAAATATTTGATGGATTTAAATAATTGTCAGCTAGAAAGATGCACCCAATTGTTAGGCTTATTTTGATACCAAATTTGTTGGCCTTAAGACAATGCAACGATAAGAAATTGTACCATTTACCAATTTTTATACAGAAAAAAAAGTGGTATCAAAATGTGCCTAACAATTGGGTGCATCTTTCTAGCTGACAATTATTTAAATCCATCAAATATTTTTAGAAATATTCTAGTATATGCTAGGGGGGAACTTACATATTTTAATGGGTGTATATGATCAATATCTTATTGGTATTGCTAATATCAGACGCCCGCACGCTAACCCATGCAATCTATGATATCTGATTTGATATTAATCTCGCATACTCTTTATTTTCCATGCATGGGGTTCTTGAAAGTGGAGGTAGAAGACTTGAACAGAGGATTGTCATTCTGTAAAAAGAAACAACACCAAAACGTAGTTACATTAAATAGCAGTAGTAAGGCCAAACATATTTTGTGTGTGTGTTGCCCTCAAGTGCTAAAAAATTAAAATTGAGTCGGTCGGTCGGAATATTTTTCTTCATTTTTTTTGGCTGAAAAATATATGGTTTATGTCAAGACAAAATTTGTATAGGCCCATAGTCAATTTAACTAATTTGTCTAGTGTACTAATAGTCTAAAAACATTTAGTAAAGGTAACTTATTAATTTCAAACAAGAAATAAATAGTTACATTTAGACACTTTAAGGACACATTTAAATCTATACACAAAATATTAAAAAATGAAGAAAACAATTTTTGAAAAAGAAGAAAAAAAGCCAACCCTAATTTTTGAGATTTTAGGTCAGTCGCTAAGGGCAACACAACTATCTCTTTTTTTGCCTAATTCAAATAGTAGTTTATCAAATGTTGGCATAGAGGTTGCCTTAGTTTTCACGCTATACAGGGTGAGTAAAAAAAAAGTGTACCCTAATTTAAAAAAAATCAAAAAAAAGAAATTTTTGACCACAAAATCAAGGCAAACAAAACTTTAAATGATTGCGCCATTTCTTTGCTACCATCTGGAAAAAAAATCACGCTATTTTATGATACCGCTAAGTAAATATGACTATTTCTGTACAGGAGCTGTTTTTTCACCTAAAACACGGTTTTTAATTTCAAGCTTAACGAGCTTAATAATGTTTACTAGGATTATGATGTAAAGCATTACACATCTTGTTTATTAAAAGAATTAAGTAGACAATACACTTGTTCAAAATTGTCTCCTAATAGATTAAAACAATAGACAGCTTTAAGGCCTATTTATGACACAATTACCACACTTTAATCATTTCATAACAAAGGAATTGATCCTTTCGCTGTCGGTATTGTAATTTTTTATTGGTCGTATCTTATGAAATATAATGGTCAAGATCTGGAAAGCGTGTTCGGACGTTAAATTGGTCACTTTTATTCAAAACAGCGTAAAATAAGTTTCCCTCAACCAATCTAAACCAGATAAAATTCATATTAAAGCTAATTGATTTGTGTTTATTGTGGGTATTTACTCACCCTGTATGGCCTTCATTTGCCGTTGACAACCTCGCATTGTTTGTGCCTAACAAAAGATATCTCCCCTGGTATCACGATTCAAAATTAGTTTTAGCCATACACGAGCTAAGCTCAAGAAATTACTTTGTATAAAATGAAATTGAACCCTAAATGCCCTTATAACATGTATAATTTGAACGGTGTCATCTTAATTTAATCGTGATACAAAATTGGACATATCTTTAGTTGAAACAACCACTTTTGAATGCAATCAACGGCATAGTGATGGATGATTTCTTAGTCTAATTATTAAAAACAATGCCATGTACAATTATAACGCAACCTTGTGAAGCATACATTTGTAATATTTTAATTTACCGGCCATATAGTTGAATCGAGTTAATGTCATCCAACAAATATAAACTTACATTGCTCCACATAGCAGCTTTCCTTTCCTTTTCAAATCGCGCATACTCCTTTCTGTCTTGAAACCATATAGCCAATCGAATCAGGAAAATTAACAAAATTCCAAGTACTAATATGCCCACTACAATACCGATGAGAAGCCATCTCCAATCAATGCCGCTTAGAGTTTCTGCCCTACCTGGTTGTATGGGACACTCTGTAATTCAAAATGGTTTATTAAAGTTTAGTACATACATACAAACGAGTTTTTATATTAAAAGCGCCATTTCATTTAGATCACGGCGCTGCAACATCCAGGCAGCAGCTAATTCAGCGCCAAGTTGCGACATACACACAAACATATAGACAACAATACACGACGAGTTCCTGTAACCTAGGAATATGTGTGTATAAACACAGACCGGGATGATCCCGTACTCTTTACGAAGGAGTCTGTGACCTTTTAACGTGCTCGGGTATTGCTCTTCCGATGCACGGGACCACCATTTATACGTGACTTCCGAATCCGTCCAATTTTCACTATACTTGAGACGGAAGGCGGCTCCACTTGGTCCATCAAAATAGAAGCCATATAAAATAGGTTTAATTACTAGACCCGGTCGTCTAACAAAATAGTACATTGGAGTACTTTTTCACAAATTAAACCGTCGCCTTGAGGAGACAATTGGCCGTATTTAAATAATTTACTAAGGGAGTGTTCATTATTTACGCCAGGGGGGGGGGGGGGGGGGGTGGAGGATTTTCCATGTTTTTGAACCCTTTTTTTCCAAGTTCCCCCCATCTTAAGTTTTTTAGAAAAAAAATCATGTTCCCCCCCCCCCCCCCAACATTTTTTTCTTCAATTTATGCAATTCATAAATTGGTCAATATCCATGAACCGCACATCAAATACTGTTTGATGGTCAAGAAATGATAGACATCAATGATATCAAGGGCAATAGTGTCAGAAGGATCTGCATTTTGGGCCAAAATGATCCAACAACATTGAGAACAATTTGGTCACAAAACGCCTGGATGTTCTTGTTTGGCTCTACATAAACACAACACCAAAACTAAGTCCCCCTCTCAAAATGTCGTCATAACATCGTCAGGTAAAACATATTACCAATCAAACTTAGGTAGAAATAATCCTATAACTGTTTCCTAAGTGATGTTTGAAAATGAAAGATGTCCATGACTTCATGGCTGAATGAGCTCAAATGAAAGACAAAAACTGCCCTTCTCAAAAGTCACAACAGTTTATGAATTGCTTCTTACTAATGGAAAAACACCCGTGGTTGAGCGAATATTACTGTAATGTGTAATCAATTCATGATCATTCAGCCATGTAAATCCACTTCTTGGCTCAGATATTAGCACAGTTCAATACACATTATAGGACTATGCTTGAATCGGCGGCTGGGCCAGAAACCCGAACGTAGCATTGGCCTAGCAACGAATTTGACATTGTACTATCACACAATGGTGATATAAAATGTTATACAATTAAGTTAAATGAGCAGCGGGGAATGATCCAATAACAATACCTCTTTCTCTTTGAACACGTACTACAAAGGTATCAGCATCTGCGTGAAGCTTATAGGTGTAGAGAATAGTGCAGTTGCCATCGGGGTAGGCACACAGTACATAATCCGTTTTGTTCACTGCATATGCTCAAACACAAATAAAATATTATTGTGAATTTAATATCTATTGCAGTTAGTGATTGAAATCTACTTGACACCGATACGACAAACAACACTGATGTGCTGTTAAGTCTTGTCCGATACTTACTATAGTTTAATCAGTTCAAATTTGGCGAGAAATATTCGGTTTTTATCTCCCCGCGCGCAAAGGTAATCCAAGCGTATGCGCGAGATTATGCCACACGCGAGCGATTGGTCGAACGCATGCGTCACGCGTATGATGCACAATTCGCGTGTTGCCGTAATGCTCGCCCGCGCCCTTTTGTATTCATTCGATCGCTCATGACATAAATTGCCCTGTTTAGCAGCGCTATTAATTCGGTCTGGTAAACCTATTGTTATCAATTACTACGAGAGGATTTTCTTGTTGTATATTTAAATTCGAGCGGGTTATTGCTAGCTGCATGGGTGAGTTTCCATTATGTTGCAAATTACATCCACGCTCCTGCGCTTAAACTACTCAATGGGCGTTGCAATACAGCCGGTTGGTTGCACACGAGAATTATGTCATATAGCAACCAGCTTTGATGGAAGGCGAATATTTAAATTTTGTGCCGGTTTTTAGGGCAACAATTTATAGCGCTGCTAAGCGGGCCTTGTAGCGTAATGCTGTAAGGAGGCTTCGGCATATTTAGAACTGATCAAACTATAACACTTAACAATCATACATACTAGTCATGCTAGAAGCAAATTACTAACATTCATACAAGACATTTAAATGATTTAACACTTTCTAAAAAGATTATCAGAATTAAGATTCGGACATACGGAAAAATATCAAAATATGACAGGATTTTAATAAACAAAATTCTGCCAATTTGAGACAATGACTTATCCGTTTTAACAATCGGACTACCACTGGTTTCATAATAGTGTATAATGGTTACTTTCTTGCGTTATCTAAGTAACAAATCCTCATAGGGCCTTATACATCCCTTAGTACTTTCGGGCTGAAAATCACTATTCATAAATTCTTATCAGGTGTCGTATTGGCTGATCCAACCCTCTTTATCTGTATACAACCAATCGAAATATGTCTTACTAACCAAGGTCATCATCCACTATCTCTATTGTAGGAGTACACATATCACATTGTTCCAGCGTGTATGATCCTATATCAAACACCTTGCACAAAACACATTCCTGGAACGCGGCGCATCTTCCTACACAGGTCTGTTTAAAAAATGACAAAAGTAAAAGTATTAATGATGAATATACATTCATGGTAATACTGTGAGAACCGTAGTACCTTTGGGCATCATTGTGATGACCCTACATTTTCCGGGAATCAAATTTCCAAACGGAAACAAAATTCAGAAGATATGCGAAATCGTCCGCTTTATTTTTTATCATCAGCCTCGTGACGAAGTCGTCGTAATCATTGTTTTTGTCATTTTATAGGCAATCGTACAGAGCGGATGAAACTCAGGTACAATTAACTCTTCAAATTAAGTCATGAAATTCTCTTTGAAAAAAGGTCGAAAGTCTAAAAAATGATTAATCTTGACAAATAATGATAAGTGGAAATTTGTGCTGAATATTTTGCAGATAAATTAGTGAATTTGAATCTGGCAAACCTACCGGGCATTCTTCGCATGTTTCTCCAGTGAATGGTGAAGTGTCATAGCACGCACAACGCCCTTCACAAGTACAATTTCCCCAGCCGTTACAAGCCACCTGTAGAATAATGAAATATTAAAGAAAATATTTTAAATATATCATATCGAACAGCTTCGGTCCGTAAAATCTTAACAAATTGTGTCTGAAAGGGTCTAGTTTGCAATGCATCTGGAATTCGTCGACATCTATTTTGAAGCGCTAAGGATGTGTTTTTGCCGATTTGACAATTGCTTTCTCATGGTCATTTGGCGGCCATAATGGATTTTGCTACGAATGTCAGTAAATCTACAATCTATGACATAATCTGCTAAGAGGCATCCTTGGCATGAGGCATCCATGGCAAGAAGCATTCGTGGCAACAGGCATTCTTGGCAACAGGCATTATTGGCAACAGGCATTATTGGCACTTCAAAAACTAGATGGTGATAAATTACCGAGGTGGTGCTGCATATGAAACATTCTCATCAAAACACCAACTTTAAAGATTATATATTTTCATAATTAAATATGTTGATTTTTATATGTAACATTCAAGGTACCTACTAGTCCGGGGCGTAAACCCCAATTTTGACCATAACCCAAATTTACCGTCCACACAAAATGTTTTGATTGTTTTTATATCTTTGAACCCTGTAGATTCAGAAACTGCGTGATGCCATCTGTGAAACCTTGAGCAATTTTTTTAATCCAAGATGGCCGCCGACTATACAAAATGGCCGCCATTGCATTCAATCCAATCATATATAGCTCTTACTTGGCTTTATAAAAGGTTCCTAAATAAGTTAAACAATGGTTTTAGTGACTATTTGACAATAGAAAAAGTCAAGGATAATAAATAATACATTTTTGAATTTCCAAAATGGCCGCCATATAAACAAAATGGCCGCCAAATAGGCAAAATAGCAGTTTTATCAGTGTAAATGTACATAAATAATTATGTTTTTGCCTATATTTTACCTAGTAAAATATGATTTCTACTTGTAACAACTCTAAACATGTTAACAAATTGATATGTAGATGTTTGAAATAACTTTGTTTGCTATTTATTTGATTATAAATACAATATGGCCGCTGAAATAGGGCAAATAGGGTAAATTAATTGACCTTCAGATTTTGAAAGTCAGAATGTTTTAACACTTTAAACACTGTTATCTATCTTTATAAAAGCTTCCTACATAACTAAAACATTTGTTTTATAACTATTTGCCAATGGAATAAGTCATGAACAATAAATAATTCATTATTGAATTTCCAAAATGGCCGCCATATAAACAAAATGGCCGCCAAAAAGACAAAATGGCTGCCTTGTTAGTGTAAATTTACATAGACAACTGTTTTGCCTTTAGATCACCTAGTAAAATATGATTTCTACTTTAAACGTGTTAAGTACAAATTCATGTGTATATGTTTAAAATAACTTTGTTTGCTATTCATTCAAATTTCCAAAATGACCGGCGGATAAACAAAATGGCCACCAAATAGTAAAAAGGGCACCGTTTTAGTGTAAATGTACGTAAATAGCTATGTTTGCCTTTAAATTAGCTAGCATGTTTTCTTGGCATAACAAGACCTAAAATGCTGACAATTATATATTTATATATTTATATGTGTACAAAAAGATAATATAAACTAGTACACATCGGTTGATTAAATCACATGTTATATACATTATTTTTATTACAACACTTTCCTTATTTCAAAATTATAGTTTATGACATTATTAACTACAAATGCTGGGATGCTTATATAAATCAAGACAATTACTTGTTGTTATATACATTATTTTGGTAATGACACACAACACTTTCCTCATTTCAAAATTATAGTTATTAGTATTAATGTATAATGTAGTTAATTATGTCCGCCTTTAACTGTCACTGGTTATTGATAACTGGGTTGGTGATTTCAGCATAGCATTTGTTCAAAGTTTCTTGTCAATTTCAATTAACATTTGTATCCTATTGTATTCTGGTAGAAGTTTGCTTTTGTAAAATACAGTTCAATTGACTATCATCGGTTAGTATGTTTTAACCCAAAATACATGGAATGGCATGTGGTCAGATATGTTCATAGAAACAACTTTCATGAGATATGGCCACAGACCAGGTGGAATTATCGGCATCACCCTTAAGCCATCTGCTCTAAAAAGATGGGCACTCAGTCTTCACATATGTAGTCGTATCATCACAGACCTTGCAGATATGAAAGACACACATTCATCATCATCTCATCAAGTTGTCTTCCACAAGGAAGAAATGTCAGCATGACAGAAGTCAGATGCAAGTGACAGGGATAAGATCAGAGTCAAACTGCAATCGCATAGACCCACTGATCCAGAAAATCATCCACCTGGTATCGTCAACATAGTAACACGTAAAATATGCTCAGAGAAGGTGAATGTGGATCATTCTGATGACATAGGCACGGGGCAGCTGCTATCATATGAATCGAGTTTGCTAGAAGGATTTTACAAGTCTTTATCCAACAAGGTAGTAACAATGGCTGACAGCAAGAAGCGTCTGCAAATGGATACTGGTAGTATATTTGACACAGAACTCATTTTCTCAAGAGTCATGGGAAGTATGTCCACACCGGAAATCAATGTTGAAGAGGTGTTCCGTTATGAACTTGCTCCAGTACCAACGTAACAAAAACCAAATCAACGCTGAAGAAAGCCCTACAAGTAGAGCAATCCAGACGTACCCTGGGGAAAGCAAATGTCACAGTAATAGATGGATTAACACATTAGAATAATTACTTTGAGAATAATAAATTGATCAATAATAAATTTGGTCATGTCTAACCATCTTAGTTTGGTAAAGGTTAAGTCGGCCTATTTATTAGTTGAATAATTATGTTTAATTAAATGAGGTGTTCCCTTACAGAGTTATAGCTAATTCAACATTTTGACTTAAACATGTTAAAGTATGCAAATGAGCTTATTATCAAATTCCTTTACCTTTACCTAGGCTTTTTCAGCCTCTGTAGGCTGAAGCCCTCTTTCAGCATCTTCCATCTGTGTCTGTCTTGTGCTTCTCTTGTCCATGTCGTTCCTCTGTATTCGGTTAATTCGTCTCTCCATCTTTGTTTCTGCCTGCCTCTTCTCCTTTTGATTGTACGGGGTTGCCACTCGGTTGTTCTTATTGTCCACCGATTATCTTTCTGTCTCGCGATATGTCCTGCCCATCTCCATTTCATTTCCTTGATTTTTTCAATGATGTCTTTTACTTTAGTTTTATTACGAATGGTTGTGTTCTTTTGTTTGTCTCGTATTGTTATGTTTAACATCCTCCTTTCCATGGCTCGCTGCGCTACTAGAAGTTTCTGTTCAGTTTCTTTGGTTGTTGACCAAGTTTCGGCACCGTATGTCATGGTAGGTAGCACACATTGATTGAAAACCCTTGTCCTTAAAATTATTGGTATGGTTTTATCACAGAGAATGGTTTTGTTTCTGCCGAAGCAGCTCCAGCCTGCCTTGATTTTTATCAAGACTTCCTCTCTCGTATTGTTCTCCATTTTTATTTCCTTGCCAAGATATTTGTAACTTTCTACCTTTTCTATCGGTTCCTTGTCAATTTCGATGGACTCCTTTGTTTGGAAATTTGTCATGAATTTTGTTTTTCCTTTGTGCATTTTCAGACCAACTTTTCTGCTTTCCGTATTCAGACAGTTTAGTTGGGCCTCCAATTCCTTCACTGAGTTAGCTAGCAAAGCCACATCATCTGCAAACCTGAGGTCTGTTAGCCGCTCTCCATCGATGAGTATCCCTCTTTCTTTCATGTCTACCTTCTTGAACACCTCTTCCATTGCAGCAGTGAAAATCTTTGAAGAGATTGTGTCGCCTTGTCGCACACCTCTGCTGATTTTGAAAGGTTTTGAGATGTCCTCGTCGATATGGATCCTCGCTGTAGCGTCAGTGTATATATCCTCTAGGATTTGAACATATCCTTCATTTATTCCTATTTTCCTTAATGCTAGGAAGAGGTCACTATGTTCAACTGAGTCGAACGCCTTTTCATAGTCGATGAATCCGACGCAGAGCTTTATTTGGTACTCATTGGCCTTTTCAATTAGCTGACTTAAAGCCTGAAGATGGTCAGTGGTTGAGAAACCTTGTCTGAATCCTGCTTGCTCCCTTGGTTGGTTTTCATCAAGCACTCTCTTCATTCTGGTTTGAAGGATTCTTGTAAATATTTTGTATGGGTGGGAGAGCAGACTTATTGGCCTGTAGTTTTTGATTCCTCTTTGTCTCCCTTCTTGTGTAGAAGTATGACCTTTGCTTCCTTCCATTCCTTGGGGATTTTCCTTTCAGTAAGTATCTGATTGTATAGACTTGCCAGCTTGGTGTATATTTGCTCACCTCCGATCTTGATGATATCACTGGTTATCTCGTCTAAACCGGGTGCTTTGTTTTTCTTCATCTGCTTTACTGCAAGTTCAATTTCTTCAACTGTGATGGTAGGTATGTCCATTTGGTCGGGTGACAAGAAGTTTTCTTTAACTTGATTAGACCTGGAGCTGTACAGTTCCTGGTAGAACTCTGCGCAGACGTTGAGCACTTCTCCCCTATTTGTTGTTGATGTTCCATCTTTCTTTTTCATCTGTCTTATTCTGGTTTTCTTGCTATTTAGTTTTTGTATCTGTTTTGGTCCTCTACCGCTTTCTAAGATGGATTCAATTTGTTCTCTTTCCTTTCTCCTGCTCCTCTGCCTTCTCTTCTTCCTTACCAATTTTACTGATATACGATTATCAAATTCAAACAAATGCAAATGAGATCTAGCTTGGACCAATGGTGCAGCCAATCATGTCCTACAGTACAAGATAACTTGGAAGTGTATTACTCATTGTTTTCGGGATTAAAAGCAAAATCAAAGATTTGACCAAAATATGCAAATTTGAGCTTATTAGCATAATTACAATAATACAAATAAGCCCTAGCTTTGATCACTGTTAGGTCTGGTTGTGTCTAACCATCCTTGGTTTGGTAGAGGTTAAATTAGTATATTTGTCGAAGATTTATATTTAATTTAATTAGTTGTTATCTTCAAGAGCTATAGCTAATGCAAAATTGAGATGAACAGGAAATATTTTGGAGAATGAAAACAAACTCAAACTATTAAAGGATAGATTTGGCTATGTTTTTTGTTATTATTACTATTATTATTTGTAATGGGAAAAAAAGAAAGACGTATTTTTATAATAACAAAACGTACGCTCGTATTTACAACAAATTTCCGTACTATATGCGGCAAAATATCAATGTCAATATACGATTATTTCATTTTATGGTGTATCTGGTATCCCTGTTCCATGAACACTCCTTGTTTATTCACGCATAGTTTACAAGGCCTTGGAATGAGTTTTGGGTGTTTACCCATTGAATTTAGTTTATTGTTGATTGACTATTGTAATATTGTTTACCAAGGCAATTACCAAACATCTACGCTTTTGCCACACATGTTTACCAAGGCATTACCAATTACCAAAGCAATCACTCCTCACTATAGCCTCGTAGTGTGGGTACAATATCCATCAACATCACAAATTCACCCACATTCCTCTAGATTAATGACGTATTTCATGACTAAAATTCAAAAAGATTTTTGAAAAATTGTTCCGTGGAATCTAATCAAATAAGGTCCACAATATTTTTTATGTTTGAGGGATAACCGTACCCTAACGACAAAGCCTTTCCACGCTTAAAACAGAATGCTACCCTGTGCCTTTAGATACGACACATGTACGAGGCTAGTGATGACCACGATCGCATAACCCCGATATATATGCATATATCGCGGTAAATACATAGCACAATGTCCGAGGTCTGATACAGTGTATGCCATGGTTATCAAAAGTAGCTAGAAGAAATGCTGTAGCTCCCCTGCTGAAATTGCATTACTACCAACATCGGAATCATTCAAGGAGAATGTGGCAAGTGCACATCTGCAGACCTGTATTTGGAAAACGGCATTAAACGAAGGCCCTCCTGATATGGATACTTCAAACTTGGGTTGGATCAAAGATGAGGCCAACATAGCACTGTAGCAAGTGATGTTCAACCAGCTCCGCAAGAAATTCTTTGACTCATTCGATGTGGATGTGACATAAATGAACCATGCTCATCGGCCAGATGTAGGTGTTCCAAGGCACAGTTAGCATGCACTATTTTCTGCGCGTGTTATAATAATGGCAACTGCTCGAATGTTTGGACACGGCGTACATCAGAGCTAAATGATGAAGACGAAGTAAATGACAACAATGAGGAAGATTGATTTACTTCAACAAGTAATGTATGTGTTAGCTTGTGTTGTAGCAAAGGCTAGTTTTAAAGAGCCCTTGTTACATTTGTCTTTGACGATTATCTGACCATTAACCGATGTTAAGGTAAATTACTCTGAATGTGACAAACAACAGCTTTCCCTATCTAGATGCCGTTATCTGCTTTATATTATTGGCGGGGCAATTATTACACCGTCCTCAACATACTTTTGTATGTAAAAATCAAAATATCGGTTTGGAAATGCACAGTTTCTAAGCTGGCAGTCTTTGTTACTTTGTTACACGGGATTGGTGAAAATATAATGTAGTAGGCCCTACATTTTATCGTTACAAATACAAAATTTCCTAGTTCCATTTACTTGGAGTTATTAAAAATGTCAAACATTATAAATTTGAAATGAGGAAAGTGTTGCCCGTGGCAACCAAAATAATGTAACAAAAAAGTAATTGTCTTAATTTATATAATCATCCCAGTATTTGTAGTTAAAATGTCAAAAACTATAATTTTGAAATGAGGAAAGTGTTGTGTGTCATGACCAAAATAATTTATATAACAAAAAGTAATTGTCCTGATTTATATAATCATCCCAGTATTTGTAGTTAATAATGTCATAACACTATAATTTTGAAATGAGGAAAGTGTTGTGTCGACATGACCAAAATAATGTATATAACAAAAAAGTAATTGTCTTGATTTATATAATCATCCCAGTATTTGTAGTTAATGTCATAAACTATTATTTTGAAATGAGGAAAATGTTGTGTGTCACAACCAAAATAATGCATATAACAAAAAAGTAATTATCTTGATTTATATAATCATCCCATCCCAGTATTTTGTAGTTAAAATGTCAAAAACTATAATTTTGAAATGAGGAAAGTGTTGTGTGTCATAACCAAAATAATGTAGAACAAAAAGTAATTGTCTTGATTTATATAATCATCCCAGTATTTGTACACTGACAGCCAAAAAGAAGTCATCTGACTCCTTAAGTAGAGTAAAGACCCATTGACTCTACCTTAGGAGTCACCTAAAACATGCATTGACTCCCCTAAAGAGTCACTCTGACCCCTTAGGTCTCCTTAAGTAGAGTAAAGGCCCCTTGACTCTACCGTAGGAGTCATTTAAAACATGTATTGACTCTCCAAAGGAGTCATCCTGACTCTCTGGAGCTAATTTGCATATTTTACGTGGTCTTATATTAGCCGAGTAAAATGCGCAAATCGCTCATTAGCATAATTGCAATGGTACAAAAATTAGCACCGGTGCTCGTGTGTACCATTTAAATTATGCTAATGAACTAATTTGCACCTTTTATTTATCTAAACCTATTCATTTATTTGAATTAAGTCGATGCATTAATTTAACACCATTGAATGTATATTGATGCATATTTCTCACTGGTATTAAGAAAAAAGGGAAATGATTGCTCGCAATGTAAATGCAAATACATTGAGCAAGACCATAAACATCAAAAAGCTAATGACCCTAAAGCCCGCCCCTCCCCAGTTATCAGTGTCTTATTCCTACCTGGAGTCATGGTGACTATATTTAGCCAGTTGGAGTCATTATTACCCTCGAAAGGGAGTCCAGCCTAGGTGTGACTCCATTGGAGTCATCTGAGGAGTCACAGTGACTCCTAACATAGAGTCATAAATCAGTGACTCCCTAAAGGAGTCACTGCTTCTTGACTCCTTTAGGGAGTCATTTGACTCCAAAGGTGGAGTTGTTTTTGACATGGAGTCACTTTGACTCCGACTAAGGAGTTACTTGGACTCCTTTTTGGCTGTCAGTGTAGTCAATAATGTCATAAACTATAATTTTGAAATGAGGAAAATGTTGTAATAAAATAATGTATATAACATGTGATAATCAACCGATGTGTACTAGTTTGTGTTTATCAATATGTCTATTCTGGCTTTGTTTCAGCAGCCATCTTGTATTTGATATTTACCAAATACCCACAATATTATCTTTTTGTACACATATAAGGTTTCACACCACTAAATAACGTCTGGCCCTACCCCCTTTGAGGCAAAAGTCCAAAACCGGCCCGTTTCTATGCCGAAACGGGAGACCTATTGTAAATTACAGTTTAAAATGAGGGTATTTACTACAAGTTATGGCGAAATTAATATAGTGTGAATTTTGACAGACACATCAGCGTTCTTCAGGTCCAAAAAAATTGATGCAATGATGATTTTTTAA
Organism: Ophiura sarsii; assembly: GCA_035610835.1. Lineage (NCBI taxonomy): Eukaryota > Metazoa > Echinodermata > Ophiuroidea > Amphilepidida > Ophiuridae > Ophiura > Ophiura sarsii. The sequence goes on from CM069444.1 coordinate 24,012,164, forward strand.
TATTTTAACAGAGACATTTGTGTTCAGGTCATTTCCGGTATCTGACGCAATAATCTTAATCAACAATTGCGTGTGACCAGGAAAACTCAACTCGTACTTTTTGAAAAGGCTCTAGCTCAAAATTATGCCGGTTACCCCCCATATATGAGTTGTTGAGTTAGTAGTCATGGCTTTCATCTTCAAGTTGAAACCAAATTTCAAGTTACCAGTTTCTTATAACGTCAAGAAATATCCATTTTAAAAGTGTGCATTTCACGTGTAACCCTATGGGAGATGTATTTAGTGGTGTGCAACCTATACAGAGGGTCAAGGCGCTTTAACCTTCACCCCTGCATTGCTGTCTAAACTGACTTGCCGGCAATGATAACTAGACTTCTAGTTAAAATTGGTTCTAACACATATTATTACGGCCCGTACACTTCGTTCTCTTAGTATACACATCTGTTTCATCATGAAAGATCCGTCCGTTTGGTTAAATAAGCTACAATCTGACTAATTAAAGTCATTATCTAGTTTTTTTATCTTTTTTTTTTATTTTTTTTTTTAATTTTTTAAAGAAGAAAACCGTATATTCCCTGCCCAAAAAAGTTAATTTGAAAAAATATTATGTTTGATTAATGATTTTCTTTTCGAGATATCGACGATTATGTAAATTTTTCTCCATAGAGCTGTGTATAAATGCTCATTTTCTCCACCCCACTGTCTTTTAATGCAAGACCCTGCGACATTAAGACTTCTCGGACACGTGCCATAGACGTAAATGATTACTTTAAACGATTTAAAGTTTATCATGTTTATTTATCGAAATGGCTAAGATATGAGGGTCTAAATTTCGCTAATAGGAACAAAATTTGGAGGAAACCTTTTTTTCTTAAATATCAAAAATATAATTTTAAACGAATTACGCTCTAGTGAGAAGAAAAAAAGATTTGAATACAAGTTTTGCATACTTCCGTAAACTCCCCTCTCAGAACGGCGCGGGGTCTAACATGATCTAAATTGTATTTAAAAAGACATATTTGAAGCAAGAGTTGAACGTAAGCGGTGGGGGGGGGGGGGGGGGCATAGGGTATATGGGGGGGGGGGGGGGGGGTAGGGCATGGGGGGGGGGGGTAAATTGATTAAGCTGTGTCTACTGAATAGGTCAACCTCACAGAATGTCCTTGTAATTTCAATACTTCCATGCAAAATGTTTTACAACAAGTGATTAGCATAGTGCCGTATGCTTTTTTGACGAGGATCATGGTAACCAAAATCTACTTTTCTACTGACATAGCCAATATGGCGCACAATGTCTTTCACTGTTTTTTACCACTTTGAAGTCGTATATTTGATCAAAAATCATAACTACGCATTATGTAAAGTGCAAAAGATTAAGAAAATGAGGCAATAATAAAAAAAAAGTGTCTCCTTCAGGTTTCACACCACTAAATAACGTCTGGCCCTACCCCCTTTGAGGCAAAAGTCCAAAACCGGCCCGTTTCTATGCCGAAACGGGAGACCTATTGTAAATTACAGTTTAAAATTAGGGTATTTACTACAAGTTATGGCGAAATTAATATAGTGTGAATTTTGACAGACACATCAGCGTTCTTCAGGTCCAAAAAAATTGATGCAATGATGATTTTTTAATATTTTAACAGAGACATTTGTGTTCAGGTCATTTCCGGTATCTGACGCAATAATCTTAATCAACAATTGCGTGTGACCAGGAAAACTCAACTCGTACTTTTTGAAAAGGCTCTAGCTCAAAATTATGCCGGTTACCCCCCATATATGAGTTGTTGAGTTAGTAGTCATGGCTTTCATCTTCAAGTTGAAACCAAATTTCAAGTTACCAGTTTCTTATAACGTCAAGAAATATCCATTTTAAAAGTGTGCATTTCACGTGTAACCCTATGGGAGATGTATTTAGTGGTGTGCAACCATAAATATATAAATATATAATTGTCATCATTTTAGGTCTTGTTATGCCAAGAAAAAACATGCTATAGTCTATTTGGCCATCACGAGACAGTGACGTAACTGCGTATTCTACTAATTGCAGCACATAACGCGCGCGCCAACTCGAGGCGCTGGCGTATACACACGAGCGTTGAAAGACGGAAGATACATACGCGTGCGTAAAAGCTGCGCCTGTTAAGTTACGTCACTGTCCCGAGGAAGCCAAATAGAGTATAGCTAATTTAAAAGCAAAAACATAGCTATTTACGTACATTTACACTAAAACGGTGCCCTTTTTACTATTTGGTGGCCATTTTGTTTATCCGGCGGTCATTTTGGAAATTTGAATGAATAGCAAACAAAGTTATTTTAAACATATACACATGAATTTGTACTTAACACGTTTAACTTCATATTTTACTAGGTGATCTAAAGGCAAAAACAGTTGTCTATGTAAATTTACACTAACAAGGCAGCCATTTTGTCTTTTTGGCGGCCATTTTGTTTATATGGCGGCCATTTTGGAAATTCAAAAATGAATTATTTATTGTCCATGACTTATTCCATTGGCAAATAGTTATAAAACAAATGTTTTAGTTATGTAGGAAGCTTTTATAAAGATAGATAACAGTGTTTAAAGTGTTAAAACATTCTGACTTTCAAAATCTGAAGGTCAATTAATTTACCCTATTTGCCCTATTTCAGCGACCATATTGTATTTATAATCAAATAAATAGCAAACAAAGTTATTTCAAACATCTACATATTAATTTGTTAACATGTTTAGAGTTGTTACAAGTAGAAATCATATTTTACTAGGTAAAATATAGGCAAAAACATAGTTATTTATGTACATTTACACTAATAAAACTGCTATTTTGCCTATTTGGCGGCCATTTTGTTTATATGGCGGCCATTTTGGAAATTCAAAAATGTATTATTTATTATCCTTGACTTTTTCTATTGTCAAATAGTCACTAAAACCATTGTTTAACTTATTTAGGAACCTTTTATAAAGCCAAGTAAGAGCTATATATGATTGGATTGAATGCAATGGCGGCCATTTTGTATAGTCGGCGGCCATCTTGGATTAAAAAAATTGCTCAAGGTTTCACAGATGGCATCACGCAGTTTCTGAATCTACAGGGTTCAAAGATATAGAAACAACCAAAACATTTTGTGTGGACGGTAAATTTGGGTTTTCGGTTCAGGCCCCGGACTATACCCCCACGTATAGGCTCACATTGTTGTTTGTTGACAAGCAGATCCTTCAAGGTACCAACCCACTTATAGTTTCACATTGATCTTTGTTGGTAATGCACTGACAAGCAGATCCTTCAAGGTACCAACCCACTTATAGTTTCACATTGATCTTTGTTGGTAATGTACTGACAAGCAGATCATTCAAGGTACCAACCCACTTATAGTTTCACATTCTTGTTTGTTGGTAATGCACTGACAAGCAGATCTTTCAAGATACTTACCCCGCTAATAGTTTCACATTGTTGTTTGTTGGTAATGTACTGACAAACAGACCTTTCAAGGTACCAACCCCGCTTATAGTTTCACATTGTTGTTTGTTGGTAATGTACTGACAAACAGATCCTTCAAGGTACCAACCCCGCTAATAGTTTCACATTGTTGTTTGTTGGTAATGTACTGACAAGCAGATCCTTCAAGGTACCTACCCTGCTTAAAGTTTCACATTGTTGTTTGTTGGTAATGTACTGACAAGCAGACCGTTCAAGGTACTTACCCGCTAATAGTTTCACATTGTTGTTTGTTGGTAATGTACTGACAAGCAGACCTTTCAAGGTACTTGCCCCGCTAATAGTTTCACATTGTTGTTTGTTGGTAATGTACTGACAAGCAGATCCTTCAAGGTACCTTCCCCACTAATAGTTTCACATTGTTGTTTGTTGGTAATGTACTGACAAGCAGACCTTTCAAGGTACTTACCCCGCTTATAGTTTCACATTGTTGTTTGTTGGTAATGTACTGACAAGCAGATCCTTCAAGGTACTTACCCCGCTAATAGTTTCACATTGTTGTTTGTTGGTAATGTACTGACAAGCAGACCTGTCAAGGTACTTACCCGCTTATAGTTTCACATTGTTGTTTGTTAGTAATGTACTGACAAGCAGATCCTTCAAGGTACCTACACCGCTTATAGTTTCACATTGTTGTTTGTTGGTAATGTACTGACAAGCAGATCCTTCAAGGTATCTACCCCGCTTATAGTTTCACATTGTTGTTTGTTGGCAATGCACTGACAAGCTGATACTTCAAGGTACCTACCCCGCTTATAGTGTCACATTGTTGTTTGTTGGTAATGTACTGACAAGCAGACCTTTCAAGGTACTTACCCCGCTAATAGTTTCACATTGTTGTTTGTTGGTAATATACTGATAACAGATCCTTCAAGGTACCTACCCCGCTTACAGTTTCACATTGTTGTTGGTTGGTAATACACTGACAAGCATATCTATGAAGGTACTTACCCCCTTATAGGTTCACATTGTTGTTTGTTGGTAATGTACTGACAAGCAGACCTTTCAAGGTACCTACCCCGCTTATAGTTTCACATTGTTGTTTGTTGGTAATGTACTGACAAGCAGACCTTTCAAGGTACTTGCCCCGCTAATAGTTTCACATTGGTGTTTGTTGGTAATGTACTGCCAAGCAGACCTTTCAAGGTACTTACCCGCTTATAGTTTCACATTGTTGTTTGTTAGTAATGTACTGACAAGCAGACCTTTCAAGGTACTTACCCCACTAATAGTTTCACATTGTTGTTTGTTGGTAATATACTGATAACAGATCCTTCAAGGTACCTACCCCGCTTACAGTTTCACATTGTTGTTGGTTGGTAATACACTGACAAGCATATCTATGAAGGTACCTACCCCCTTATAGGTTCACATTGTTGTTTGTTGGTAATGTACTGACAAGCAGACCTTTCAAGGTACCTACCCCGCTTATAGTTTCACATTGTTGTTTGTTGGTAATGTACTGACAAGCAGATCCTTCAAGGTACTGACCCCGCTTATAGTTTCACAATGTTATTTGTTGGTAATGTAACGACAAGCAGATCCTTCAAGGTACCTACCCCGCTTATAGTTTCGAATTGTTGTTTGTTGGTAATGTACTAACAAGCAGATCCTTCAAGGTACTTACCCCGCTTATAGTTTCACATTGTTGTTTGTGGGTAATGTACTGACAAGCAGATCCTTCAAGGTACTTACCCCGCTAATAGTTTCACATTGTTGTTTGTTGGAAATGTACTGACAAGCAGACCTTTCAAGGTGCTTACCCCGCTTATAGTTTCACATTGTTGTTTGTTGGTAATGTACTGACAAGCAGATCCTTCAAGGTACCTACCCCGCTAATAGTTTCACATTGTTGTTTGTTGTTAATGTACTGACAAGCAGATCCTTCAAGGTATCTACCCCGCTTTTAGTTTCACATTGTTGTTTGTTAGTAATGCCCTAACAATCAGATCCTTGTTATAGGTAACATTCAAGGTACCTACCCCGCTTACACTTTCACATTGTTTTTTGTTGGTAATGCACTGACAAGCATCTCCTTCAAACTGGGGTTTGCATTTACATTCTTTGAGTTGAGTCTTTGAATCACAAACGCACTCGCCCCTGCTTTCACCTGCACAGAAACAAGAATGTACACCATTGCCATTATTTTCGTTTCACAGTATATTGTGATGCGATGCCTTTTGTCGATTTTGTCATTATGTTTGAAATTAGAATCAGGCCAAAAGGAGAAATTGTTACAAGGAATCATACCAAAAAAAAAAACAGCGGAGTATTATTAAGTAGATGTAGAGATAGGTTTGTTGTTGTTATTGGGGTTTATTTGATTCTGTTGTTGTTATTGTTGTTTTTTGTTTTGATTTTCGAATTTCATGTAAAATAATTGATGTCCTTATACAAATTCGTTTCATCATTACCCGGGAATACAAAATCAATTTTGTATTACCAAGTTATTATTTTCATTGTCAAATTATTTTTCAATTTTTTGTTTTTTTTGTTTTAGTTGATCAATAATCCTTTAGTTGATAAAGTGTGTTCTTCATTGTACAGGAGGACGTGGTGACGTTAGGACCCAGTCACACATCCACCACCAACAGAAATGTCACATACCTCCGCAAGGCTCATTTCGGTATGTATCGCAATAATTGTCACATCCGCAGTATTGTCCATAGACCTTGTATAGTGGGTTCTGTGAATGAATAAAAAGCACCACAACAAGTGTGAAGATGTGCATTTATCTTAAAAAGCATATCTGTTGACGATATAAAATAATGTGGATTATAAATACAATGCATCTGGATATTTGGAAGTGTGTAATATTTCTAGGTAGGTCATGTGAGAAGCGCTGTGGCCATTTGGTGGTTCGAGTGAAGAGTTCAGAGGAAGTCATTTTTGGGAGAGTAGCGAAACCTTTCATTTTCAAGAACCTGAATGTGCCTGTATTGTCACTTACATCTTCGTATCAATATTTCATTTTAATCAATCATTTATATTTCTATGTGGCTTTCACATGACTACCGACAGCTAGTCACCACCACAGATGACGAATGCACTAAAATGTAAAGATGTCCTGTCAAGACTACTGTTTTGCAGTTCAAATTCAAATTGTTCTAAGATGTTTTTGAATAATAGCTTATAAAAATGAATTGTGTATACTTACTTTCGGTTGGTCACAAATGCACTCTCCACAAATACATATTCCACGATTTTGGCAAACCAACGGACTGGTAGCGTTTGGCCTGAAAAAAATTACGAATGGCGATTACAAAGAATAATTGTATGCTATTGTTTAAATGATGTTGTTTGTTTGTAAATGTTTATTGATGTATAAAATTTGAAGAGGTATTTTGCAAAAGGGCCTACATCCACTTTGGCTCTTATTGAGAAAAAGTCAAAAAACTGTTTCTAAATATTCAAGTTGAGCAATTGAAAAACTGAATGGATTATGAAAGAGGTACACTACATACTAATTGAAATTGAAATACATTTTAAATGTGCTAGTTTTAATTTTTTTTAAAATCATGTTTACATTTTTTGAAAATTTGGATGTAGGCCCTTTTGCAACAAAACTCCATCTGTTTGTACATAAACAAAAAATACCACACACAAAAAATCATTTATTTTAATCATTTCAAATAAATAAGTTTGATATTGAAATGTATAGGTCACAATCATATGTTTCAAGGAAATAAAGTCATTTTTTTCAAAAATACCTACATCTCATTGTAAACAGCCATTGAAGTTGTTGTTTTGTTGCAAAAGGGCCTGTATCCCGATTTAATTCTGGATACAGGCCCTTTTGCAACAAAACAACAATTTCAATGGCTGTTTACAATGAGATGTAGGTCTTTTTGAAAAAAATGACTTTGTTTCCTTTAAACATATGATTTTTCCCTATACATTTCTATATCAAACTCATTTTTTGAAAAAATGCACCATAGCCCTTTTGCAAAATACCTCTTCAAATATAGAATCTCCGTGGACTAGTTGAACGGGTACATAATCGACACGTGTTCCCCCTGTGCGTGGCCAGTTCGGCATCCCCGCGGTAGAGTACACTTGCAACGTCTCGTTATTATTGTATTGCAGTCTACGTTTTTGATTTTATTTATAATGTTTAAATGTTGACTTGATGACTTGCGTCCACGTGCTTGGGTTGTCCGGTGTTCCACAAGTAAATGCCAAGCGAGTTAGCTTTGACCTTTATAACACTTTGCAATTAAATACAATTAAATGCTATGTGGACCTTCTTGGATCCGCACAAAAGACACCAACATTTATGAATTGTGACGAGGAAGCATTTTAACTTAATCTTATCTGTATATTACTAAGTCCCTTTGCTTGAATACCTGATACATCTGGCCATATCTTCAAAATCCGTGTCCGATTCTCCATCGCATTCACATTCTACACCGTAACGACCTTCATCGCAGACACACTGACCACATGTTAATCTACCGTTGCCATGGCTGCATCTTGTTGGATCCTTTATCTGTGCAATATTCATCGAGATAATACGAGATGAAAATGTAATAACCTTTGTTGACCTCAGTTTATGACACTTAACGGTTCTAGATTGAAACCAAAATAGATGAGGCACCGTATACAGAAATCTTGTTAGTTCTCATATACGTTAAAATATGTAATGATTCTCAAATTTTGTTGAAGGTTCAAAAGACAGCTTCCTCATATAACCTTCAAATATGTTTCTCAATTGTTATTGGTCATACATACAGGGATCAAAAATGGTTCTTCAAGGTGTCTGAAAGTAAAGCCTTTCTGGTTGCATTCAAGAATCAATATTGGACGATTCACACTTGGGTTGGAGCAAATCGGATATCCGTAGTAGCCAAGAAATTCTTCAAAGGTCAATATCAATGTATTACATTGAATTATATTGTATTAATAAGAGGATAAACATTTATTTATGACCTCTTTATTGAGTGTCGACTTTCTATTTTTCGGTTTTCCCATAAAATAAGGGTAATCAAATTTTGAATTTCAACTGATGTCTGTATTGTGTGACCATTTCGAAATTTACTTTTAAACATGCACTTTTAACTATATGTTTCATGTTTACCCCTTCACTTTCACAGTCGCATGTACAGATGACGTCTGCTATAATTGTCAAACTTTCGTCGAATCCTAACGGTCTTACGGTAAACCTGTATTAGTAGAAAATAAAGGGAAATATATTGTGGTTTGCACACCAACACGGGTCGGGTATACACATGCCATAGGTATGGAATAAGCTGTGAAATGTTAAGTATTTGCAACGTTTATTCTTTTACTGGGCAATAAAATATTTTACATATAACTGGTTTTTTGAAGGTTCAAATGGAAAGTTTATTAAATACAGTACGGGGAAAGTCAGTTTAATGTTATGATAACAGTACGTGTCTGCTGGGACTTAGATAAAATATGACGTTTCCATGCCATTGCATATTCATTCCGCCTAGCCAACTATAGTAGAGCATTGTACCGTCTCATGCTCTGATGATTGACCCATGCATGACCTGCTTCGATTATTGACCCACACCGAGTGCCAGATGACATCCGGTATACCTCACCCAACATATGATAAACACATATCTTATTACGTACGTCTGTGGCCCTCCATCTGGAGCGCAATCGGTAGCCAGAATTGTGACATCAAAGTTGATTTCCTGTTGAAGCAGCAACCCTGTGCATTGTGACTGACCCTCCACAGGTGGCTGATTGAAACAGTACGATGTGTACGACACTCGCATATTTTTAGGCGCCGTGTCCTTCAAGTCCACTACGGATGTGATTGCCTGATAATGACACGTTGATAAATTGACAATTGTTTCAATAGATAAGGTACTTACGAACCCTGAATGGTAATAATTTATTGGAAACTGGTTTAGAATAATGGTGCTACATGTAGATGGATATTCGGTTTAAGCCATTTACCGTATGTGGCGAGTGATGTTGATAATTTCGATGTGACTAATACATCAAAATAAACAAATTGTGAAATTTTACACTTTAGACGGCGAATTAAGGTAAACGGCTGCAGATGGTAGTTACTATATGCTCAAATATTACGTAGATGCAAAAAAACATGATTTCCAGGAAAATTGAGGGCGCCCTCCTATACGTATCCATCAATGCCCCTCCCAAGTGGTAGATGACAAAATACATACTATATATTTCAATAACGAGAACAATAATAGTTCGAGGTGTGTGATCATAATGGTAGATCGATGCATTTGTATGGGAAACTCTGTACTATTACAACAGATATGAATGATATAATTATCTTACTTTGTATTGTGATGTCACTAGATTAACTACATTTGTTGAATCCGATGCTAATACTCCAATTTTAGAACCTATAATGAGATCTTCAAGTTCCTGGAAAAAAGAAGAAGAAGAAAAAATCTTTAGAGATCCGGTTTAGAGGTGGTTAAATATAATATTTACGACTATAGTAAAACCCCTTGACAATATGCGTACGACGTCCTATCCACATGCAATATAGCCTTTCATCAAGGCTTTGTGGCAGTAAAACAATGCGAGCGCCCTCTATCAATGAAATAGTACTGGCATCGTGAAATAGTACTGGCGCTGTGCAATAGAACTGGCGTCGTGCAATAGTACTTGGCGCCGTGTAATAGTACTTGGCGCCGTACAATACCTAGTGCCAGTGGCGTAACAGCCGGGGGGAAGGGGGGCACAGTGCCCCCCCCCCCCCCCCCCCCCTGAAGGTGCTCAGCAGGAAATTCAAACCTACCCACCAGGAAAAATGGGGGAAGGGAAAAGAGGAAAAGAAGGGGGAAAGGAAAGAAAAGAGAGAGAGAAAGGAAAAAGGGAGGAAAAAGAAAAAGGAAAAGGAGAAAAAAAGGGGAAAAGAAGAAAGGGAAAGAAAGAAAATTTCGCAGTACAAAAAGCACAACAGTCAACCAATTCTTGACTGTTGTGCTTTTTGTACTGCGAAATTTTGTGACCGTGCGAATTTTTTCGTCCAATACCTATCCGGTCTGAATTTAAAATGTACTGCGTCAAATATCATGCCGCAATCGCTGCCGTGATTTACTGACGCTTTAGACTTTGTATGGGCACAAATGTAAGAAAACTAAAATTATGTTCACGGTAATAACATGTTGAAGTTATGTTAATGATATAATTAATGACTGCTTTTAACAATGCAATTGGCAAGACTAGTATAATGAGAGAGGTCCAATAACTTGTGTTCAATGTAGCTATAATATGTGTATGTTGAAGTTATATTAATGATATAATTAATGACTGTTTTTAATTATGCCATTTACATGATTGGCAAGACAAGTATCATCCAATGAGTGAGGTCCAATATTTTTACTGACAGAATCACACTTTTATTTAGTTATTGATTATACACAATGCAGAATCCTCTGGAGGCCTTACACAATTTGTTTTGATTTTCATTTATTCCTGAACAAAACACAAATAACTTACTTTGTATAGCTTAAACTGTGTATAATCAACTGCAAACACCGGGATTATATTTCTCTCTTGAAGAAGAGCATTGATCTGTCCTATAGATGGAAAATCCTGTATAAATAAATACACATTAGATTTGTCAAAGTATTTCGTTTTCAACTTGTTTAAGTGCAAATTAAACGGATCACAACTTATTTGCTTACTATACCATTATACTATACCAAAATTTTAAAATTCCTAACACTTTGGTTTGGTTGTAAAAATCATTGACATTTCAGGAAACTAAATCCCAGTAGAACGATTACAACGTTCCCCATCAGTATAAATATAAACGCCAAACACATCCCAACGAAAGGAAACATATTTTGAAACTTCCAGTTGGGTAAATCGTTCGGGTCTCGTTGGCGCTAATGCAGTTTCCAAGCCCTTATAATTTGATGCGCCAACAAGATACCATTAAATAAACAAGTTCATATATATTCAGGTAAAATGTTACCATTTTCGCACCTCTGTAAATCTGTGCGCCATCTTCAAAACACATTGGAAATTATATCCAGTTGCAAAGATTTTTTCCCTGAAATTTCGTAATTTGTTTACGACCGTACCAAAAGTGTATGAATTTTTAGATTTGACAATAGTATAATGGTAATGGTATGGAAATATATCACTGCTTATATATAATCCAAAAGCTGATCTGAGGACCCATGAATCACAACCCCTCCCCCAAAAAATCCAATAAAATAAAATGAATTGTATATTCTTTAGAGGCACTGACTGTTAATATACTAATATTCATACTAATATCATTGGTCAGACAGTCAGCCTTATATTGCAATGTTCAAATGAATAAACAATATGAATGTACATTAATAATTATATCATTTCCGATATTACTTACCTGTGGTTCGGATTTATCGTATTCATTCGTGTCTGGATCAAGATGACATAATCCATCATTGGGCCTGACAATACCAGATAACTGAATAGAATCAACAAGAAATCAAATTTAGTTGAAACATGATGTACATTTATATTACTTTAACCGTAGTATGATTTAGGCCTATACATTGGGCGACGTTCATATCAAACGTACTTGATCCCTAGACCCAATCATTGCAGCTTCAAAGTCAAAGAGTTGGGATACAGCGATACAACTCCATCTCTGACTATGTGACACCTACGTAGCATTTGCCCTGTATGATGCTATCACGGTGTCTAAGACCATTTTATCATGTTTATTAGGCGTTAACCATGTTAACATGGTTAAGGATAATGTTGGCCTGCACATGAAGCTAGAAGACCTGTATGATGAAAGGTTTAACAATCATGTGGCGTATTAATCATTGTAACGTCCCAGCGTTAGAGTTGGGATTCAATGCTTAGTCGAAGTCGTAGGCCTAATCCAAACCTTCCTATCTCATACCAAGTGAAACCTAGCATCCTGTGACACATTCGGCGTAACATTTTGACTTATTAGGCATTTGGACGAAACAAATATACTTGGCTAGTCCCAATCATTGTAACCTTATTGTTAGCAAAGGAGTTGGGATACAATTATTGAGACTAGTTCCATCCTTACCTTGCCATCTCCGGCCATATGGAAACCAGCATCTGTTGCATACACTATTATACGACGAGCTCGATCTCTCCATCCGATTTGCTCCTGTAACCGAGATACAATAATTTAGTCAATTTAGTATTTAGGATGAGAGGATAGTAATGAATAGAGTTCATCATTATGCATTATTTCGCTCGAGGAAAAACTTTGTATAGCTAATTTGAGATGTTTGCAGCAAGCCAATGCCGACTGTATGAGCCATTGACTTATTATATCATATTATTATATCATTTGTTAAGATGGCTTGGGAGAGTTAATTGGTATCCCCTCAAGGTAGTCCGCCAAGATGGACCCTCGCAAGTGGTACTTGCAACGTTCGGGCTCATTGACAGGTGTCCTTCTTGACGGACTACCTCAGAGCAGTTAGGCACAATTATTACCGTAACCCTCCTACAATCTGCGTCAACATTTAAAACAATCAACCGCACTAATTGTTAACGGACACACGCGTGCCACGTTAAAAAGAAACTCTATTATTGTTGTTTACCCCTTTTAATAGGATTAATCGAATTAAACCATTCTTAACATATCGGGGGTTTTGAGCCTGTTCGTTCCATGATCATGATGATATCGAGCATTTACTTGGCCTGTCATGCCTGTAGATCTTTTGTTCGATGTATGGAAAAACGAGAAATACGACTGCGCGACGCATTTCGGGTACCGCAATGCTCCCCTCTATCTTGTAGCTTTAAAAAGTGGACAATAATTCATACCTTGCATACGGCTACTTGCACCAGAGCATCAAACCCTCCTTCAGGCGTGTCTATACTTAATGATACCATCAATTGAGACACACGATCCTGAAACAGTAAAGTATGTTGAGAGAAATACCTTTTGCTTGAAAAATAGACGAAATGATGTTACAGGGCGTCATCGACGATTAACGAAAACAACATAAATCCAGTTGACATCTTCAATAAACCAATGTTGGATTTATCCTTGGTGTAAGGCTGCACTAAATACTCTATGGGTCTTTACACTAGTCTAACTTTTGAATGTCTTACCCTAAGGGTATACCCAATTTTGAGCAATTCAACTTGGAGCATGAAATAATATCACAAGTTCTCGTGAATAAAGCGGAACCTTATTGTTTATATTTCCCGGAGTTTGCCTAAAGTGTATGCCCTTACATATTCTATACCCAAGTTGGGTATTTATGTAGTAACCAATCCTGATAGTCCGTTACAGAAACTACTGTTAAACGGGAGTATTCCACTACAGTTTTACTGTGTCTGTGTTATAACATGTACCATGTATTACAGTCCGCTACAGTTATTACTTTTCACAGTCGTTACTGTAACGGACTATCCGGTTTGGGTGCAACAACCGTGTGTACTAGACAGGTGAGGGTACGTTTTCCACACAAATTACACACTTACCGAAAATCTGCCAGTAGCCTTCGTGAGTGGTAGCTGATTTATAAAGCTGTATGGTATGTGATATTCACGACGGATACACGCGTCATTACAGCTACATGTAATTTACAAAATGATATGAAAAAATATGCCGTGGCGTCAGTAACGTGTTACAACATCATTCTGTAGTATTTTAGCGAAATTTGTGTTGTAACACTTTCCACGCGGCTATTAGTTTTACTATGCAAGACAGATTTTGTAGAAACCTTTTCCAAACTTATCTTATCTCAATAATTACTGACCCAATACTAGGCATGTTTGCACTTAATTTAATGAATTTCTCATAGTAATTCCACATTTGGTGATGAAATTAAATAATTTTGACATTTTGAAACATTTTGGGACATTTTGGGACTGTCGTCTAAAAACGACTGCCGCGTGGAAAGTGTTGAACATAAATGAGGACGAATAGATCAATAACACTCATTTCAAGATATGATAGAAGCCGAGCGGGTAATTAAATAGGTCTACAAATATGTTCAGAGTTGAGTAGTGAGGCATGTTGTGAAATGTTGCCATTGAGCAGTGTAACACCAGTGCAGAATACGTGGCACTTTTACGATTGTAATAATTTGAAAGTATCAATATTATTGGAATGCAACACAAGTCGCAAGTGCCACATTTGGAGGTGTTTGACCTCGTACTAATTCGTTATTATTTAACCTTACGGTAGAAAATGTTCAAAAAATAAATTATGAATGTATCGAGTTTCATTAATTCAGGGTCTTTTATTGGGTCCTTGAAAGTTAGAGCTTAATATCGTTTTTGGTCAGAAGTCACAAAGCGGTCCAAAAAAATGTTTCACTTCTAATAATGTTGAGAAATGCACCAATTCTGATTAAACGGGATACAACTTAAGTTATACATACTTAATGACCCACAAACTATATATTGTTGGAAAGCTTATGATTCAAGGTTTTAATTTTTGCAAAAAAGAATCAAATTATACAGGGTCTGTAAAATCTTTACAGGGTGAAACATACAAAAGTTGATCGTTTTTGCTCCTCACAAAATATTTTGATAGTTTGTACAATTAGGATTTAGCTGAAAATATTCGTCACCAAAATCAGAACAACCGCAGAAGGTGCTACCAAATTTGCTAAGAATCATTTGCCCAAAATGTACACAGGAAAAGTACAGGGCTTTTTTAATTAAATGTTTTACTACCCAGGGTAGAAAAGGACCAAAGAGTCACACAAATGAAATAGAGAGACTGCGATTTGGCCATTGTTTAATCAATCAAATGAATAAAACTGTGTATTTTTTACATTAAAACCCTCCCTGAATTGAACATCATATTCTAGTATAGAATGTCTAGATAACAATTCAATATTAGTATTTATAGTAGCAGGCACATGTTATTAACACATATGAGAAGTTTGAAAACTCTCCTATGTATACTTTTAAAATGGCATCAATTTCAAAAGTTCTATATAGTTTTCCGCTATTTTGTGTAGAAACCTATGGGCGCCACATCCACCGGCGCCACATCCACCGGCCCCACCCTTGACTCACTCGACGTTTAGATTGATAACTTCACTGTTACTAAACATGTGGCTTTAATCTTATTTTTATTCGGTAGCTGGATAAATTGTCTTTAATATGATACCAAAAAATGTTATGTTTTTATGACAACTTCTATTTAAAATAGAGACACGTATCACGATTTTAAGGATTTTTTCAAACGGCCCCACCTTATTTGATATACCTATTAGTGACATGTGACCTTTTAACTAATAACAGTTACATGCAATCAATACCCGTCGTAAAAGCCTACCCTGAATTTGAAAGAACTAACTTACTTCTCTTTCGTAACGGTGAATGGTAACCGAGTTTTGTCGACGAACGATCCAAACCCTAATTGTAAGTCCTCGGTTAGGAGCTTTAATTCGCGTTCTGTAGAATATTAATTAATTCAGCACATAATTCCGACATTTTGTCTTTTTACTGCTACTCAATTGAAGGCATTAGTTTCCAAAATACTTATTATAATAATTATTATATCAATTTTCTGTAATTGGATTCGACAAAAGAGGAACAATTACTGTTATAAACATTTACCGGAAGAAAGGCAAGACACCGAAATATATAGTAGTTTGCTCTCCCTTATGAGGTTGAGTTGTTGTTTAATGTCACTAAATGGTGCTATAAATACTGGCCATTCCAAACGTATACCGTACCTTTCATGATTAATGTGTTTAAAAGTATCTATACTTAGGTCGAAATAAAATGTGCAATAGTCTTAGCTACCGAACAAATTGCGTAAAGCAAGAAATGAAATATTATTGTGACGGTACATGTAAACAAAATGGCGTCCGTATTGAGTCTCTACTTTAATTCTATAGCTCACCTAGAGTTCGGCCAAGCCAGCCTACATTACGTAGATCATTCTCTAGCGAGTGACTCAAATCCATAAGATAGTATAGATCAAGTGGATAATCTTCAGCCAACCGCACAGATAATCGCACAGTTTTTGGTTCACCTACAGAAGAAATAAATATATGACAGTAGTACATAGATTTTAGAGGGGGCAAAAAGATCACAAAGGTGGACTACAGGAGAGAGGAGAGACAAATTATGGAGAAAAGATGCGCTTAATCCGAGTGACTAATATGTCCTTTAATAATGTCTGAAATTAGATTGGCATAAAAACCAAAATCTTTAAGGTAAATGGTAATTTTGACAAGGCATATGGGATTGGGTGGTGCTTGATTTGCACGGGGGTGCTATTGGAGAGCAAGTGTCGTCTTCACCACTGATCTCTTTTTAAAGAGAACTGTACTGAATTGAATAAAAGGTCTACACTATATTTACCAACTTTGAGCGTGACCCGGAGCTCTTGTGGTGCCACTTGTACCGCAATTCCATCGGTTGAATCCTTGGCGTCAGTTACCGCCGCATTCTACAAGCCAAATTATTAAATAGACATGCAATACGTTTATTCTTATTCGACAGCACTTTTATTCTTTTAAAACGTATATCTTTTAACGTCTATGCCAGCAAACTTTTACCACTGTTCAAGTTGTACAGACAGACGGATGAAAACTCGGTGATACTGATGACGGATGATTTTCCCCTCGTCGCTGTTCACTGCTTCCTTGGTCGTTCTCTCATACTAGAAATACCATTATATGCAATGAATTGTGCACAATGTTGATAAATAATATTGACTTAATTTTTACAAAGTAATATTCATCTGTTGGTGTATATATTCAATCGATGAATCTCCACATAACCCGAAAAGTACCTGCCCAGGTGCTATAATGCCATTTTATTCAGAATTTATGGCTCATATCAAAAATCTGAAATGTAAAGAACGTGGGAAAATGTCATAACAATTGAGGGGATAATTTTGAAGATATGATCAACGAGACGTGATGAAAGAAATTGCACCAAATCAATGGAATTCATTGTTTATTGAGACGAGCTTCAACGTGAAAGCCCGTCATGCCGTGGCAATGCGTGCGTAAGTTGTAACTCCATTCTCGACGATTCATTATCCATACATGGCTGGCTGCTTCCAAAATGCGCACAGTGTTCAAAACAAAGCAATGGCTTTGAAAATTCTATTTTGCATTTTATTTTGTATTTTTGTCATCATGACTTAAATATTTTTCACTTAATGCTATGAATGCGGTGACATTATGAGTACTACGACATTTGCCCACTTAGTATACATTTCAGATGTTTTATCTGCGCTAGAGATTTTGAATAAAATGGCATACTAGCACCTGGTAAGGATCTCGTCGATTAGGTCTATAGTAGCCTAAGTCTTACCTTGGTTATATTAATTGATCCCTCTATGTATGTGATATTAGCGCAGCCTTTACTCCGTAAATTGAACACAGAATCACATCGATAGGATGGGTAATTCTAATAGAATAATAGCAATAACAATAGTGTACTCAAAGAGAATAAATCCGAAAAACAAGACTACAAGCCTAGTACTTGAGATAATTATCATATACATCGACCGTGTACGCAACAACCAAACAAATAAGCAACGACAACAAAATTGGGATAAAAACCATGTCATCATTTTGTCAAACCTAAATTCATTTTAACATTAATTGATATACTAAGTAACACCTTACACTTTCCACGCAGCTATTAGTTTGACCATTTCAAAGCTGATTTTTCAGAAACCGTTCCCCCAAACCAATACTAACAATATTTGTTCTTATTTCAAACAAAGAATAACATGAAACGAGCCTTTATGTATCAATTTTGCTACGAAATTAACAAAAAAGTTCAAATTCAAAACTTTACGATGGAGAAACTGCTTCCCCGTCCTCATAATTTGAGTGTGTTTATTGTGTATACCGTGAAGATTTTTAAAAACCATTTTAAAAAGAAGATATTTTTTATCTTCGTAAAAACTTACATCCGTTGCACACCACGCACATGATGGGTCACGTGTGACGCAGTCTCCGCATCGAGTCCCACCTGAACATACGTCTGTGTTGATATCTACGATAAATAATAATTCAACGATGTGAAGGTGCTGTAAAACAGGGGTGTTAACACAGTGGTGGTGGGGGGGGGGGGGGGGGGGGGCTGTGGGAAATAAGAAATAAATCTGCGAGGGGGCAAGAGAAAAAAGATTTGTGAGGGGGATGCGAGCAAAGCACGCGAAGATTTTAGCTTAAACTGTAATGTAAGTAATTTTGATATTTAAAATCAACAATTTTCAAATGTTTGGGGACAAAATGGCATGGGGCTTGAGCTGACTGGACGGGCAAGTGGGCGGAAATGTTGGCTTTTAAAGTAAACATTTTCTTCTTACGTGTGATGAAAGTAGACATGTGTTAGAAATAAAATCCATGTTTGTTTGAAATCAGTAGGTCTTTCTTTAATTTTTTTATTCAAAGATGTCGATGGACTTAGCGCGTTTTGCTAATAAACTCAATTGAAGTACACACAAATAACATCCAACCCCCAACATCGTACAGCCTTACTTTGTTGAGCAAAGATCGTTTGCAGGATTGCCAACACCACCAGGATGGCGAATCCATGTCGTATTCCCCGTTTCATGGTATAAAAAACAGTGCTGTATAGGAAGAAATACACATGAAACTAGTATGAAAGATACGATATAGGAGATTGTTGAACATTCATGTTCCCGTAGATTACTTCGGTGTCTATAATATGACCAGAATGTTGTCAGCAATATTTCTTTCGCGAGTTCTGCAATGTATAGGGTCACGCGTTATGAACTCGCCTCCCAATAGGGTGGTGCTGTTACATTTTTTAGTTTCATGCTGTCATTTTCCTCAAATATATTTAAAACCATAAAAGCTATCTCAACAAATTTGGTATCATTTGCCACATGTCATACCACGTCCAGTCGAGCAATGAAAGTCCGTGTAAAAATGACGCCATTTGTTTGTGTTCGAAAATGTTACCGTTCTTTCAAACACAAGGACTATAATTACATTACTAACACATTTTGTGCGAGAGTAACATAGAAATATGGTATGAAATGGCAAAATGTCATGATAATAATCCGTTCGGTGTAAATAAATGGATCAATGGTTAAATAATAAAACTATCACAGATACACTCGTCGATCTCTGTGGCGTGCGTATGTTGCCTATGTCATTGGCAAATCCAGAAACACTGGTTCAATCCCCGTGTAGTCCTTATTATTCTTTGAATTTTTATTTTTTTCAAGTTGATGGTGGATTTTTGTTACTACCTTTTTATGTCAATTGTTTATCCATTATAAAGGTACACACGTTTATATTTGTATATCTAATTTATTTTCCTATCATTTATCTCTTGATTGCTTTATTTAACTTCTATAATCATGTATGATATTGCTTGATAAATAATTTATTTGACTTGCGTGTTCAGTTAAACCAAGCAATTTTTTTTGATTAAAGTCACCTATTTCCTCGCCATAACTATGTCAGCGTACACCTTGCAAACATTTGAGCATCGATAGTTGCAGCAGCATAACGTAATGCTCCAACTTTCTCTTGGGTCCGGAGAGGTATAAGATTTAGCGTAAATTACTCGCAAGTTACTAGCCTAGTAGCTTACCCCTGTTTGGTGCTCTCAAATTACGCCTCAGTTACTAGCGAGCTGCGCGGTACCGCTATTCTTCAGCAACTCGCCATTAGTGCACTCGGCCGAATGATGCCTACATATGTAGTAGGGGGCACGAAATTGAAGAAGAGTCCAGGGGCCCGCCTAAGGCAGGCCCTAACATTAGTGTGCTGTGCAGCTGAGATTGGTAAATGTGCAGTTGAAATCAAACAAATGTGTATGCAGTTCAAATGTTGCACACAAAGTTCATAACATTCAATAATAAGAACTGAAATTTTCATGAATGCATTAACTTTATGATAATTTAGACAAATCAATTTGCCTATCATAAAGGTGTTCACTGTACAGTTTCTCTCATTGAGTGCATTGCCCATGTCATAGTTGTGGGTTTCAATGGGTTAGAAGTCATATTATTGGTCACTGATCATTTTTGTTGGTGTTGACATCTAGCTATTGGCAGAGGTTTTTAATATGATATGTGTATACATTTCTCCAGATACATGTAATGTTATGATGTGTACAATGATCAGCAAAAGGCAAGTTTAAGAGCTACATATCTGAAGTTTCATAATATTTGGGTTTATACCTCAAAACAAGCTTTTAAAAGACACATTTCTAGAATACCGTAACCAAAAGCAAAGTACAGTTCTGTTTTATTTTGGTAATGCAAATTTTGAGTTATCAATGAATATCTTCATATTCATGTAAAAAACTAGCCTGTACTAGCCTGTGTAATTTCATAAGTTGTGGTAAACAATGAAACATCTATGTAGAACTAATTCACAAATTGAACCATCACTTAAGTCAACATAAAAGGCAACAAAGTGTCCTTTTCAATCAATTACCTTGCCTTCTAAAAAATGCTAATAAACTAAGGAAAGAGGAGCAAAGCTATTAAGGATATAACTACAATATATGGTACAATATTGTATCGTAGATAAGAAAAATGTCTTCTTTCGTCACGTAAAGGGTTCAATCCTTTCGGAGAGCAATAATATACGGGGAAGAGGAACAAAAGTAAATTTACTCCTTATTTATTTTGCTATCTCCTATCACACTATGGCCCATTTCGCCCGAAGGCTCGTCAGGTGTTCATAATAATATGTTCATATTGTACATATGAACTATTTTCTTCGAAGACCAGAAGTATAAAACCTAATTGGATGACGCATATACATGTACCTGAACTATCTATAATAACCCACCCCATGGCTCACACCGTAGCAATGGTAACTAAAGCATTTCATTTATTCTGATCGAAAGTATAACTTGTGAGGATTTAAAGAAAATGCTTGTTTAATAGTAGAGGAACAAAAAACACGAGACTCGGTATTTTGAATGAAAAATATAGCTAAACAATGTGTTTAAGCGGACTAAATTCAACAAATTCCCATCGGCTACTAGACCAGCAGCCCAGACCACTTCGATCAATCGATCAAATGACCAGATGCCCCCAAAATATGGCTCCTATGCCCACTATCTTAGAATTGACCTAGACTAAATATTGAAAATATCACTTAAAGTAATTTTCAATAATCAATTACACCCAACATGCACAGAGTTTGAAAGGTGATATAGTTACATAATCTGTAATTTAGTTATGGGGACATTAGTTGAATCGTTAACATAGATAATGCCGTTAAACCAACCACACTACTTCCTTATAGTTTTGTTTTTAACAGCACTACTTCCTTATAGTTTTGTTTTTAACTTTAATCGAAATCAGGAACATTCTGAAATAGATCTTGGAATAATGCTGTAGCCGAGCCATTAACTTTATTTACAACCCATTAGTCGAACAGTTAACATAGATAATGCCTTATAGTTTTGTTTTTAATTAGCACTAGACGCGTACCTCTTCAATAACCCAAAACTGTGCCCCTTTAAACCTTGGTAGCAAAGACCCGGCTCTTCATCATGTTCATGTAGTGTTGGGATCCGGTCATATCTCGCTACGCTCGCAGCTCAGTACGTACCCGAGTTACTTTAAGGCTGCATTTGAATTTGGGTGAACCAACATTATTTTTTAGGTAGCAAGGATCGTGAGGAGTGAATTTAAAATGGATCAAAATCAAAATAATTTGCACGAATCGAATTCAATTTGAATTAAAACAAATTCCTGGGGCGAAAAACACTACTTATGTAAGTTACGTCCCGCCCAACTTGCTCAATTTTTCTCGCACCTGTGCATGGTATATACAGCCTGGGCGATAATCAGGACGTATGAAATTAATGAAGACAAAATGTTATCGATAACATTTTGTCGATTAAATCGTCACACGTTTTTGTCTAATTTTAAGATGTGCAATTAAATTTTGTCTGTGAAATTATTTACACGATAAAATATACTCAATCAAATATCTTGATGAAATTTAGTCAATCAAATTTACTCGATCAAATTTATGTGATCCAATTTTTAAGATGACATTTGTACGATGAAATGTTTACAATAAAATATACAGAACACTTTTTTTTAAATGTTCGATAAGTTTTTAAAATTCTATCGGATAAATAAAATGTTGTCGCACAAATATCATCGAAAGAATTCATTTGAGTTTCCATTGATGAAATAATCACGAACAAATGATCGATTAAAGCGAGTCGATCACAAATACATGGTGACAAAAACGATCAAATTTTCTAATCACTATAAATACCCATCATGTGTTCCATACAATTGGTGCACATAAACTATAGTCGATTCGCAGACGTTGGCCGATTTACGATTTCAGTCAGAGGTAAGAGAAGCAAAAGAGGGGGAGGCACTCGAATTTAATCGTATTATGCAACGTGTGTCATCACGTGCATGTACGTAACTACTACTGTGAAGCAGTCACCACTATGTACCTAGTGACAGGGAACTTGCGGCTGGATTATCTGCATAACTTTGCCTGCAAACAGTTATTGTCAATTGCCCGCGTATAAATAAATGTATTGTTATTCAGCTAAATTGATAAAGGTATTCAGGTGGTCTCATAGCCAGAAATACTAAAAGTAACGTTTATAATCCGTATCTTGGTGATATACCGTTTTTCATTTAATTAGGACGAATGGTTTTGTACCTAGGTTTATACAAAAATGATGATTGAATTATTTCGTGTTTTTCTCACAAATAAATACGTAGAACTGTTATAGTTTCCTTTATTCCACGTGCATAATAAAAATGGAAAATAATAAAAAGTATCCACTAAATTATGAATAGATAAAAAGACATACATAATAGTTTTCTTTCGAAACCTGTATGCGGTTGATGATGGTCGATTTGTTTTTATTGTGGTGACCGCTTCCAAAGAACACATTTCAAGCTGTTGGATTAAGTATTTGGTTGTCGTGATTGTAAAGCTACATGATCAGCCCTATTCATAAAGCCACTACATGTAGGCCAATTGTTTGTTTTTGTTTTTTGGTTTTTTTTGGTTTTTTTAAAATAAAATAAAATAAATTTATTTATTTAAGAATTGAATTTGACAAGAAATCTTACCTGCAGCGTCTGAAATCTAAAATCCTATTTGGTGAAGTAACCTCTTCTTTATTTATCAATTTATCCGTTGAATATTCATGTGCGCACGTACACACCCCTGGGACTGCAAATGTTACACATCCTTCTTCGGTGAAGAGTAGTAACCAGAATGATATTTATGGAAGTATACTACCACAGTGTTAACACTTTCCACGCGACTATTAGTTTTACCATAATTATACAAAACAGATCTTTCAGAAACCTTTCCAACTTTCAAAGTCTTATCTCATGAACTACTGAACCTATACCTGGCATGTTTGTACTAAACTCAATGCATTTCTAATGGTGATTCCAAATATGGTAATGAAATTCAATAATTGTGAAATTGTTGAAACATTTTGTTACATTTTAGAATGTCGTCAGCTGACGCCTGCCGCGTGGAAAGTGTTAACATAAAATAGTCCTGGATCCAAGAGCCAACCAAATACATAGACTTGGGACAGTCAATCACTAAGGTCGCTCACAGACCGGGTTGGACCTCCGATTTAATATTGTTTTATGTGTTTTATTTATATGCTGCTTGTCGGAAAGTTCGTGACTTTCATGTATTTCGTGATGGCTATCTACTGTTGTCGGTCAGCAGTCAGTTGATACACCACTGGTAGAGGCTATCCAACGAGACTGTTCTTGATCCGATCAATCAACCTTGACCTTGGTCGCCCTGGTCCTCTTGAGCCCTAAATTTGTGGCTCAAGTTTAATGAATGTTTCCTCGGGTGTTTTTTTTAATTTATTTTGTTAACACTTTTTCCCCTTGAAAAAATGACCGTAAGAATCAAACAAATCTGTACAAATCTTAAGGTATCTTGACAAGCCCAAAACATTATTTGGGTCGGTATTCATTTGCACGTGAACATTTTTTTCCACCGATTTCTAAAAAAGAACGGGGTTTTCTTTTTTTCGTCGTGTGATAATTTTTACGTTTTAGGGTTATATAGTGATGGATTTGTTAAACAGTTTCTCAGAGATAAGAGACATATCTTATCGGCAAAATAGGATTTTTGTTTTTCAATCTTGAAAATTACTGTGACACGGCCTCCCATTCCCTTGGAAATGTCGTCCCATTCCCAAGGCGGCCCTCTTTTGAAATGTCGAACTTATTCGTTACGAATACGAAAAATGTAAAATTGACGGCAGTGTTTCATTAAATAGCACGCCCTCAAGCCGAACGCGCTCCTATTCAGGAAAAGACTGGTTAAAGACATTTATCATGATGTATTCGGCATACATGTTGAAAGTGAATTTAGAAACCTTGACGCACTCTCCAACATTTTCCAATCCGTGCATAGTAAGGGAGTTTGAAGATAATCATAGAAGTAGTAAACAATAAGTAGGCCAGGCCACATAGCACTTTTGATACACATTACCCCTTCATGTGTTTTGTCAACTTAAATGTGTTTAATATTTCCATATATAATACAAAGATATGCCATCCATTCAATTACTTGCAATTGATTTTAATTTCCAAACTGCTTTAGAAGGCACACTCCTTTTTTTTGCGGTTTACAATTCAAACTCCGACATTATCTGTATAATATTTCTTTTAATATTTATCTCTTCTGTTAAGTTAAGTCATACAGACTCTGTTAACAATAAATTATTTCAAGTCCCGAACTTATATTTTTAAATATAAGTTAAAACAATTATACTATAACTGGATAACACAAGTGCCTGTTAATACAAACTAAAATTCTAGACTCAAGCACCTTTGTATTTACCCTTGTGAATGCTGCGATTAAAATCATTGCCTTCTGCTAATGCTGCCATTAATATCGTAATTGTTACACATTCGCATTTTTTTTAAAAACCCTGCCAAATCCACTCAGTATTTAAACATCATGCACAATATAAATCTAAATGTATTAAAGGTATATTATGTAATGTTTTCTATTCCTAATGACATCAAAATCATGGTTTTAGAGTGAATTTAGAGTAAAAAATAATAAACTGTCCGTTAACCTGACTGTTTATTTTCACTCTAAAACCATGATTTTGAAGTAATTAATAATCGTATCGCCCTGTAAATTGGAATGTATGTACGATTTATGATCAGAAATGTAAATCTGCAAGCAAATCTACTTCCAATTTTTTTTCTTCGAGGATTGAGGGCGTTCCCGGAAAAGATCATATAATATACCTTTAATATATATTTTATACTTACAAAACCTACCATGTCATTCAACATATTACAATGTACAACGCTGTAAACCACTTGTAACATATCCTTCAGTGGTCAACGCCTATTTATTACGTATTTATTAAAAATTAAAAATAAATCATGTTGCCAACTTATATATATATATTTAAGTGTCAAAGTCTCCATATGTCCCATTCCCAAGTCCAATCCAATCATATTTTGGCTTTCATTTACAGCTAACTATTATTTTTGCTGTTCAAGTGATGCTTCTACCTCATGCTTAAAGCATCTTACACAATTCTCCTCTTTGTGACAATATTCCTTTACCAAGTCATTAGACATTATCTGTATAATATTTCTTTTAATATTTATCTCTTCTGTTAAGTTAAGTCATACAGACTCTGTTAACAATAAATTATTTCAAGTCCCGAACTTATATTTAGCAATTATACTATAACTGGATAACACAAGTGCCTGTTAATACAAACTTAAATTCTAGACTCAAGCACCTTTGTATTTACCCTTGTGAATGCTGCGATTAAAATCATTGCCTTTTGCTAATGCTGCCATTAATATCGTACTTGTTACACATTCGCATTTTTTTAAAAACCCTGCCAAATCCACTCAGTATTTAAACATCATGCACAATATAAATCTAAATGTATTAAAGGTATATTATGTAATCTTTTCTATTCCTAATTACATCAAAATCATGGTTTTAGAGTGAATTTAGAGTAAAAAATAATAAACTGTCCGTTAACCTGACTGTTTATTTTCACTCTAAAACCATGATTTTGAAGTAATTAATAATCGTATCGCCCTGTAAATTGGAATGTATGTACGATTTATGATCAGAAATGTAAATCTGCAAGCAAATCTACTTCCAATTTTTCTTCTTCGAGGATTGAGGGCGTTCCCGGAAAAGATCATTTAATATACCTTTAATATATATTTTATACTTACAAAACCTACCATGTCATTCAACATATTACAATGTACAACGCTGTGAGCCACTTGTAACATATCCTTCAGTGGTCAACGCCTATTTATTACGTATTTATTAAAAATTTAAAATAAATCATGTTGCAACTTATATTTGTGTCAAAGTGTCAAAGTCTCCATATGTCCCATTCCCAAGTCCAATCCAATCATAGTTTGGCTTTCATTTACAGCCAACTATTATTTTTGCTGTTCAAGTGATGCTTCCCCCTCATGCTTAAAGCATCTTACACAATTCTCCTCTTTGTGACAATAGTCTTTTACCAAGTAGGCCTAACAGTAGCAATTATACGGCCACATGTATAAATGCTTGTGTCTTGTAGTTTTTCTCGCGTTTGCATATCATGACAATTCTCTTGGACCATCCCCATTCCATTTTAACGGATTTTTTTATTGCGAGTTCCTTACACCCTCATGGACAGAGTCGGAGATACGGGGTAAACTGTTGGTTGGAACAGCTTGGTAACATATTTCGGGGGTTATGGGCCACTGATAGAACAGCTGCGTGGATGGGGACTATTTATAGATCAGCTTGGTTGATACTACATTAATACAACCGGGCGAGGGCGTATATTACGTGATTGATCCAGCAGACGACGGTGGCTACGAACGGCCGTTAATTTTGAATTTCCGTTGGTTTCAATGTAACAATGGATTTTGATTATATGACCCCATAAAATTCATCATAGGTTAGAAGAAAAATTTTCCAATCCAAAACCGTTCGGGATGGCTAATCATCCCAATTGTAAATGCTATTTTTTGAATTTAAACCGTTGTTAAGCGGTCGTCCCATTCACTTGATCAGGTAACCTCGTTCGCATACTTTAACCTGAATACTCGTGAATACGCCTATGTCCAGCGTCGTCTGGATCCAGAGTACACATAATGGCATAATTAAATTCTTAAACAATTTTGTCATTATTATTGCGCTTTATTCCGTTGAGAGCGCTAACGGATTAAAGCTAATCTGTGGTCAAACACCGCAGATTCCAAGAATTGTATTATGTGCATATATTATATACCCAGATTTAGGAGGAGACCGGGGATATATTGGGGGTAGACTGCTGGTTGGAACAGCTTGGTAACATATTTCGGGGATTATGGGCCGCTGATAGAACAGCTTGGATGGGAACTATTTATAGATCAGCTTGGTTGATACTAATACAATCGGGCGAGGGCGTATATTACGTCTTCTGTGCACAGACACTCGAAGTAAACAAACTTGTTTGTGGTGCGTGAGCGTGAATTCAGCGTTCGCGTTAAGTGGTTGCCCGGTTGCCCGGGACACCCAAAATTAGCACCGGGCAACCAACATGTACTTATTTGGTTGCCCGGTGGGCAACCAATTTTTTTAAAAGAAGTGAAACACTTAACACATGCATTTAAATATTTTACAGAACGGGCAACCAAAAAATCTGCCGGGCAACCATAATTTCCTGCTTGGTTGCCCGGCCAATTTTTTAACAAGAAGTGAAACACTTAACACATGCATTTAAATATTTTACAGAACGGGCAACCAAAACATCTGCCGAGCAACCATAATTTCCTGCTTGGTTGCCCGGCGGGCAACCAGATTTTTTCCCTTAATTCGGACGCTGAGCGTGATAGACAGCACATTAATGAGGGAACCATGAGGTATAGCATCTTTCAAATATGGCCACCTCTATGGTATTTTAGCACCATAAGAATAACAGTATACAGTTATTTGTGGATTCTGACTGATAGTTGGAGCTGATTACTATTTATACATAATACGTTTCTTTACGTCTTTAAGAAAAGATAAATATTATTAAAAATAAAGACAATTATAGCCCAAACCAAAAAATTGATGGGTAAATTGCATTTCATATTAATAAGCTCTATGTACATTATAAACCAAAGTTTGGTGAAGTTAATAATATACTTTTATACAAATAAACTACCTATTTAATTTATATACAAAAGACTTCACACTAATATCTTAATAATAATATATAGTTCAGAAAAAACTATTCAAAACTCACTCGTTCAAATTAAATATAGAATTCGTCGCTATTGATTTGTAGTTTTTGCTCACGCGAAAGCTCAAAGATACTATTTATAAAATCATCTTGTTTGCGTCATTGTTTGAACTATACGAATAATACCTTATTGAATTAATATTAACACTTACAAATACAAAACAGATTTCTCAGAAACCTTTCCCTACTTTCAAGGTCTATCTCAAGGAGTACTGAACTAATACTAGGCATGTTTGTACTTATTTCAATGCATTTATCATGGTGATTCCGCCTGGAAAGTGTTAATCTCGCATATGTATATATGAAGAGCTTTGTTGCAAAAGGGCTATGGTGCATTTTTTTCAAAAATGAGTTTGATATAGAAATGTATAGGGGAAAATCATATGTTTCAAGGAAACAACGTCATTTTTTTCAAAAAGACCTACATCTCATTGTAAATAGCCATTGAAATTGTTGTTCCGTTGAATATTCATGTGCGCACGTACACACCCCTGGGACTGCAAATGTTACACTTTCTTCTTCGGTGAAGAGTAGTAACCAGAATGATATTTATGGAAGTATAATACCACATTGTTAACACTTTCCACGTGACTATTAGTTTTACCATAATTATACAAAACAGATTTTTCAGAAACCTTTCCAACTTTCAAAGTCTTATCTCATGAACTACTGAACCTATACCTGGCATGTTTGTACTAAACTCAATGAATTTCTAATGGTGATTCCAAATATGGTAATGAAATTCAATAATTGTGAAATTGTTGAAACATTTTGTTACATTTTAGAATGTCGTCAGCTGACGCCTGCCGCGTGGAAAGTGTTAAAATAAAATAGGCCTGGATCCAAGAGCCAACCAAATACATAGACTTGGGACAGTCAATCACTAAGGTCGCTCACAGACCGGGTTGGACCTCCGATTTAATATTGTTTTATATATTTTATTTATATGCTGCTTGTCGGAAAGTTCGTGACTTTCATGTATTTCGTGATGGCTATCTACTGTTGTCGGTCAGCAGTCAGTTGATACACCACTGGTAGAGGCTATCCAACGAGACTGTTCTTGATCCGATCAATCAACCTTGACCTTGGTCGCCCTGGTCCTCTTGAGCCCTAAATTTGTGGCTCAAGTTTAATGAATGTTTCCTCGGGTGTTTTTTTAATTTATTTTGTTAACACTTTTTCCCCTTAAAAAAATGACCGTAAGAATCAAACAAATCTGTACAAATCTTAAGGTATCTTGACAAGCCCAAAACATTATTTGGGTCGGTATTCATTTGCACATGAACATTTGTTTTCCACCGATTTCTAAAAAAGAACGGGGTTTCCTTTTTATCGTCGTTTTCTTGTTTGTTCCTAAGTGTGATAATTTTTACGTTTTAGGGTTATATAGTGATGGATTTGTTAAACAGTTTCTCAGAGATAAGAGACATATCTTATCGGCAAAATAGGATTTTTGTTTTTCAATCTTGAAAATTACTGTGACACGGCCTCCCGTTCCCTTGGAAATGTCGTCCCGTTCCCAATTTGAAATGTCGAACTTATTCGTTACGAAGACGAAAAATGTAAAATTGACGGCAGTGTGTCATTAAATAGCACGCCCTCAAGCCGAACGCGCTCCTATTCCGGAGCAGACTGGTTAAAGACATTTATCATGATGTATTCGGCATACATGCTGAAAGTGAATTTAGAAACCTTGACGCACTCTCCAATATTTTCCAATCCGTGCATAGTAAGGGAGTTTGAAGATAACCATAGAAGTAGTAAACAATAAGTAGGCCAGGCCACATAGCACTTTTGATACACATTACCCCTTCATGTGTTTTGTCAACTTAAAATGTGTTTAATATTTCCATATATTATATAAAGATATGCCATCCATTCAATTACTTGCAATTGATTTTAATTTCCAAACTGCTTTAGAAGGCACACTCTTTTTTTTTTTGCGGTTTACAATTCAAACTCCGACATTATCTGTATAATATTTCTTTTAATATTTATCTCTTCTGGTCACATTTATTAAGTTGGGACCCTATTGCGTCACATGCATACATTTGACAAAAATTACATGTGATAATGCTCTATGCCTTATAACTCAAAAAGTAAAAAATCCAAAGTGTGAAAAATTATACATGGTTAGAAAGCTGAGATACCTAGGATTGTGAATATCTAGTGTTTGTTCCAGTATACAGGGTGACTTAGGAAATATATAGGGTGTAACAAAAGAAATATTACTATGAAATGTAATTTACTGTATGCTTCCTAATTTAAACATATTGCATTGAAATAAATATTGAACCCCAGATTTGAGAAGCCAAAGGCAAGGCCCTTCCGGTCATATATTATTTGTAGAGGTTAATTAATTGTCAAACGAAAATACAGGGTGATCAAAATGTGTCAATTTTTACATAAGAAAACTATATTTTCTGTGTGGACAGTGTGATAAAAATGTATATAAATGTTGTTTGTTCAAAAGAAACACTTAAATGAAGTTTATGAACATACCTTTCTGGTAGAAAGGTACAATTCATTCAAATTTTATTATACAGGGTGTCCAAAAATGAAGAAAACAAATTCGGCTGATTACTTACAACCTCATTTCTGTATTATGAATTGATTACAATGTTTATGCCTGGCATTAATTGCACTGACATCTTGCTAACATACATAGTTAAAACTGTTGATCTATAGAAATCAGCATTGGATATTGAACAATTTGAAAATGATATACTAGTAGGGTGACGGCGATGGACATGTTAATCCTAAACACTAAAATGTGATATTATTGTGCGGATTTGGTGGATAAAATAAGCACTTCCTAGGTAATTAGTATCAATATAATTAGCAAAGATTATCTAAAATATTAAGGAATATTCAACATCAGGTCAAACTTCAATAAAACACTGCAGAGATATTGCCCCCCCCCCCCCCCCCCCCCAGTTACCATTTGAAATGGGTAATAATCTGCCGTTGATACATTTTCAGATGGTATTTGTTGTATGTAATTAATTAGTAATATTAATTAATTGGGGATGTAATTAACACTAATTAAGGTTTGGTAATGACAATAATGATACTAATCACACAAAATAATAATTCAATGAACTAATATACACAAGGTTTAATCATTTATTTTGCCCATCCCTTTGGAAATACATAGCATGCATCCTCACACGCATGCATCCTCACCCGCCTCCACCCTGACTAATTGTAATTAACGAGTTATAGTAATTAATCTCAACTTGATTTATACATTTTTTATAGATACTATTAAAGTAATGAATTATCTTCCAAATGAGACTAAATATACTCAATTGTGATGTATGGTTTGAAAAATATAAGCATTTGAATGGCAAATAAGCGAAAAAATGTTGCCCATCCCATTGGAAATACATAGTGTGCATCCTCACCCGCGTGCATCCTCACCCGCCTCCACCCTGACTAATTGTAATTAACGAGTTATAGTAATAAATCTCAACTTGATTTATACATTTTTCTTATAGATACTATTAAAGCAATAAATTATCTTTCAAATGAGACTAAATATACTCAATTGTGATGTATGGTTTGAAAAATATAAGCATTTGAATGGCAAATAAGCGAAAAAATGTGACAAATCCACCCTTTTTAGGGTCCCAACTTTAGAAATATGACCTTCTGTTAAGTTAAGTCATACAGACTCTGTTAACACA
The DNA here is from genome assembly GCA_035610835.1 of Ophiura sarsii. Classification (NCBI taxonomy): domain Eukaryota; kingdom Metazoa; phylum Echinodermata; class Ophiuroidea; order Amphilepidida; family Ophiuridae; genus Ophiura; species Ophiura sarsii. Next base: position 24,044,529 of record CM069444.1, read on the forward strand.
GACTCTGTTAACAATAAATTATTTCAAGTCCCGAACTTATATTTAACAATTATACTATAACTGGATAACACCAAGTCCAATCCAATCATAGTTTGGCTTTCATTTACAGCCAACTATTATTTTTGCTGTTCAAGTGATGCTTCCACCTCATGCTTAAAGCATCTTACACAATTCTCCTCTTTGAGACAATAGTCCTTTACCAAGTAGGCCTAACAGTAGCAATTATACGGCCACATGTATAAATGCTTGTGTCTTGTAATTTTTCTCGCGTTTGCATATCATGACAATTCTCTTGGACCATCCCCATTCCATTTTAACGGATTTGTTTTATTACGAGTTCCTTACGCCCTCATGGACAGAGTCGGAGATACGGAGTAAACTGTTGGTTGGAACAGCTTGGTAACATATTTCGGGGGTTATGGGCCACTGATAGAACAGCTGCGTGGATGGGGACTATTTATAGATCCGCTTGGTTGATACTACATTAATACAACCGGGCGAGGGCGTATATTACGTGATTGATCCAGAGTACACATAATGGCATAATTAAATTCTTAAACAATTTTGTAATTATTATTGCGCTTTATTCCGTTGAGGGCGCTAACGGATTAAAGCTAATCTGTGGTCAAACACCGCAGATTCCAAGAATTGTATTATGTGCATATATACCCAGATTTAGGAGGAGACCGGGATATATTGGGGGTAGACTGCTGGTTGGAACAGCTTGGTAACATATTTCGGGGATTATGGGCCGCTGATAGAACAGCTTGGATGGGAACTATTTATAGATCAGCTTGGTTGATACTAATACAACCGGGCGAGGGCGTATATTACGTCGGTTCTGTGCACAGACACTCGAAGTAAACAAACTTGTTTGTGGTGCGTGAGCCTGATTGACAGCACATTAATGAGGTAACCATGAGGTATTGCATCTTTCAAATATGGCCGCCTCTATCATAGAGGCGGCCATATTTGAAAGTTATTTGTGGATACTGACTGATAGTTGGAGCTGATTACTATTTAAACATAATACGTTTCTTCACGTCTTTAAGAAAAGATAAATATTTTTAAAAATAAAGACAATTATAGCCCAAACCAAAAAATTGATAGGTAAATTGCATTTCATATTAATAAGCTCTATGTACATTATAAACCAAAGTTTGGTGAAGTTAATAATATACTTTTATACAAATATACTACCTATTTAATTTATATACAAAATACTTCACACTAATATCTTAATAATAATAGTTCAGAAAAAACTATTCAAAACTCACTCGTTCAATAGAATTCGTCGCTATTGATTTGTAATTTTTGCTCACGCGAAAGCTCAAAGATACTATTTATAAAATCATCCTGTTTGCGTAATTGTTTGAACTATACGATTAATACCTTATTGAATTAATATTAACACTTACAAATACAAAACAGATTTCTCAGAAACCTTTCCCTACTTTCAAGGTCTATCTCAAGGAGTACTGAACTACTACTAGGCATGTTTGTACTTATTTCAATGCATTTATCATGGTGATTCCGCCTGGAAAGTGTTAATCTCGCATATGTATATATGAAGAGCTTTGTTGCAAAAGGGCTATGGTGCATTTTTTTCAAAAATGAGTTTGATATAGAAATGTATAGGGGAAAATCATATGTTTCAAGGAAACAACGTCATTTTTTTCAAAAAGACCTACATCTCATTGTAAATAGCCATTGAAATTGTTGTTTTGTTGCAAAAGGGCCTGTATCCAGAATTAAATCGGGATACAGGCCCTTTTGCAACAAAACAACAACTTCAATGGCTGTTTACAATGAGATGTAGGTCTTTTTGTTGAAACATATGATTTAAATGATTGAAATAAATGATTTTTTGTGTGTGGTATTTTTTCTCTATGTACAAACAGATGGAGTTTTGTTGCAAAAGGGCCTACATCCAAATTTTCAAAAAATGTATGCATGATTTTAAAGAAATTGAAAACTAGCACATTTGAAAAATTTTCAATTTAAATTAGTATGTAGTGTACCTCTTTCATAATCCATTCAGTTTTTCAATTGCTCAACTTGAATATTTAAAAACAGTTTTGTAACTTTTTCTCAATAAGAGCCAAAGTGGATGCAGGCCCTTTTGCAAAAAACCTCTTCATATATATATATATATATATATGAAGAGCTGTTTTGCAAAAGGGCCTACATCCACTTCTGCCTTTTTACTCATTTTGCATTATTAAATGGATGGCTATTCATTATGTGGAATGTGGGTTGCATTGTTGGTGCCTTAATTGGCGTGCATGGATGCACTAATCCAAGTCATAGAAACAGTAATGAACACAGCCATACAATAATTTGATTAATTCCATGGACTTGTCAATACAAATTCACTAATGCAAAATGAGTAACATGTCGGGGTGGTCTGGTGGCCCTTTTGCAACAAAGCTCTTCATATATATAAACTCTTCATTGTCCATGCATGGGGTTCTTGAACGTGGAGGTAGACGACTTGAACAGAGGATTGGCATCCTGTTAAAAAGAAAAAACACCAAAACGTAGTTACTAAAAATAGCAGTAGTAAGGAAAGAAGAAAAAAGTTGTCTCAGAAGCCCGTGCGTGTTGGTACGGGAAATAAGATTCGGCGCGTAGGTCTACGCGATGAGGCGATTAATTAGGCCAAACAGAAAAACAAGTTTGTTTCCAGTAGTACGCGGGCATTTCACTGAGACGCTTGATTCGTGCGCAATAAAAACATAGAAAAAAACATGGGAAATCTTGTTAGGGCGCCATCTTTTGTGTCCAACATGTTTCAAGATGGCGATTGGCCACATACGGCAACCACAAAAGTGAAAATCCGCGACGAATATTACATTTAAGCGAGCATAAGAGTAACAAAAATGCCATTTGACTAAATAAAACCTTTTGAAGTGAATCTCCACTATGAATTTGAGCAAAAAAATAAAAATAAAAAAAGCATTTCGCATTTGACTTTTCACGCTTGCTACTGGAAACAAACTTGTTATTTCTATAGCCTTATACCTAGACTCGAACCCATGATCTCTCGGGACAATGAACGTTTATTTTCAGATCGATAATAGTTTCTGGGAGTGAGAGTGTCGGGTGACTGTGTTGGAGGAACTATTTCATTATTACAGTGTTATTATGCTTCCTTTATGATCGATTTTAATCCGAGACAAACATAGCTTCAACAGAAAATACCGGCTTAGCCGTCCCTTCATTTAAAGGAGGTGTCCCGCAAACACAAAATTGTGCATTATATGCATGATATGTTAGAAAAATAACTGTCGAGCCCACTGACTTTTGTAATTTTATAGAATAAAACACCACACTTATGATAAAAACAAATAAAAACCGCCATCTCTCAACATGCAATTTTTAAAATTCGCGGCGATCGAAAGTCCCGGTGTCAATGAATTCATAGTTGATATACAATGCACGTGCGCAAATTTAAGCACCGATACCCATGCCGTCATCGACACCAGTACTGCGAATTTTAAAAATTGCATGTTGAGTGATGGCAGTTTTTATTCGTTTTTGTGATTAGTATGATGTTTTGTTCTATTACGTAATGTCGGCTCGATAATTATTTTTCTAACATAGGCATAGGGCCATGTGTTTTAAGGGCCATGTGTTTTAAGCTCACCACCCAAAAAGGGTGGTGACATTGCATTTTTGGTGACGAATCATCCATCTCTCTATTAACTCAACAGCTAAATGTGGTAGAGATATGGTTTGTGTGTCATTTGAACAAAAAACATATTTTCATTCCTATTTTCCATGATATACCATACAATATTTGAATTTTAGACGGTATTTAAAACAATACCTTGACAATCCTTAAATCATCATCGGGGTCAGTTGAAAGCCATTTTCTTGTTCAAAAGTGGCCAAAAAAGAGTATTTGATAGATAACTAATAGGGCTTACCAACAGTCTGGTTTTATAACTAATGGGGCACTTTACTTTTAGACACCCTGTAGTTGAATCGAGTTGAAGTCATCCAAAAATGTACTTACATCAGTCCACATAGCAGCTTTCCTTTCCTTTTCAAATCGCGCATACTCCTTTCTGTCGTTAAACCATATAGCCAATCGAATCAGGGAAATTATCACAATTCCAAGTACTAATATGCCCACTATAATACCGATGAGAAGCCATCTCCAATCAATGCCGTTTAGAAGTAGTGCACTGCCTGGTTTTATTGGACACACTGAAATTCAAAATAGTTTATTAAAATGTAGTCCGAATTCTTCCCATCTTCACTTTCCTTGCGACGGAGGCTCCATTTGGTCCATCATTTTTTTAAATAGAAGCCATATAGAATAGATATAATCACCAGGAACCGGTCGTCTAACAATATAGTATATGGCGGGCTTGTTGGAGTACTTTTTCACAAATTAAACTGTCGCCTTGATGAGACAATTGCCGTATTTAAATAATATACTAATTGGGACGATTTGGGCTGGGCAATAGTTTTTATTATTACACCTCATAAATATTCATGAGATAATAGGCATAAATACTGCAATTTCATTGGTCAATTGAGCTGGCCACAGTGATAATAATTTGGGCTATTGAAGAAATTGAGCTATTTCCCGTGTGGTAGTTTTGGCTACTTCCCTACAACCTCATCCCCAGAGTCACAGTGAGGTGTAATAAAGCAAATATTACATGGTATGATCGGGGCAATAGGGCACACTATTTTCCCTCGGTACTGGCTACAGGCTTCCCACCCCTCACCCTCCGAGGTTAGCAAAACCTCCCCCTCCCCTAAATAATCTTGATATTATAGGCCTAGTATTTTTCGTGGGCCCCAGTCTCTGGAAATCAATAGTTAGCCCTAGCTCATCAAATCATATTAAACGCTAGCAAAGGAACATTTAAGAGCAGATTTTGGTTTGGAATAAAACAAACAGCAACGAGAAGCGTATTATGGAATAATACTTCTATCTCTGAGCATTCTAGAATCACACAGACCTTGTAAACAAAGCTAACTTACTATGCTATAGTACCAGTATACTGATGTTTGTAGTGCAAAACACATATAGTTAAGGCCTAAAACTCTCATAGTAGTCGGTAATGCATGACACACCAGCATTGATGATAGCTAGGTTTGTCGTACTAATGAGCCGCTGATGGGTACGTCTTATCCTAGCAATTAGCTTCAATTCATTACGTCCTAGCAACTCATTGAGGATGTGTGGCGACCAATTTGACCATAGTTCAACACACATTATAGGCCTATGCTTGAACCGGCGGCTGGGCCAGAAGTCCGAACTAAGCATTGGCCTAGCAACGAATTTGACATTGCACTATCACGGTGATATAAAATGTTATACAATTATATAAGTTAAATGAGCACCAGGGAATGATCCAATAACAATACCTCTTTCTCTTTGAACATGTACTACAAAGGTAACAGCATCTGCTTGAAGCTCATATGTGTAGAGAATAGTGCAGTTGTCATCGGGGTATGCACACAGTACAGAATCCGTTTTGTTCACTGCATATGCACAAACACAAATCAAACATTATTGTGAATTTAATATCTATTGCAGTCAGGGATTGAAATATCATCTACTTGACACCGATACGACAAACAACACGGATGTGCTGTCAAGTCTTGTCCGATACTTACTAACATTGAACAATCAGAAATACTAGAATTACTACAAGCTAGTGGCAAATTACATACACGACATTTAGATCCTTTCTCACGTTTTCTAAGAAGATTATCAGTATCATTAAATTCAGAAATACGGAAAAATATCGAAATATTACAGGATTTTCTTGTCCTTTTAAAGGAAGTGTCCCGCAAGCACAACATTGTGTTTTATATATTTATCGAAACCCAGATTGCGTAATATATAGAACAAAACATCATACTTATGACAAAAAGGAATACAAACTGCCATCTCTCAACATGCAATTTCTAAAAATTCGTGGTGATCAAAAGTACCCGGTACCGATTAAGTCATAGTTACACAACGCACTTATGCAAAGTTGAGCACCAATAACAATAACGTCATCGACACTGGGACTTTCGGTCGCCGAGAATTTTCAAAATTGCATGTTGAGAGATTTGTATACGTTTTTGTGATAAGTATGATGTTTTGTTCTATATAACTACGCTATCTGGGCTCGATAATTATTTTTCTAACATATAATGCACAATGTTGTGCTTGTGGGACACCTCCTTTAATAAGCAAAATTCTGCCAATTTGAGACAATGACTTATCCGTTTTAACAATCGGGCTACCACTGGTTTCCTACTAGTGTGTAATGGCTAACTTTCATGCGTTATCTAAGTAACAAATCGTCATAGGTCCTTATACATCCCTTAGTAATTTCGGGCTGAAAAATCACTATTCATAAATTCTTTTAAGGTTAGTGGTATTGGCTGATCCAACCCTCTTTATCTGTTTCCACTTTACAGTCAATAGATTATGTCTTACTAACCAAGGCCGTCATCCACTATCTCTATTGTAGGAGTACATGTGTCACATTGTTCCTGCGTGTATGATCCTATATCAAACACCTTGCACAAAACACATTCCTGGAACGCGGCGCATCTTCCTACACAGGTCTGTTTAAAAAAAAAGTAAATGTATTAATGGATGGATCCATGCACGCTCTCGCAGGTTTTCTCCGGGTTCTCCGGGTTCTCCGGTTTCCTCCTGCTTTCAAAATCGGTGATTAGTTGTTTCGGTTATCAAAAACTTCCTTGACCTAATGGTATTTGGGGAGCTGCATTGAAAAATGGTGAATGTTACAATCTAAGTGCAGATAGGTTTGCGCTAGAAATTGGCAGCATCCTAGTTGATGCGACCTGATTCTGATGATTCACCAGCAGCGAAATTACAGCGCTTTGAGCCATTTGGAAAAGGCGCTATATACATACTGATTATTATTATTCTTATTATATATTCATGGTTATACTGCAACAACCGTAGTACCCTTGGGGATCATTAAAATGACCCAAAATCTCCCGGGAAACAAATTTCCAATCGGAAACGAAATTCAGAAGATATGAGAAATCATCAGCCTAGTGACGACGTCGTCGTTATCATATTGTTTTTTTTCTTCATATTATAGGCAATCGTACAGAACAGAGGGAATTCATGTAAAATTAAAGCTAATGTACAATGACGTCATGGGTGACAAATGCAAGATAATGACGTATTGTATTGTAAAGCAACATAAAAGATCCACAAAGTAGCTATAAAACATCAAATTCTCTTGAAAAAAGTTCTATTATAGGATAAATCTTGGGTATTATAGGATAAATCTTAACAAATAATGATGTTTCCTGATGCGTGTGGAAATTTGTGATGAATATTTTTCAGATAAATTAGTGAATTTAAATCTGTCAAACCATGGTCAAACCTACCGGGCATTCTTCGCATGTATCTCCTGAGAATGGTGAAGTGTCATAGCACGCACAACGCCCTTCACAAGTACAATCTCCCCAGCCGTTACAAACCACCTGTAGAGCATTAAAATATAAATGAAAACTTTTTTTAAAAATATATCAGACGAACAGTTTCGTTACGAAACTGTTAATTAAAACTGTTAAGAACTTAACAAATTGGGTCTGAGCAGGTCTAGTTTGCAATACCTCCGGGAATTGTCGACATCTCTTTTTGAAGTTCTAAGAATATCTTTTATTGTTGTTTTATCATGGTCGTTTTGAGGCCATAATGAATTTTAACATGAAAGTCAGTAAATCTACAATCTATTATATAATCTGCTAAGAGGCATCCCTGGCACTTCAGAAAATAGATGGTGGCAAAAGTGAGGTGGTGGTGCATAGGAGACTCTCGCATCAGGTAATGACTCCAACTTTAACACTTACCACTCGGCTGTTGCTTTTACCATACAAAACAGATTTTTCAGAAACCTTTCCCAACTTTCAAGGTTTAACTGAAGGATAACTGAACCAATAACTAGGCATGTTTGTACTTATTTTTATACATTTCTCATGGTGAAAATGGTGACATTTTGGAACCGTCGTCTGCAGACGCCTGCCGCGTGGAAAGTGTTAAAGATAACACTTCTGCTCGCGCTTGTTGTCCACGCGAGCGAGTCTGTTTGGCGTTCGGCTTCTAACGAGTTTGGGTGCAGAATGTAAACAAAACAAATCATTCAACCGTACCCGATGAAGGCCGATGGTCGAAAATGTGTACAATAAATACTTTATTATCACGGCATTGTTTACTTTTGACTCCATATTATTGATGTATTTTCATAATTAAATACGGTGATTGTTATAGGTAACATTCAATGTACCTACCCCGCCTTACAGTTTCACATTGTTTTTCGTTGGTAATGCACAGACAAACAGATCCTTCAAGGTACCTACTCCGCTTACAGGTTCACATTCCTTTTTGTTGGTAATGGACTGACAGGCAGATCCTTCAAGGTACCTACCCCGCTTATAGTTTCACATTGTTGTTGGTTGGTAATGCACTGACAAGCATATCCATCAAGGTACATACCCCGCTTACAGCTTCACATTGTTGTTGGTTGGTAATGCACTGACAAGCCGATCCTTGTTTTAAGTAACATTCAAGGTACCTACTCCGCTTACAGTTTCACATTGTTGTTTGTTGGTAATTGACTGACAAGCAGATCATTCTATGTACCTACCCCGCTTACAGTTTCACATTGTTGTTTGTTGGTAATGCACTCACAAGCATCTCCTTCATACTGGGGTTTGCATTTACATTCTTTGAGTTGAGTCTTTGAATCACAAACGCACTCGCCCCGGCTTTCACCTGCACAGAAACAAGAACGTACACCATTGCCATTATTTTCGTTTCACAATTTATTGTGATGCGATGCCCTTTGTCGTTTTTGTCATCATGTATGAATTAGAATCAGGCAAAAAGGAAGAATTATTACAAGGAATCGCACACAAAAAAACCCAGCTGAAAAGGGAGGTATTTTATTGTTGTTATTATTGTTATTGATACTGTTGTTGTAGTTTTTGTTATTTTCTCGTTGTTTATTGTAGTAGATGTAGAGATTAGTTTGTTGTTGTTATTGTTATTGTTGCTGTTTTTGCTTCTGTTGTTGTTATTGTTGATTTTTGTAGTGGAAGATATTTCTGTTGTTTTTTGATTCTCGAATTTCATGTAAAATTATTTATGTCCTTATAGAAATTTGTTTTATCATTACCCGGGAATTCAAAATCAATTTTGTATTTCCAAGTTATTATTTTCATTGTCAAATTATTTTTTCATTTTTTTAGTTGATCAGTTGATTAAGTGTTATATTCATTATACATTAGGACGTAATGACGTTAGGACCCAATCTCATATCCACCACCAACAGAAATGTCACATACCTCCGCAAGGCTCATTTCGATATGTATCGCAATAATTGTCACATTCGCAGTATTGTCCGTAGACCTTGTAGAGTGGGTTCTGTGAATGAATAAAAAAACAGCCAAAAAGTGTGAAGATGTGCATTTATCTTAAAAAGCATATCTGTTGACGATAGGTGGTTCGAGTGAAGAGTTCCGACGAAGTCATTTAAGGGAGAGTAGCAAAACATTTCATTTTCAGGAACATGAATGTGCCTCTGTTGTCACTTACATCTTCGTATCAATATTTCATGTTAATCAATCATTTATATTTCTATGTGGCTTTCACATGACTACCGACAGCTAATCACCATCACAGATTAAGGATTAAGGATGCACCAAAGATGTCCGGTCATGACTATTCTTCTGCAGTTCAAATTCAAACTTGTTCAAAGATGTTTTTGAATAATCGTTGTCTCGCTTTCTAACACATCCGTTATAATCTTGTAAACGTTCAAAGGAGTAGTTGAGGAATGGCAAGTTCCAGATCGGGCAGACTAAAGCGTAGGACAATGAATTGTGTGTACTTACTGTCGGTTGGTCACAAATGCACTCTCCACAAATACATTGTCCACGATTCTGGCAAACCAACGGATTGGTAGCGTTTGGCCTGAAACAAAAAATATATGAATGGCGATTACAAAGAATAATTGTATGCTATGCAATTAAAATGCAATTGCTATGTGGACCTTATAGGATCTGTGATAGCCTATCATTTATCACTGATAGGGTTATCATCCTATATCATTATGTATTATTAGATCACCCGATCTAACGCTTTATATTGAACTTGAACAATACGCCATAGGATGCCTTACCAGATTGCAACAGCATTTGTTTACAAATATTATACATTCTCTTTTAATTTATAAAAAAGGCTATATAAATGATAAAGCCATCTCTTATTTTTTTCATAACAGAGGAAGATGGACAATAATGTGATTGTTTAAATGTGAACTTTATATTCAAGACTGTTCAAGAAAGTGCTCACATAGAGGCATACATTTAACTGTTTATGTTCATATAACTTGACAGTTGATATTTAGTTGATTACATAATAATCATGTTATAGGCCTATATATATTCTTCAATGACTATTAATCTTCTTCCATAAAGGGAAATGTGATAGAGTTATCATCCTATATTATAATGTATTGTTACATTGTTAATCCGGTTGTGTAAAAAAGACATTACACAACCACATTGTTTAACATATGAACCTAGCAACCGGTTGATTAAAAAAGAGTACACAACTTGTGTAAAATGTTGCACAACTTTGTGAAAGTTTACAAGAAGTTGTGTGAAAATGTACACAATTGTGTAATTTTTAAACAATAGTTGCTAGGTTCATATATTAAACAGTGTTTAGCTAGATTTACAGTGTAGATCACACGATCTAGCGCTTTATATCACGCATGCGCAGTACTAATATATTGAGTTAATAACATGGTCATCTAACCTAAAAGTATGGTCTCTCTGAGTCCTCTTTATTTACACGTTATTATCACAATACGAGGGGCATTCAATAAATACCCGCAACCATTGTTGTTCTCCACACTTGAGTGATTCTGTGAAATCTAAGTGGGTACATTATAAAGTATGAACCTTAATCTATCATTTAACACAATCTGGATTTACTGAATATTCATAATTACGTAATAGCATTAGCATAAAATAACCCATATTTGGACACTGAAAAACATGCTACTTTGGCAGGAATTTTGAATTTGCTTGATAGCACGTATATTGAAATGAGTGGAACTTTGTTCCGGATAAGGGTGCAAGTCTAACATTTTGCATCAGGAAACCAGAGACCTTGTTCAACGAGGTCCTAAATGGAGAGGTTCTGTCAACGACAACTTTTGGAAATACACTGCATCTTATCTTGGTCAACATTAGGCTTTGACAGTGAGCCCCAAAATGCCGAAAATCCAAAGAAATGAAAATGATAGTTATAGCAAACAATTGGGATTTCCTGAAATACCACAGCAAATGCAGGATTCGTTATTGTATAGATGACAGGGTACCAATAAATACATCGAGAATTGTTGAACTTGGAATAAAAATCTGCGCATGCGTAGAGCGCACGGTGGTCAGAAAGCGCTCATAATGAGTAGAAATGTTAAACAATCACTGCAACCAACGTAAAAGTTACAGATAAGGAATTGAATTTAAGAAAAAAAGAACTGTGGTGAACTTCAATACATATACAAAGTTCAAAAATGTAAACATCTATTTGAAAATACAATTCAAGTTAATGTTATGGTCAGTATAGTGAATTTACTCAAATTGGGTAAAAAAAGCTTCATTGTATAAACATTTTCTCTGCAGAAAACGGTTTCAGATATTGTCTTTGTAATCTCCCATTTAAATCTATGACATGTAACAATGAGGAACAAGAGGTTTAAGACAAATCTTGCGGTTGGATACCTTGACCTTGACTGTTTATTCATTAAAGAATTTCTTTTAAGCTATGACAAAAAGATGACGTTTTAATGTTACATAATAAGTGTTTTTTCTCCATAAATTGGATCTGAAAATATTGAGCACATAGTACTGGTCTATCACTGTTTCAAACGGCAACTTATTCCATGCATCGGTTCTTGAGATATTTTGAAAAAAGTAACTGTGCATCAAATTGCTTGCAAATATTCTCCGCCCTGATCAGCTATTTTTCATGCAGTGCCAGAGAGTATTGATTTTACGCATGTGTCATTACGTAATCCCACAAACGATATTGTTCATTCATGCATGCGAGGAAAGATAAAGACCCATATTTCAAATTTCCCTAATTCTAGTTGGCATACGTCGCGCATGAGTGGAGAAAAACAATGGTTGCAGGTATTTATTGAACGCCCCTCGTACTAAACCACTTAACAGGATCCGCACAAAAGACACCAACATTTATCTGGTCAATTGTGACGAGGAAGTTTTTTAGCTTAGTCACATATTTCTATTACTAAGTCCCTTTACTTGAATACCTGATACAACTGGCCATATCTTCAAAATCCGTATCCGATTCTCCATCGCATTCACATTCTACACCGTAACGACCTTCATCGCAGACACACTGACCACATGTTAAGCTACCATTGCCATAGCTGCATTTTGTTGGATCCTTTATCTGTGCATCAAAATATTCATTGAGATAATACGAAATGAAAAGGAAAGAACCTTTGTTGACCTCAGTTTATGACACTTAATGGTTCTAGAGTGGAACCAAAACAGATAAGGCACGGTACAGAAATCTTTTTAGGTCTCTTTAGATATGTTAGAATATTTAATGATTCTCAAATTTTGTTTGACAAAAGACAGGTTCATCATTTAACCTTCAAAAAGGTTTCTCAATTATTAATGGTCATACAGGGATCAAAAATGGTTCTGCAAGCTGTATGAAAAGAGAGCATTTCTGGTTGCATTCAAGATTCAATATTGGATGATTTACACTTGGAGCAAATCGGATATATCCGTAGTAGCCAAAAAATTCTTTAAAGGTCAATATCAATTCATTAAATGTTATTATATTGTATAATTAAATGGATAACAATTTAGTTATGACCTCATCAATGAGTGTGGACTTTCTATTTTCGCGTAAACTAAAGAGTATAATGTAAAAGCTGAATGCAAACTGCTTATCCACAAAAATAGCCTATGTAAGTAAATGTAATAAATATAAGAGGACCTGACGTTTCGATTCTAACAGAATCATTATCGAAGGTGAAATGACAGAATACAACATGCACAACATATAGACAGGGGAACAATGGGCAGGAAATGACAAGGGGTAAGGTAACACAATGGGGGGACAGAGTGACAGATGGATGAACAGGGGAAGGTATATCAAACTTGACAGCTGATTGATTGAGTGGATAATATAACAAAAGGATGACATAGACAAAGGGGAAATAAAAATAAAAAGGCGAATGGGATTTAAAACATAACAATGGCGAGTACAATCCATAATAGTGATGACTATAAATAAATAATAAAAATGAGTGTGGATGGAAATATAAAATAACCGAGGGAATACATGTACATAAAAAACAAGACAAAACAAAGTGGAAATAGGTTTAAAAGGCCGATAGTAACAAATGATGGAAATGCAATGACGAAAATGAAAACAAAGTATCACAATAACAAGAAGTAAAAAAATGAAAAATATAGTGAAGAAAAACAAATGGGAAAAAAATTCAAGTGATATGTTAATAAGATACAGATGGAGGAGGAGGGGCGGGGGTTTAGAGACTAATCAAAAAAATAAAAGAGTAATCAAATTTTGAATTTCAACGGATGTCTGTATTGTGTGTAACCATTTCGAAATTAACTTTAAACATGCACTTTTAACTATCTGTTTCATGTTTACCCCTTCACTTTCACAGTCGCATGTACAGATGACGTCTGCTATAATTGTCAAACTTTCGTCGAATCCTAACGGTCTTACGGTAAACCTGTAATAGTAGAAAATAAAGGGAAATATATTGTGTTTTCACCCCATAACGGGTCGGGTATTCGTTTACGGGACAATAATGCGATACATGTACATGTAGAAGGGTCAAATAGAAAGCTTATTAAATACAGTACACGGGGAAAGTCAGTTTAAAGTTATGACAACATAACGTGTCTGCTGGGCGTAAAACTTTTTTAAATAAAATAAGACGTAGCCATGCTATTGCATATTAATTCAGCCTAACCGATTATAGAAGAGCATTGTACCATCTCACGTTCTGATCACGCGTTGACCTATGCATGACCTGCATTGATTATTGACAATCACCTAGTCCCAGTTGTCATCCGGTATACCTCACCCAACATATTATAACACATAACTCATTACGTACGTTTGTGGTCCTCCATCTGGAGCGCAATCGGTAGCTAGAATCGTGACATCAAAGTTGATTTCCTGTTGAAGCAGCAAATCTGTGCATTGTGACTGACCCTCCACAGGTGGCTGATTGAAACAGTACGATGTGTACGACAGTCGCATATTTTTAGGCGCCGTATCCATCAAGTCCACCACGGATGTGATTGCCTAATAATTACACGTTGACAAATTGATTTATACGGTGGAACCTCATAATATAAAGTTGCTAATGAGTGGCATTTGAATTGTCATTTTATTTTTAAATGTAAATATAAGCTTGGGACCCGAAACCATTTTGTTTTATCAGGCTTTTGTTGTTGACAGATTTGGGTGACCAGCTCTTTCACACGATGTTTTATCATCTTTTAAGGGGCATAATACAGACAGTCTTATTCACAAATTTGAGTTTTAAAGGGCACTGAGAGATTCCCCAGATTTAATGAGTTGGCTAACCAACTCTATTGTAAATGCTATTTTTTTAAATTAGTTTCATCGTTGACCGGACGATGACTGTTAAAAATATTTCAAAATGGCGCACTCCAGTTGCCATATTGGAACGAAAAAATTGGGTGACCATCGTCGTCTGTGATTTCCAGGAAAATTAAGGGCGCCCTCCTATACGTATATCATGCTCCTCCCAAGTGGTACATGGCAAATACATAATATATATTTCACTAAGGTGAACAATAATAGTTTGAGGTGTGTGATCATAATGGTAGATCGATGCATTATATGAATGATATAATTATCTTACTTTGTATTGTGATGTCACTAGATTAACTACATTTAATGAATCCGATGCTAATTCTCCAAGTTTAGAACCTATAATGAGATCTTCAAGTTCCTGGAGAAAAGAAAAATGTTTCTTTATAGATATCCGGTTTTTAGAGGTGGTTAAATATAATAGTTACGACCCCTTGACAATATGCGTAGGACGTGCTATTCACATGCAATAGTACTTAGTACTGTGCAATAGTAGGCCTACTTGGCGTCGTCCATTTACCTAGTACTTGGCGATACCTAGTACTTGGCAATACCTAGTAATACCTAATACTTGGCAATAATTCTTGGCAATACCTAATACTTGGCAATACCTAATACTTGGCAATACCTAGTAATACCTAATACTTGGCAATACCTAGTTCTTGGCAATACCATTTCTAAAAACCTATTTGGATAGACAAGAATTATTTTGATACCAAAGAGGCTTGAAAAAGAAAAAGGATAATTTCATGCAGTGGATTAGTTAAAGAGAGATACAAAGCTTTTAAAAGGTATTGCAACTTATGGGACACCCTGTGCATGGTGCGCTGTGTAAATAGTACTTGGCGCCGTGCAATAGTTCTTGGCTCGGTGCAATAGTAGGCCTACCGGCGTCATGAAATAGTACTGGCATCGTGAAATAGTACTGGCGCTGTGCAATAGTACTGGCGTCGTGCAATAGTACTTGGCGGTGCAATAGTACTTGGCGCGGTGCAATAGTAGACCTACTGGCGCCATGGAATAGTACTGGCATCGTAAAGTAGTACTGGCGCTGTGCAATAGAACTGGCTTCGTGCAATAGTACTTGGCGCCGTGTAATAGTACTTGGCGCCGTACAATACCTAGTGCTATTAGCCGTTCAATATCTATCCGGTCTGAATTTAAAATGTACTGCGTCAAATATCATGCCGCAATCGCTCCCATGATTTGCTGACTCTTTTAACTTTGTATGGGCACAAATGTAAGAAAACTAAAATTGTGTTCACGGTAACTATAACATGTGTATATTGAAGTTATGGTAATGATATAATAAATGACTGCTTTTAACAATGTAATTGGAAAGACTCTTATCATTTGATGAATAGGTCCAATAATTTCACTTACAGAATCACACTTTTATTTAGTTATCGATATACACAAAGCAGATTCCTCTGGAGTCGTGGAAATAATTTGTTTTTGTTTTTCATTTATTCCTGAACAAAACACAAATAACTTACTTTGTATAGCTTAATCTGTGTATAATCAACTGCAAACACCGGGATTATATTTCTCTCTTGAAGAAGAGCGTTGATCTGTCCTATAGATGGAAAATCCTGTATAAATAAAATAATACACATTAGATGTTCAAAGTATTTCGTTTTCATCTTGTTCAAGTGCAAATTGCACGGATCACAGCTTATTTGCGCAAGGGGGGACTCAAGGAAGTTTTTGATCTGATTTTTTGAATTTTGCGAGTGCTGTAATTATTGAACTATCAATTAAATGCATAGAAAAGTATATATTTTTGGAAAGGAAATGAATCAGAGAATTATAAATTTGGCGTTAATTTTAACCCAAATTGTTGATATTTTGAGAAAATCACAAAATTCACTTTTTTCACCCCCCCCCCCCCCCCCCCCACGTCCCTGGAAGAAGGAAATCTGACTGTTAATAAAACGTGCGCACAACTTAAGGGGGACTTGAGGAAGTTTATTTTGGGAAGGAAATGGATCAGAGAATCCAAATTTGGCATCGATATTGATCAAAAATGTTGATTTTTTTTGGAGAAAATCACAAAAACCATTATTTTTGCCTAAAATGATTTTAAAACTAGAACGATTTTAAAAGAAAATGAGCTCCTGTGTCCCTCTTAAAAGTGACGGAATCATTCTTTTATAGCGTAAATGCCAAAATGGCCGCCTTGGAGGGGGCCCGACAATTTAAATGGCTTTAATTAAGCTAAAAAGCATACTAAATTGTTCGGCTGAGCACAAGGATTGGTTTACGAGTTATCGGGTAAAACGTTAAAAAAAGTCGTTGACCTTTGCATATGGGGTCAAAATTTAAAATTTGCTCTCATTTCGAAAATTGATATCTCTAATTGTTCGTCTGATATGCAAAGATGGAAATGCTCATACACCTTTCGACCTCAGGTTACCTAAATTCAGGTTACCTAAATTCAGGTTCCCTAACCTCAGGTTACCTAACCTCAGGTTACCTAACCTCAGGTTACCTAACCTCAGGTTACCTAACCTCAGGTTACCTAACCTCAGTTTACCTAACCTCAGGTTACCTAACCTCAGGTAACCTAACCTCAGGTTACCTAACCTCAGGTTACCTAACCTCAGGTTACCTAACCTCAGGTTACCTAACCTCGGGTAACCTAACCTCAGCTAACCTAACCTCAGGTCGAATTCATTTTCGGACTTAGCATTTTTCACAAAGTGTGCAGGCCTGCATTGCGTGCACACATTCAATCAGTATACGACCTGAGGTTGTCTGATTGGATTTATTTTCAACCTAAGGTTGTTTTATTGAAAATGTTCTCAACCTCGGGTTTACTTTTTGCAGTATTCTAATTTAGTATCATTATTTTCCCCGTATTCTTGGCCTTTTAGAGAGACCTTTACTCTGTTTATATTGAATACACATTTATAATTGTAATCGTGTCTGATTTTTGAATTATTACCTTGGGTTACTACTGCGATTTTAAAGGCCTATAATTTACCAGGTTTTAGTCAAAATCAACCTCAGGTTTTCACAGTTAATATCTTATCAACCTGAGGTTGTCAAATTGGATTTATTTTCAACCTGTTTATTGAATTTTTTCTCCTTGGCCTTTTTTGACAGACCTTTACTCTGATAATATTGAATACAAATTTTTGAATTTAGACGTGTTTGATTTTTGTATTATTACCTTGGGTGACTACTGATTTATTTGCGGCTATAATTTACCACGTTTCAATCAAAATCAACCTGAGTTTTTACATTGAATATCTTGACAACCTGAGGTTGTTTGAATGGATTTATTTTCAACCTGGGGTTGTTGCATTGAATATTTTCTCAGCTCAGGTTAATTTATTGCAGTATTCTAATTTATTTACATTTTTCCGATATCCTTGGCTACCAAAATGTTGAAGTCCAAAAGTGAACCTGAGGTTAGGTAACCTGAGGTCGAAAAGTGTATGAGCGTTTCCATATCTGCATATAGATAAAAATTGTACATTCTTAGAGGCGCTGACTGTCAACATAATAATATTCATACATCCTTAGTCAGCCTTAAATGTTCAAATGAATAAACAAAATGAATGTACATTAATTATTATATTATTTCCGATATTACTCACCTGTTCTTCGGATTTATCGTATTCATTCGTGTCTGGATCTAGATGACATAATCCATCATTGGGGCTGACAATACCAGATAACTGAATAGAATCAAAAATTTAGTCGAAAAATAAATGTATTTATTACTTTAACCGAGGTATGATTTAGGCCTATACATCGGGTGGCCGTTATATCAAACGTGCTTGATCCCTATACCAAATCATTGTAGCTTCACAGCTATTTAAGCTGTGGTCAAAGAGTTGGGATACAATGATTTGGACTTAGTCCATATTCCGCCATAAAACTCCATCTCTGGCTATGTGACACCTAATGTAGCATTTGCCCTGTAGGATACTATCACGGTGTCTAAGACCATTTATCATGTTTATTAGGCGTTAACACGGTTAAGGATAATGATGGCCTGCACATGAAGTTAGAAGGCCTGCATGACGAAAGGTTTAACAATCGTGTGGCGTAGTCCCAGTCATTGTATTTTCCCAGCATTAGAGTTGGGATTCAATGATTGGTCGAAGTCGTAGGCCTATTCCAAACCTTGCAATCTCCTGCCAAGTGAAACCTAGCATCGTGTGACACATTCGGCGAAACATTTTGACTTATTAGGCATTTTGACAAAACAAATATACTAGGCTAGTCCCAATCATTGTAACCTCATTGTTAGCAAAGGAGTTGGGATACAATATTGGGACTAGTTCCATCCATACCTTGCCATCTCCGGCCATATGAAAACCAGCATCTGTTGCATACACTATCATACGACGAGCTCGATCTCTCCATCCGATTTGATCCTGTAACAGAGACACAATATGTTTAGTAAAATCAGTGTTTGGAATGAGAGATAGGAATGAATAGAGTCCATCATTATGCATATATATAAGGATAGATTTTGGAGCTGATTTGAGATGTTTGCAACAACCCAATGCTGTATGTATGAGCCATTGACTTTTGGTGCTTTCTTAAACTATTAGATCATTTGTTAACACTTTCCACGCGACAGGCGTCTGCAAACTACATTCCAAAATTGAGAAATGCATTGAAATAAGTACAAATATGCCTATTATTGGTTCTGTAATTCTTGAGATAAATTTTGAAAATTGAAAAAAAATCTGTTTTGTATATTGGTAAAACTAATAGCCGCGTGGAAAGGGTTAATATGCATTGAAAACCTAAATTGGTCAGCCTGACTAACTTAAAGCTAGTCCAGATGGTGCTCATCTTGACTAGCTATAGCCTAGTCCAGCAATAGTCCTGCATTGCTGGACTAGCTTTACGTTAGTCGCTCGACTGGTTTGATGTTAGTCCGTCCTAAGCTGGACTAGTTTAGGCTAGTCGCTCGACTAGCTTTAAGTTTTGGCTAACGTAAGGTAATATAGTCTGGCTTTGCTCGACTAACGTACGGTTTGTCCAGCTCAAATCATATATTAGATCCCGCCTTACTCAAATTGTTCACGTTGCGTAGCAGTAATTAGTTTCGCCACGGGTGATTGCTCTGCTGTCTGTTCAATAGCTCTCGTATTGACCATGTTGTTGACGGGGCTGCTGGCTACAGTGTTAGCTGTAGTGGCCATGGCTGACCCGTTAGCGTTCGAGATGCCCGCGCTACCGTCGTTCTTTACCAATAGTTTTTTCCTACTCCAAGTCGTCATTCCAAATAAAATGAAGCATTACATAATCTACAGATGTTAGCAAATACTATGATGTACACAATATGGCTACACAATGAAATAACTACGGCAAATTACGTCTGGATTAGCTAGCAAAACCGGACCGGCGATGACGTACGTCTTATCTGCATGCCGTCATTGATATTTTATCTCAGTGCATGGACTAACCTAAAGCTAGTCCAGCCAGCGTGACTAGCCTAAAGCTAGTCAAGCCAGCTTGACTAACCTAAAGCTAGTCAAGCCCGCTTGTCTAATAAGCTAGTCCAGCCACAGACTAGTCCAGCAGAACAAATCAAGCTAGTCAGGCTGAGCCGGACTAACCTTAAGTTAGTCAAGTCGGCCGTAATATATCCAGCAGGCTTGACTAACCTGCTTGGCTAGTTTAAGCTAGTCCAGCAGGCTTGGCTAACCTGCTCGACTAGTTTAAAGTTACTCCAGCCTGTGTCTGACTTGTTTAAGTTTTCAGTGTAGCTTGGAAGTGTTCAAATGGTATCACCTCAAAGTCATGAAAGTAGTCCGCCAAGATGGACTCTCGCCAGTGGTACTTGCAGCGTTCGGGCTTACGGACAAGTGTCCTTCTTGTCGGACTACCTCAGAGCAGACAGGCACGATTATTACCGTAACCCTCCTACAATCTGCGTCAACATTTAAAACAATCAACCGCACTAATTGTTAAAAAGAAACTCTTTTGTTGTTGGTTACCCCTTTTTATTCAAATTAATCGACCGGAGGTTTGAGCCTGTTCCATGATCATGATGATGCAAGTATGTTGATATGAAGAGCTTTGTTGCAAAAGGGCCACCAGACCACTCCAACATGTTACTCATTTACTGTTTCTGTATGATTTGGATTAGTGCCTCCATGCACACCAATTGAGGCACCATCAATACAAGCCACATTCCACATACTGAATAGCCATCCATTCAATAATGCAAAATGAGTAACAGGTAGAAATGGATGTAGGCCCTTTTGCAACACAGCTCTTCATATACGGCATTTAATTGGCCTGCAGATCTTTTGATTGATGTATGGAAAAACGGGAAATACGAAATCTTGTAGCTTTAAAAAGTGGACTATAATTCATACCTTGCACACGGCTACTTGCACAAGAGCATCAAACCCTCCTTCGGGCGTGTCTACACTTGATGATACCATCAATTGAGACACACGATCCTGAAACAGTTAAGTATAAAAGAAATACCTTTTGATTTGATTATGTTACAGGGCGTCATTTAACGAGAAAAAAACACACAAATCCAGTACACATCTTCAATTAACTAATTTTGGGTTTATCCTTGGTGTAAGGCTGCATGGAATTAACCTAGCACAAAACACTCTATGGGGTCTTTACACTAGTCTAATTTATGAACGTCTTTCCCAAGGATATACCCAATTTTGAACAATTAAACTTGGAGCATGACATAATGTCACGAATTAGTAGGGTAGGGGAGCGGGGAGTGTTCGCCCCATTTTCATTTGAAATGGCCTAGAGATGTCAATTTTAAAAATTGGATGGACATATTATTGACATTACAGAAAAGATTAATATCTTGCCTATATACGACCACAATTTCAGTAAGCTATGCCTTACTGTAAAAGAATGAGTGAAGGATAAAGACAGGTGTCAAAAATGGTGAACTTGTCCCGATCCCGAGGCAGGTTCGTCCATAGACTGGGGCAAGTTCGCCATGGTCTCATAATTTGGCTTCATAAAGTAGTATGTATCAAAAAGATATACACATTTGTTATGAAATGTGATTTTTTTTCTTCTTCTGCAAAATAACATTTAGAGAGTCCGCAATTTAAGGGTGGGTAATTTTTACGGAATATAGGCCTACTCGTTTAGAATTTTAAGATTACAAAAAATACCACCTTTAAAAATATTAGTTCTAATTTTAGTGCTACTCCATTCCAAATAGCTATTTTTATAATTACAAATAGGCTACAGGAGGTGAATTACAATTTTGAAATTATACAAAATCTTAATCATGTAAATCCCTATTGGTGAACATGCCCCATCACGAAAAGGCGAATGTGCCCCATAACACAATAAGTACATTGACCCGATAACCACGCATGACCCACATACAATGACGGGTTTATAACTGCAACAAATACATAACCTATCCCATACCTACCTAATGATGATGTATATCAAAATCATCTGTTAGAATATCTTTAGCGTGTACTAGACAAGAGAGAGTACGTTTCCCACAAAAATTACACACTTACCGAAAATCTGCCGGTATCCTTCGTGAGTGGTAGCTGATTTATAAAGCTGTATGGGATGTCTCCTCCTACACATGCATCATTACAGCTACATGTAATTTACAAAATGATAATGTGAAAAAATATGCCGTGGCGTCAGTAACGCGTAACAACATCGTTTTGTAGTATTTTAACGAAATTTGTGTATTAACATGTTATGGAATAGTTTCATCAGGAATTCAGAAGAACATGATACAAAAATTCGTTAAAAAATTCCAAATAGGAAACTTACTTAATTTTCCATACAACATATCTGTTGTCTTCCTCATTGGATTGTGTTTGAGCCAGAGCTAGTGTTTCTAGTCTGTTTCTATCTTGATGTCCCCATCCCCAAAAGCACTGGACATTGTACGCAGCCGTCTTAATGAAGACCCCCACACTTAAAGACCGCACTAAACTTTCGGTTGACGACATTATGGACCTCACTGAATTTATTCTTACCACCACGTACATGCAATCCCGCGGCCAAATTTACAACCAGAAATTCGGAACAGCGATGGGAGCCCGGTGTCCCCAATTATTGCCAACATTGTGATGGAACATCTAGAACAGTTAGCGTTTGCTACTGGACCACTAGTGGTGCAAACCGCGTTTCTTCAAACGCTACGTCGACGATATCCTGGAAATTATCGCCCGCAGCAAAGAAGAGCAACTAACAGAACATTTAAACAATATCGACGACACTGGCAGCCTCAAATTCACCTACGAATGTGAAAAGGATGGCAAAATCCCTTTCTTAGACACACTCATCGTTAGAAAACCGGACGGCAGCGTGCTGTCCCAAAATGATTAGTACCCATCGATGCTCAAAGTTCAATAATATTTTTCATCATCAAAATCAATGAAATTAGAACCATGGTTTTCCTATCATATTTGATATACTGTACCCTTTCATTAAAATTTTAGATTATGAATATCGGACTTATTAAACTGAAGTTACACTCAATTGTGTAAGACATGGTGATTTCACCTTTTTTGCTAAGTGCAAAAAATGTGTTTTTAAACAGCTTGTTTGAAGAAACTAATACATTCTCTTAATCTCTTGACTGCTAATATCTTTGGTTCCTTTCCATTTTTAAACTGCTATTGTATCATATGGTTGTTCAAACCATTAATAATTCTTCATTTTGATTCAATTTGAAGAGTAAAAATGGATCGTCACGCACGAGCGACTACAAGCTTTGTTTCTATAATGAGCAAGTTTTGAGGCTAAACTTTAGGGACATTTAAACAGGTAAAGACGTGGTCATGGGTAATTAGCAGTGGCTTTGACTTCTTTTTCATATTGGGGATGCATGTTCTTACAAACTTGTTAAAAATGATATAGTCCCTTACTGTTTAACCTCACGAAATCCATTCTCCGCTGTGAAAATGAAATTTAAGCCACTGGGGATTCACTAATAAAACAATGCATGGGGTCACTCAAGTGTGACAAACTTTGTTTACCCTTTAAATTGAATTAAGAGAAGAATTATTAATTATTTGAACACCCATAACTCATAACAGTTACAACAGAAAGACACACAAGATTATATTTAGTAGACAAGAGATTATGAGAATACACGAGTTTCTTTCAAACAAGCTATAATGACACACACATTTTTTAGCACTTTGTCAAAAAGGTGAAATCACCCCGTCTTACATAATGGAGCGTATCTTGAGTTTGATAAATCCGATATTCATGATCTAAAATGCTAATAAAATAGTACAGTATGACAAAGATGATGCAAAAACAACGGATCTAATCCCGTTGATTTCGATGATGACACAAATTAATGCACTTTGGGCATCGATGGGTACTTATCATTTTGGGACAGCCTGTATACCGAAAACCTACACACACAAATCAATACCTCAACTTTCAGTCGGCCCACCCGCTCTATCACAAACTCATTGTGAAACAGAAAAGACAAGGTACACACAGAAAACACTATGTAAAAAAATTACACAAATTATGTAAAAAATACACAATCTGTGTAAAAATAGAACTCCATAATACTATGTAAACAGTTGTGTTAAGCTTTTGCATAGGAATTTACACAAGCTTGGGTATATATTACATGTTTTATGTAAACTCTTACATAATAATTATGGAGTTCTATATTTACTTAATTTTTTACATAGTGTTTTCTGTGTGTAGTTACTGAAAAGGCGGACAAAGTTCTTGAAGAAGAGATTATCAAATCTGAAGCTGAAAAAAATGGGCGCTCAGAAATACACCCAGTCCACAAGGAAAGAATCCGACAATACAGAACTTAAGTCCTAAATAGCCGAGAGAACCACGTCCTTAAATGGGATGACTCAAAGATCATTGCCAGAGATGATACCAGAAATACTAGATGGATACGCGAATCAATTTGGATTCGGAAAAAAAGGAGGCTCACACCAACAAAAGCACCAAATGAATGGCGACGAGGGGGCTTACCAACTTAGTCATCTTTACGACTCAGTGATCCAGAGGGCGTCATCATCCGATGACGTCATCAAGACACAAACTAGAAACACTAGCTCTGAATCAAAGATAATCCATTGAGGAAGACAACAGATGTGTTGTTGAAACCCGTATGGAAAATTAAGTAAGTTTCCTATTTGGACTTTTCTAACGAAAATGTTTATCTTGTGTATTTATATCGTTTTTAACTAATAACAATTACATGCAATCAATACCCGTCGTAAAAGCTTACTCAAATGTTGGAAGAACTAACTTACTTTTCTCTCGTAACGGTGAATGGTAACACGGTTTTGTCGACGAACGATCCAAACCCTAATTGTAAGTCCTTGGTTAGGAGCTTTAATTCACGTTCTGAAGAATATTAATTAGAAATATCAGTTTCATATAAGGTATGAACGAGCATTCAGCACATAAGTCTTTAACATTTCGTCTTTTTAATGCTACTCGATGAAAGACATTAGTTCCAAAAATATTGATAGCAATAATTATTATATCCATTTTCTGTAATTGGATTCGACAAAAGAGGAACAATTACTGTGATAAACATTTAACCAGTGAAGCAAAAAA
This sequence comes from Ophiura sarsii, assembly GCA_035610835.1. Lineage (NCBI taxonomy): Eukaryota > Metazoa > Echinodermata > Ophiuroidea > Amphilepidida > Ophiuridae > Ophiura > Ophiura sarsii. The sequence goes on from CM069444.1 coordinate 24,069,799, forward strand.
CCGAATTAGTGGTCCGTTGTTGTTAAATGTCACTAAATGGTGCCATAAATCGGTGGTATATCATACTGGCCATTCCAAACGTGTAACCGTACCTCTCGTGATTAATGTGTTTAAAAGTATCTATACTTGGGTCGAAATAAAATGCGCAATAGTCTTAAGCTACCGAACAAATTGCGTAAAGCAAGCAATTAAATATTGTGACAGTACATGTAAACAAAATGGCGTCCGTATTGAGTCTCTACTTTAATTCAATAGCTCACCTAGAATTTGACCAAGCTGGCCTACATTACGTAGATCTGGCTTTAGCGAGTAACTCAAATCCATGAGATAGTATAGATCAAGTGGATAATCTTCAGCCAACCGCACAGATAATCGCACAGTTTTTGGTTCACCTACAGGAGAAATAAATATATTACCATAATACATAGATTTTAGAGGGGGGGGGGGGGGACGACAAAAAGATCAAAAGGGGAGAGAAGAGACGCAAATTATGGAGAAAAGATGCGCCTAATCCGAGTGACTAATGTCCTTTAATAATGTCTGAAATTAGATTGGCATAAAACCCCAAATCTTTAAGGTAAATGGTAATTTTGACAAGGCATAATGGATTGGGTGGTGCTTGATGTGCACACGCGGGTGCTATTGGAGAGCAAGTGTCGTCACCACTGATCTCTTTTATCCTCCGAGGCACCTTTTCCAAAGAAATTTTGTTCACGGCCAAATAGCGAGGGGGGAAAGGCCCCCACGCCCCGGGGCTCGAACCCCGGACCTCTGGGTTCAGAGGCAGACGATCTACCGCTAGGCCACGGGGGGAACCATACATGGCTCAGTATACTTCGCCATCTATGTACCCTGTGGGGCCATTATTCCATCGAAAAACCGCCTAGCCGGGCGACACAAGCACAACGCATCGTATACTCTATTTGGCCATCTCGAGACAGTGACGTAACCGCGTATTCTACTAATTGCATCCCATAACGCGCGCGAATACTCGTGGCGCTGGCGTACAACCACGAGCGTTGAAAGGCGGAAGATACACACGCGTGCGTAAAAGCTGCGCCTGTTCAGTTACGTCACTGTCTCGAGATGGCCAAACAGAGTATAGTAATTCGTAGTAGGCCTACTCAAGAGTGTTAGTGTTGAGGAGAACTGTATTGAAATAAAAGGTCTGCATTATTTACCAACTTTGAGCGTGACCCTGACTTCTTGTGGTGCCACTTGTACCGCAATTCCATCGGTTGAATCCTTGGCGTCAGTTACCGCCGTATTCTGCAAGCCAAATGATTAAATAGACATGCAATACGGTTATTCTTATTCGTTACCACTTTTATTCTTGCTATTTTTTTCGCCGAATTAGTGACTGTAGGAAGGCGCATTTGGGCAGTATAGTATTGTGCGTGCTACATTGACAACAATATAAATAAGAACAATGTATACGATACCTGAAAAGGTAAAGCTGTTGGCCTGAAAGTCATAATTAGAAAGTTTCAGGTTCATATAGGGAAATTGGGCGGATTGTCAAGACGCGAATGGGCGTTTTGTTTGACACAGATTCGTTTCACAAGTTCATTCAAACTATTCAAAATGAGATATACTATACATTTACTTCATTAGCATATTATATGCATATGAAGCAGCTGATGGTTCCATTGACACAAGGATGGATTTCTGGGCAATTGCATTCATAATGAAGGGATGAGAGCATAAGTTGTGCCGATTCAGTCGATAATCGATTATCGATATTTCAGATTTTTGGTATGCACCGAAGATTTTAAATAAAATGGCATACTATAGTCAATGTCATAATGCTATGGACGAAATTCAAGATATTTCACGAGAACGTGTTTTGTTGCTGATCGCGGAGCTGCGTCCAGATGCATGAAATGAGAGCGAACAACTATCCATGAATTCGCGTGACGATTTCGAGATTGACGCGCGGTCATTCTTTGAAAGCGCCTCCTAGTACCCGCACTTCCGGGTTTACGCACGTACGCTCATACGCATGTAAGTACCCACGCACACTAGAAACACGCATGCATTGTTGGAATTATGTCCATAGCATTACCACACTTACTATTAATAGCACCTGGTTCGAATCGTGTTGGATTAGTCTATAGTAGCCTATGTCTTACCTTGGTTATATTAATCGATCCCTCTATGTACGTGATATTAGCGCAACCTTTACTCCGTAAATTGAACACAGAATCACATCGATAGGATGGGTAATTCTAAAAACAATAGTAACACAAATATCAGTTGACTTTACGTGAACTGTATAATACAATGGTATAGATTATATATAGTTGTGGACACTTGTACATGTCATAAGTAATGTTGAACCCACCAATCCGAGGACCTTTGTCCCTACCAGCCGGCAATGTGAGGACAAGTCCTCTCTTTTTTCCTGCATAAAAACGTAGGCCTATCGAAGTTGGATCCTTACCCCCCTAAGGGTGTATGGCCATGTCCTCCATTAGACGTCATTACACATACCATACAAATGTCCCTACATGTATGGTTCAAAATATAAAAATGTCCTCAGATTGACTGTAACTTCTATACTTTTTTAAAACGTGTTTTAATACGGGTCCTCACACGGGTTGGTGCTCGACTATGTATGTATTAGACATCATTATGGCTTTATTCTGAAAATAAAGACAATGGCAATCGCAGTACCAACCTAGTCATAGTTCAATCAGGCAAAATTGCTTTTATTGCCATTGGTTATTTTTGTGAATTGAAAAACTTCTTTTGCATGTTCAGTAAGATGGCTACTTAATGTAATCAAGTCAAAATCATAACCACTTATCATAAAACATAAATTGCATAATTTGTGGTATTTATTTTTGCGACTTTGAGCCTGCAATATATTCGCGAAATTAAATAGATCGCAAAATTAAGTCGTTTTTTGCCTCTGGCGTCCTTATTTTAAGATAGGGAAAATTACGGTTGTTGATAAATCATGCTCAGAAAATAAAGTTTTGACCAAGGCTCATACATTTTGACAGTGAGGATTGCATTGTTTTAAAGCAAAAGAATTAATTAATTAAGGGACTAATTATCAATTGCCCAATAATTGACCTTTCAATATTTGTTTTTATTCTTTTTTATTCGAACATGACTTATACATCAATGTGTTATAACAAAATATCAACATTAAATATCTTAAGAACATTTTAGAACAATAAGATAACTAAAGAGTCACTTAATTAATTTATTGCGCAACGCAACTCGGGTAATGAATTCGTGTCGATCTTCCAATATATCAATGCCGGACTTTTGCAGGTCTTTTAGTTAGTAAGTCAATTTTAAATGTCACGTGGTTTGTGTGAATCTTGTATACAAGCGGGCAATCAAAATTGAAAAAACACTTCGGCCCCTATAGACACACATCAATTAAATTCGTGAAATGTACAGTGTGAAATAATTATACAGAGTCCCGTGTTCCAGATTAGCTTCCATTTTAGATAGAACTTTAAATATATGGAGGGGACACAGAAGAGTTTCGGGCCATTCAATACAAGAGTCATTCAATACAACCTGGTGAATTCTCCAAATTATTTTTCTGAATAATTACACTTCAAACATTACATGTATTTTTAGCCATGAGATACTTGAATAATAAATTGTGGTTAACATGAGTTTGTATCATCTTCTTAAATTGAGTAGTGTCAGTCTCACTAAACAGGCTAAAATGGGCATTCACTGCATCTTAACACTTTTCACGCGGCTATTAGTTTTACCATATAAAAAAACAGATTTGTCAGAAACCATTCCCAATTTTCAAACTCTATCTTACGGATTACTGAACCAATACTAGGCATGTTTGTACTTCTTTCAATGCATTTCTCATGGTGATTCCAAATATGGTGATGAAATTTAATAATCTTGACATTTTTAAAACCTTTTGTTAAATTTTGGAGTGTCGTCTGCAGACGCGACGCCTGCCGCATGGAAAGTATTAAAAAGAACAACCAGCACTGTAACAGTACTCAGACTAATTTACTATGAAATGCAGCTGAGATTCAAAGCTACAATTGTGGTCACAAGGCTGGCTTATACATTAGCAAAGTTATGAGGTAGAAGTTAGGGACGCACCATTTGATTTTGAGGGTGGGGGCATGGAAGTTGGGGTCCGGCGGATTTTTTTTTCTCCGCTTAAGTACGCAATTTTTTTTTTTTTTTGCTAAGGCGGCAAAGTTGTTTTTTTATGGTTCTATTGTTTTTCTTTCCATTGAGTTGGGTGAGTCAGATTTTTTTTTTACTCAGCAGTGGGTCAACTTTCTTTTTTTCCTGGTTGGTGGGCAAAGGGTTTTTTCCTGGATAGTGGGCAAGTTATTTTTGGATTAAAACTTCCATGCCCCCCTGAGTATCTAATGGTGCGACCCTTAGTACAGGGTGTTCCAAAAGTGTCAATACCTTTAAACTTCTCTTACAATATAATTCACAGTATAAAAACTGAAAATATATTAGGATAGAGAAAACTTGTTGAATTATTTTGATACCAATTTTGACCCCTTTTATGAGGCCCGTAATAAAAAAAACACGCTGAAAGGTTTGGTATTAGGTTTGATCACATAAAAAACCATACAATATTGTTCAACTTGCAGGACGCATGGTATACGTCGCTATAATCACGTGCTAGGAAGACGTACTTATTGAATGAACCTCGCCGAACTCACACGCATTTAAGCCGCAACTCGTACAGAAGAAGCGGGAAAGTACTGTTGCATGCAATCATGTACAGTTTAGATAGGCCGGCCCGCTCTGGGACTCGAAAAAAGACGATAACTTGTTGTTCACCAATTCCAAAACAGGGTTTCTTTTTTTTGTTTCCCAAATACCGTATCTTCATAAACACTTACATCCGTTGTACACCACGCGCAAGATGGGTCACGTGTGACGCAATCTCCACACTGTATTCCGCCGGAACATACACCTGTTGTGACATCTGCATACAAAATAATAACAATAATATAATATTAACACGGAGGTGTAAAAACAGGGAAGTTTGCCTATTACAAGCCCCGATATATTTCACTTTGAATTTGAATATGACTAGGATAGGTTCGAATAAGTATGTCCAATGAACTTCGAATTACCGGAAAACTACTATCACGACTTCAGCGAGGATCAAATATACTAGTGGAAGAATTGAGTATATTATCAAGGAGTTATAATAACTCATTGGTATTTCAGCAATGCACCGCAAAATGGGTAGATTGACCACTAATAATAATAAAAAAATTATGATTATTTAGATTTTTCTTTTTGTTTCCGTTTCTTTCAATGAATACTGAAAGTCTAAACACTAAGGACGTGATCACATAATTATTTCTTATCCGGGACGCGAATAAATACGAATTCTATTCGGATTGATAAAGACTTGAACACTACCGCGCTGAATCATGACGAAACTCTATCCACATTACAAATCAGCATTAGTTCACGTACCAGTGACCTGTGACCTACTTCCGGTAATGCAAATAAAACCAATACTACGATCGATGTGGATAATATCTGGATTGTATGCGGATTGAAATTTTAAATTGAACCGCCTTTTTTAGCATAGGCTACATTTCTTTTCACACTAGGCTTTTTATCCGGATATACCCGGGTTTTCACGCCCTAAGACTGAGACTAAGTTTAGTTGCCTGTTGCCATGCTATTATAAAAATAGCAGAGTAAAACGTTTCTGAATTATTGTTAGAGAACAATGATAACAAAAGCGATATCATTAAATTATTATTATTAGATTCCGCTTAGTTTCATAAATGGCTAGCCTTGTTATATCAAAATGGTAAATTACCAAAACAAAAGTAACCATGGAAGGGAAACATTAATAGTCTGTGCCAAAGTAGGCCTACTATATGGACATAATTCCAACAATGCGTGCGTATGTGCGTAGGTGCGTACGCTTGTGCGGGGTGCGTACGTACGTACACCCGGACGTACGTACCGGACACTTTGAAAATAACCGTGTGTCCTGATTGGTCAATCGAGAAAATCGTCACACGCATGCATGCATTATAGTTGTCCGCGTATTCTATGCATCTGTAAACAGTTCCGCGAACAACAACAAAAAACGCTCGTGTGAAATACAAATATGTCCATAGTACTATGACACCGACTATACGCTACTTGCACGCAATTGCCATTTTAGAATGAAAGAGAGGCTCTCCCTTCAGTGCGAGCTCGCCCAACCGCGTCACGCGGTGCACAAACCTGCGTGAACTCACGACGCAGTGTGGCATTACGCTACAAGGCCCGCTTAGCAGCGCTATAAATTGCTGCCCTAAAAACCGGCAACAAATTTAAATATTCGCCTTCCATCAAAGCTGGTTGTTATATGACATAATTCTCGTGTGCAACCAACCGGGTGTATTGCAACGCCCATTGACATGATTGAGTAGTTTAAACGCATAAGCGTGGATGTAATTTGCAACATAATGGAAACTCACCCATGCAGTTAGCAAGAAGTACCGTCGTACACGCCTCGAATTTAAATATACAACCAGGCAATCCTCTCGTAGTAATTGATAACAAAAGGTTTACTAGACCGAATTAATAGCGCTCCTAAGCGGACAATTTATGTCATGGTGATAGTGCGTGGTGAGGGGAGAGCCTCGCTTTCAATGGTTCCATCTGTACCGTGCATGCAAGTAGCGTATATAGTGCCATGAACGTCTACGTAGGGTGGATCTTGTTGAATCGAGACACGCGATACGAAATCTCGTATCGCGTGTCGCGTATTTCGTCGCGCGTGTTTCGTATCGCGACCCGAAATTTCAAGTAAAGGGCTCAGCAGACTCCGCAAGCGTTATTGACCACCGTTGACCAAACAGGCTACGTCATTTTGTTGTGGTGGAGCTACTATACGCATGTGTGAGAGCGCAAAGAGTTCGAGCGTTGTGGAGTATGCTTAGCGCTTAAGAGTTTATACCGCGAAATCTCAGGTATCGATACGAAACACGCGACACGAGATTTCGGGCTCGAGGGCGCAACACGAAATGATACAAATAAAGCTTCGTAAATAACCGCTCAACAGTAATAAATAACTCGACACTCTCACTCCCAGAAACTATCATCGATCTGCAAAATATGCACTCATAGTCCCGAGTGCCCCGGGCCGAGTGCTCGTGGGTTCGAGTTTAGGTGTAATAAACACCGAGTGAAACAGTTGTATAAAATACTTTTTAAACATTGTTACATGGAATTAATTTATTTGTTCGAATGTTTGAAGGATTTGAAAATCCACCGACGCGTTTTTTTAAAGTACTAGTACTCCTGTTGAATACCTGGCTTTTCAAACATGCGAGTCATACAGGTGCGACGCGAGCGAGACAGATATAGCACACGTTTTCTACAAAAAGGCTATATCAAACTGACAACTTTATTGCAGAAAAGGCAGAAAAACATCAATTCCAACCGTACCGCCAGCAAGATGCGCCCAAGATAGATACAAATGCATTCAACAGCACTACACCAACAATAGGAAATTCGGGGAAAACTCACAAAGGTGTGTAACAAGTTAACAACAACATTCAAGGATGGGACATTTCCGTGTCGGAATTGTTTTAGTATTCCGAAACGCCGTCACTATCTATGTGTTATTTCTTTTGTCTTTGAAATGTCCATCCTTGGATGTGGTCATTGCACACCGTTTTTAGTTATTTCCGCTACAACTATATACCAATATAAACATTTAGCCGCTACCCGCAAACATTTACCATCAACTGTTTTGGTAAATCAATAACCCAAAATAGTCTGTCAATATTTGTTTTTATTCTAGAATATTACATGGACATGAATGATATATAATAATATATTGACAACATTAAATATCTTAAGACCATTTATGAACAAATCCTTTTGTTCTAAAATAAATGAAATCTCACAGTCACAATTTAAAAGTCTAGGACATAACTTGGAAAATTATTTTCTAAGCATGATTCATCAAAAATAACTTGATGTCCTATCTTACAATAAATGCTTAGATATACATAAAGACTCAAGAGTTGCGAAAATAAATACCCCGAAACAGCAATTTATTCTTTATGATATGTGGTTATGATTTTGACTTGATAAAATTAAGCACCCACCTCACTCGAGAAGTTTAACCAAATTAACCAATGGCAAAACAAGCGGTTTTACCTGATTAGGCAATGTATTTTCAGATTAGGAAATTCAAACCCGATCAGTGCCAGGTTGAAAGATGACACGGTCTCGAACCCGGTCCCTCTTCGCTATCGCGGCAAATGATTACCCAGGAACTGTGTTTACAATGAGCACCTGATGAACGAGAGCTTATGCATGCGTCTTATCTAAAGTAGTTGTTGAGAGTCTCAAGCAGCCGAGATACGTTAGTAAGTATTAACACCCGTCCCCCTATGGGGGTCAAAGGACAGTGACCCAGGGCGTCTAGGTCGTGATCACTTTTCCCTTGCATCCATTTTTAGGGGAAAATAGAGGGTACCACCTTACCCGGGGTCGGGTAAGCCGTCAAAGTCCTTTGTAGGGGAGGGGTACCACCTTACAATTGTTAAAAATAGCCATTTTGAAAAATATCTTAAGTGTATGGTCCTGAATCTTATAATATATGTTAGAAACATATTTCCCTCATTTATAAGGGGCGACGTCAAAACTCGACCGCCCGTTGACTGCCGGTTACGGGCGGTTCCGCCCGGTTCTTTCAGGTCAAATGTTTTACTGGTATATGAATATTCGCGCATGCAACACTGAACAACCGCCGGTTGACTTAATGCTGTAATCTGACCAATTTACACTATCAATCTGTTACTTTGCGGTCATAATAGCTCTCTCTATAATCGTTCTATAAAAAAAAAACATTCATAGACTTTCGGTATTGATTTTAAAAAGTTAATTGAGCTATAAACAGATTGAAAAAGCCAACCCCAGCGAAAATCAATAGCTGTATTGTACTGGCTGTCAACTGAGATTTTTAAGTCTTAAAAGAGCCCATTACTTCAAGATGTTATTGCTCACGTGTGTGACGAGGCACTTTCAACCAGTCGTGTTCACCAGAGTGTTACTATTTGACCTCATTATGTGTGTATATTATAACAGACGACACGTTTTGTGAGAACCGAACGGAACCGACCGTAACCGGCGGTTGCCGGGCGGTCGAGTTTTGACGTGATCCCTAAGCAAAAAAGCAGAATAAATTCCGATATTTGAAACTTTTTTGGGCGAAAATTGGCCTATATTTCACTGCACCGAGACGAATACGACGGGATTCGTGACGTCATTGTGAGGTCATGCGTAGAATGTTTGTATGTGTGGAAAGAAGAGACCTCTAGCTATACCATGGTACCAAAATAAACATTCTCTGCACTGCTACACAAATTCAATTAAATAAGCTTACTCACTCAGTCATATCAGCCGGACTTGGATTTTTTTAGGGGGTGGTAACCCCCCCCCCCCCCCCCCCCCCCCCCCCTTATGTACCAGTGTCACAAAAACGTCTCAGGAGGACGAGGGTTAACTATTATAATGTGCTACAAAAAGCATGATTCAAGAAGAATCTATGACTAGCGAAACTCAATTAGTTACACGCGAGGATCGAGCAATTAATTCCACGCGAGGATAAGACAATTATGGTTAGATGTGTATCACAAACATACAAAAGAAAATATTTACCAGTTTCACAAGCAGCAAGGTGGACAAAAGATAGTGACAATGCCCTAGCACGTAATCGCGCAGATCTATTAAATAATTCCAAAATATCACATAAATAGTATAATATTATTATTACAACTAACTGTTGGAGCTGGAAAAGTAATTTAATTTTTATTTTTATTAATACGTGTATTTTCTAAAACGAAAATGTGTATTTCCCTAGCACGTAATCGCGCAGATCTATTAAATAATTCCAAAATATCACATAAATAGTATAATACTATTATTACAACTAACTGTTGGAGCTGGAAAAGTAATTTAATTGTTTGTTTTTTTATTAATACGTGTACTTTCTAAAACGATTATTTAAGGTTCGGAAGTTGGCTATTTCCTCGTCAGTTTATCAGATTGAAAATGAACAAAAACATAAGAAAAAGCCAAAAAAAACTTTGGCTGCTTTTGTTTCATGTGAAAACAAATTAAATTGGGATACATGCAGTGGCGGCACTACGAGGGTACCATGGGGAATGGGGATGCCCCCAGTCGCGACATTTGTCACTCCCCCCCCCCCCCCCCCCCCCCCCCCCTCCAGTCAGCTCAAGTCCCACCCCATTTTGTCCCCCTAACAATCGAAAATGTTGAATTTAATGGCAAAATTACTTATAATTGCTCGCATTTTACAACAGCATTTTTTTCTTGCCCCCAAGTTTTTTCTTGCCCCACGATTTCCCCCCAAAAATGTTGATACTGGTGCCGCCACTGGATACGTGTATGTTCCGGTATCTATCCATAACCCGCAAAACCCAACATCAACATTGTTAATACTTACTTTGTTGAGCAAAGATCGTTTGCAGTATTGAGAACACCACCAGGAGAGCAAATCTAGGTCGTATTTCCCGTATCATGGTATAAAAACAGGTCTGTAATGGCGGAAAATAAACAAGAAAACTAATAATATTATGAAAGGTATGGTATTTGAGGTGGTTGAACCTCAAAGATTACTTCCGCAATATATTTATTTTTTTGTAGATTACTTCCGCAATATATTTTTTCGCGAGTTTTGAGTTTGACACTTCAAAACATTGTTATAAACAGGGTGCCCTGCAAGTGTGAGTTTGACACTTCAAAACATTATTATACAGGGTGCACTGCAAGTGTGAGTTTGACACTTCAAAGCATTATTATACAGGGTGCACTGCAAGTGTGAGTTTGAATATTGTGAACGATGCCATGTCCGGCATCGTCTGTCTCGCAATTCGCAGTACGATGCGCCGCCACCACTAGTTGTTCTTGACAGTTCAATTTTTCACATCAAGGGTCGACATCACGGACCCCTGTTTACAAGAAACGGTTTCGCTAAATGCATAAAGTTCATCCATCATCAGGCCCAGAACCATTATGTAAAAAATGCATATTCAGACCAACATTACCAAGAAGTCACATTGGATTATTGATACCAGCACTTATTGCTATGCGATTTGTTTTGATTTTTTATAAAATCAAAATATAGTCAATAGTTTTGCTTTTGTCTTTTTAATAAAAGTAATCAGATATGATCGATGCACATTGTATGCTTGCGTTCTCTTTATTTCTTAACTTCACGAAGTTAGTTGTATGTTTCTTATCAGTCAATGTACGTCGACAACTCAATTAAAATGTAATGTTCCAAATACATGGAACTTTCAAGGATTCTTCACAAACGTATAAAACAGACAGAATAGTTATAGCCGTACGTGGACATGGTGATATAACTTGTTTGCATATTTATATTCGACCTACAATACCGGGGCGTGGCCATAATTGATATAACGTCATTATATAAAGTGATTGATACTCTGTCAATCATTCACCCAAAGTTTAATTTACGTTCTCAATGCGTTGAACCAAAAAAGTACCCACCGGTAGGTACTTTCCTTTACACTCAAACGCGTTCTCAAGTATTTTTACATAATTTTATTCACCCCCTTTTCGTCCAATGTAGCTATAAATCAGCCTGAAAAATCGGTTGTAAAATCAAGATCTAATTCTTTACTCTAAGTATCATGAGCATGAACGAAATATCTGAAGTTTTGTGTATTTTCGAACCCGGATTTGAACCGCTATAGCTCCACAAATTTACGTTGTGGAGTATGCCACATCCGTAAACTTGTAAATGCATGTACATGTACAATTGTACATCGTGACTACGGTAATGGTAGCGCCCATTTAGCCTTGGCGAATATAAATAACCGAATACTTTTATTTGTTCACACTTGCTGGTAACAAAATGATATTTTTGGCGAAAATGATTTTTTTTAAACATGGTGGATGAAAAGGCCATTACGCACATTTTAAGATAATAGAGGCTAGAATCTTAACACTTTCCACGCGGCAGGCGTCTGCAGACGACATTCCAAAATGTCACAAAATGTTTCAAAAATGTCAAAATTATTGAATTTCATTACCATATATGGAATCACCATTAGAAATGCATTGAAATAAGTATGAACATGTCTTAGTATTGGTTCAGTAATCCTTGAGAAAGACTTCGAAAATTGGGAAAGGTTTCTGCAAAATTTGTTATGTGATGGTAAATCAAATAGCCGCGTGCAAAGTGTTAATACATTTGGCAGATATTTGACATAATGATGAAGTGCCATTGACTACAACCATTACAACACCTTTTGCAAGTGGCACTTCCAATGGTGTAGCCATTGCCAACAATCAATTGAATGCAACACTATCATAAAAGTAATATTTTGTCTTCGGTTTGTCTTGGTTATTACTCACCCTTTATTTACATTAGAAATATTCTAAAATTAGCATGAATGTATACATGTACATGTATGTATCTTGCTTTATAAATTAATGATTTGTATTACAATTTATGATAGTAGTAATATGCTAAACAACGTTCTGTCCTTACGATAGTGTTTCGGTTTATCCTTGGTGTGGGACAGCATGGAATTAACCTAGCACAAAATCCTCTATTGACGGATTAAAGGATTATACAGCTTTAGTCCGCAATGTGGTCTTTACGCTAGTCTAACTTTCTTACACCAAGGATATACCGGTGTTTCCCTCAAGAAATACTTTTAAGTGCAAACCAATCCTATCGATTCCAATACTATCGATGGCGTTGCATGCACTTAACAATAAATCCTGACATACAAATGCGATATCTTAAACTTCCTTTATTATTATAAGATTGTCAGCTTTGAAAAGTACATGTAGGCCTACTCAGATAACTGTAACATTGTGATCTCTCAACAATTATCTAACGGTATCTACCGGTACAAATGGTAACCGTTTAATCAAACACAAAATACTCCTGTAAAATAGTGTAAATTGTACTTACGATGATTTAGCACGTACTCCTCAGTCACTGGATGATAATCGATATATCAAAAAGTCAGTTATTAATTCCAATAGTTAGTCCTTTGTATAGTATGTGACACATCGAATAGTATACCTAATAATACCGCGAAGTTCATATAATGTAGGCTAAATACAGACCTCCCTGTATACAGTATCCTGTGTATTATTTCCCTGATTAAACCCACAATGTTTCCGGTTCACCGTTTGGTTCATGATATTGTGGCGGAATGATAACATCACACTTTCAAAGGAAGTTGGGTTTATCCTTGGTATAAGACAGCACCACGGATCTTCTATTCAAGTAGTATACAGCTTGGTTTCGTAATGAGGTCTTCACACTAGTCTACCTTATGAATGTCTTACATCAAGGATACACCGGAAGTTGACCCAATCAATTTCACTCTTCCATATCAAAATTGAGATTTTGGTATTAGACGAACGCCCACATTTTTCTGATTATCCCTGCCAAATATTAGGGATGAGAGCCTTTTGCTTCAGAGCCTATATGAATGAAAAGTGGTCAATAGGTTGGGGCGGACCTACGTCACGCCGGTGAAAACAAATCAACGCCGGTGAAAACAAAAACAAAAACAACTTGCGCAGATCAATCAATTAAGGCAACCGCACATTGCGCCTACTGCGGATCAAGTGCGTAACGCTCAGCGTTGAGTGCGTGCATGGAATGTTTTGTTTCTGAAACACTGGTTGCCAAGCAAATTTGCTAAAAATAACTCAAGTTCCCGTATGTCTGCGCCCTCGTATTATTGCCAAAAGAGTGATGTGCATGACTTGTGCTGTTCTACGGGAAGATTTGAAGTTAAGTTTTCCTTCTAGCATAAAATTAAAAGCCACGATTTAACTCACATTTTGGAATATGACTGCTGAGACGAATGGCCAATCGTTCATCATCGTTCAGTTTAATTTGTAGCACGACCTCATTACGTGAGTTACCGCGCTCTTTCAAGTCTAGGTCGGTAACCGTCCACCAGACTGTGATATATTTCTAAAATGATTACGCATTTATATTGCAATAATTAAGACATTTCAGAAGAAGTATGCCTAGTGACCTGCTTGAACAATACTAAAAAAGAAAGAAAGCCATTGGAATAAGTACAAACATGCCTAGTATTGGTTCAGCAATCCTTGAGATAGACTTTTGAAAATTGGGAAATGTTTCTGAAAAATCTGTTTGCCGTAATAGCCGTATGGAAAGAGCATTCCCTTGAACATAGTACACCCTGATTTTTCTCTTTGCCGTTTTTATGTGACCATGGTGACGTCGCAGTGCCTCGTAGTCATTTGTATACCTTCCAAACTGCATAACACCTCTTTAAGCTTCAAGCGAGCAAGCCGCGCCGTGAAGCACGCCAAGATCAAAATTATATATACACACACAAACTGTGCTAAAGAGGTTCTTATCTGTCCCATACTTTCAAAGATTCTTCACAAACGTATAAAACAGACAAAATAGTAATAGCCGTACGTGGACATGGTGATATAACTTGTTTGCATATTTGTATTCAACCTACAATACCGGGGTGCGGCCATAATTGATATGACGTCATTATATAAAGTGACTGATACTCTGTCAATCATTCACCCAAAGATCAGTGAGTTGGTGAAGTTCATGACGTTACGAGGTAGGTGGTGGTAGCCTATACATGTAATATCAATTTCTTTGCTCATCGTGTGTGTCGTGTAGTAATTTAAAGGCATATGATGTGATCTTTTCCAGAGAGCGCCCTCTATTCACTACTTTTTTTAGAAAGTAGATTTTCCTGCAGATTTACATTTCCGATCATACATCATACATACATTCCAAGTTACAGAGCGATGCGATTTCTAATTACCTCAAAATCATGGTTTTAGAGTGAATTTAGAGTGAAAATATAAACTGTCGGAATCCCGACAGTTTATTTTCACTCTAAAACCATGATTTTGAAGTAATTAAGAATCGTATCGCCCTGTAACTTGGAATGTATGCATGATTTATGATCAGAAATGTAAATCTGCAAGAAAATCTGCTTTCAAATTTTTTTTCGATGTTGAGGGCGTTCCCTGGAAAGATCACATAATATACCTTTAAGCTTACTTAACTTCGTTACAGCATCATACTAAATGTGTGACCATAACATATTTGACGGCCTCCCACGTGAGATCACAGATAAATTTGGTTACATTTTAGATGGAAAATCTGATTTCCCATTCCAATTTACTAAATACGATGCCCACTTTGTGAAATCCAAAAATGGCGACAGCCTATAGCATGATCCAATACGTTCAACCAATAACATTCGTTATTGTTCGTCACGTGTTCAACAGATGTTTAAATGCTAAACGCCTGATAACCTAAACATGTTTAGGAAGTATTTACTTCATATAACGTATGTGTTTAATTACTAAACGCATATAGCTTAATGTGTTTAGCAAGCGGCGGCAATCTTTTGGACCAATGAAACGTGCCGTTTGATGTCATGTGTTCAGAAAGTGTTTAATCGCTAAACATGTGAAACGCAAACACTCTAAAAGCTTCAAAACATGTTTAGCCAAGATGTTTAGCTCTCAGTTAATGTATTGTGTAATGGCTAAACGTTTATGCTTAAACGTGTTTAGCAAGCGCTTAGCCCTAGTATGTGTTTACGGTTTAAACATTTAATGTTGGGGATTTAAACACTGACATCCGGTAGCATATAATGTTTAGAGAATAAATACGCGTGTTTAGGAATAAATCACGTTTAGCTCTTTGTATGTGTTTAATTTCTAAGCACCGGATTTACAGTGCAGGCTTAATTAATTGTGGTTGAACCTTTGATATCCTTGTACTTTTTTGCCCTTCTCCCAATGAAAAAAGTATAATAATAATAATAATAATAATATTACCGTTCTTATATAGCGCTTTCCACAATGCAAGCACAGTCCCAAAGCGCTTTTTAAATCAATTATTATCGCTGCCAGTTTAGATATCAGAATCCTTTGGTCGCTACACTTAGGCGGCTACCAGTCGACAAGTGCACAAGCCTATCAGCACTACTTAGATTTTGATATCCTAACAGCTCCCCAAATATCGCTTGGGTCGACGAAGCAATTGAGACTAAGTACCTTGCCCAAGGATACAAACATGTTGGACCTAATGGGGCTCGAACTCACAACCTTTGCATCGTGAGACCGGCGCTTATCCACTAGACCACACAACACTTCAGTCTAGGTATAGGTGACAAGGAAATTTATAGGGATAGCCAATAAATAACAAAACCATGTATAGGCCTACTAGAGTTCATTGTTAATAATGACCGTGGTTTTTTTCTATTGATTTTTATTTTCTAAACTTGCAACACATTAAGACATTTTACAGATACAGAAAAGTACAAAAATACAGAGAAATACAAATGCATATAATACGCTTATTAATAATTAAACAAATGTATCCAAATGCGACACATGGTGATATACAATCATAAAATGTATCCAAATGTGAAACTTAATCGCTCTAATGTGTATCCAATTGCCAAAAACAACATTGTAAAATCCATCGGAAGTGGAAACTATTACTTTAAAAGGTTTGGGAGTATGTCCCATTTCTGCATATGGATATCAAGTTTAGATACTCATACTCAAGTGTTATCGTATCTACCGTGTCTTCAGTAGATAGCAAATCATTTAAAAGATTTCCAACCGAAATGATTAACAGAGCTAATTGTTATAACACTGAACAATCAATATTTAATAACTATCTTCGGTAGATAGCAAACCAATTTTAAAAGGATCCAAGTCCATTCTGGAAAAGTTCTCATCATTCAACTACTGTGGAAGGTGATCCAAAGTTGTCCATTACCCGCCATGGCGTATCTGGGGTCACTTGTCAAAGGGGGAAAATTGTATTTTCCCGGTGGAGGTCGACTTTACCAGCTGAGGATAGCCGCCGCCGAGTCCGACATTTGAAAACGGGGAGGGGGGCTCGTGACGTGGCGTCCTCAAAAACCCGCCCGACTCAAGGCCCTCGCTCCCTCCAACCCCTGTATTTACTAAAAATAAAATAATCACCTTTTAGCCCGGTATTTTCAGCTGTTCGAGGGGGACACTCTGCTGCGCTGATACGCTGCTGTTACCCGTTCACGTGACAGTTTACCCATATCGAAAATTCATAGTCATTTTACAAACCGTTAATTTCATTTTTCTGCTTCATTAAACATTAAGTATACCGGCCAGGTAAGTGTTAGGTAAGTGTTTTTTAACACACATTTAAGGTTATTTTGATACCAAGAAAAGAACGGTTTGTAATCAAACTTTGCACGAAGTTTGCTTCACACAATATACAGGGTGAGTCAAAAAGAAGTTTACCCGGATTGGTGATATTTAAAAATTTAAAAAAATGACACTCGAGAGTTCAGTAAAGCATATATTTAACAAGCATTCTCTCCTGCTTATTGGGAAAAAGGAACGACACAAATTGAGCATTGCTAAGAGGAGTTATGTCTATTTTAATAAAGGTACTCATTTTGCAAGCTGTCCACGGAATACAATGACCAAACAAATGTAAAGTATGCATTTTAGCTGCGTACTTCCCTATTGACCGAGATTGGTGATGTTTTTCAAAACAAATAAATGACACTTAAAAGTTCAGTAAAACATTTATTTACCAAACATACTCTGCTGCTTATTCTTAAACAGCTAAGAAAGTTTAAGCAATCTCATTGGTTCTCAGAGAAATCGGCGACATCTAGATGAGACAATAGAACACGGGGAGGTGGGGCTTACGTTTTATCAGCGCGTCCGACCTTCACAATGCGTGGTTTGCTCCATAACGCGCACTTCTGCACTGCGTCTTTAGCGCTTTTCCTGCGTTTATGCCGGCGCTGCGACGCTTACGCATGGTTTACTCATCGCATGTGATTGGATGGAATGTTTGTGGGCTATTCGATCCTAGCAGGGGTAAAAGTTGTCAAATGTGGACAATAAAATGTACTTATTTCTTTGATAAATGTCTAAAGAATGATTGTTTAAGAATGCGGCGTCGTTGTTCTACTTAAAATAATACTATCGTCCGCATTTATGTCAGACAATATAACACGGGTACGGTCTAAAAACAATACCTTTATTCTCTAATTAGAGAAAATCAATGAAGCAAATTGATCGTTCCTAAGAGAAGTTCTGCCTGTCATGTTTGGTCAAGCTAAAATGCTTACTTTACATTTGTTTTGTCAAGTATTCCGTGGACAGCTTGCAAACTGAGTACCTTTATTAAAATAGGCATAACTCATCTTAGCAATGATCAATTTGTGTCATTCTTTTTTCCTAATAAGCAGGAGAGAATGCTTGTTAAATATATGCTTTACTGAACTCTCGAGTGTCATTTGTTTGTTTTTTAAAACATCACCAATCCGGGTAAACTTCTTTTTGACTCACCCTGTATAAAGAACAGGATTTGAAATACGTGTATTTTCCCTTAAACCATGATCAAACGGCGGTATTGTCACTTTTCACTTTCATCGGTTGATTTCTTTATATTAATTTTTGAGTAAAAATGCAATTTACAAACACATCTGATGGACGGCAAGAAAGGTTAACGCAAAGCATGATCGTCGCCAGGTAGGACCTACCGTTGTGTGGTGTGGTGGTGTTTTTTGGGGGGGGGTTGGCCTATTTCCGATTTTTCGGATCATTTTGTGGACATTCACGTTTGTTGAATTTCAAAATCCCATTTTGTTGCCTTATTTGGTCAATAAATCAAAATATATCCACACACAAAAAACGATCCCCTGGGAAAAATCGGACACATTTTCAGAAAATATATTTGTTATTACCTTGTCAGCACTGAAGACTGGTCAACATTCTTGTTTCTAATGATTTTCTCCAAAATTGTCCTTTTTAGAGCAATTTCATGTTCATGGCTAGATTTATTGGAACCTTTTCTTCAAGAAAATGTATAATTTTATGTGGATTATATGAATAATGACGAAGTTACGGCTGTTTTACGGAGGCTATTTCTGACACTTGACAGCCCCCTAAAGGTATATTATGTGATCTTTCCAGGGAACGCCCTCAACATCGAAAAAAAAATTGAAAGCAGATTTTCTTGCAGATTTACATTTCTGATCATAATCATGCATACATTCCAAATTACAGGGCGATACGATTCTTAATTACTTCAAAATCATGGTTTTAGAGTGAAAATAAACTGTCGGATCCCGACAGTTTATATTTTTCACTCTAAATTCACTCTAAAACCATGATTTTGAGGTAATTAGGAATCGTATCGCTCTGTAATTTGGAATGTATGTATGATTTATGATCGGATTTGTAAATCTGCAAGAAAATCTACTTTCTAAAAAAAATCATGAATAGAGGGCGCTCTCTGGAAAAGATCACATAATATGCCTTTAACTGACGAACCTTCTATGACAAATATTTAATCCAGTGTCAAATAAAACCACATGTTTGACGAATTAATATTCTCTGTGCAGGTCAAATCGAATGTTAAATGAGTACAAGTTATTTGTGATTTGTTGTCAATTTACTGATTTATTTTCATTGCGTCAATTACGAAAATCAAGGCCTATTATTTGATATATGATAATATATTTTTATAAGTTGTTAGTTTTTTCCCTCAGGTAATTAGTTGCTTCCACTTAGTTGTTTACCTAAACTCTCAAGGCAGGGCATTTTCAAGTATACAGGGTGTCCCAAAAAAAATTGTGCACGGGTTTACCCTACTTATTGACCATGAAATTCTAAATCCTGTTGTAACATTTGTATACATATTGAAAGACTAAAAGGTAGCTTCAATTAGTCATATCTCAGGATTGACAAAACCAAATCTAATTAAATAAACGGCATCTGAGCTGAAAGCCAAGCGTTTGGTCTCTCAATGTGTATAAAAGTGTTACACCAAATTATACTCAAAATTTGACAAAATATATTTTGAGTTATCTTTGAAGAACCTATAGGTCAGGGACTTTTTGTGCTAGGTGTATCTCAACCACTAGAATAGCGAGGGGTAAACTGGCCAAGACATGATTTTAATTACGGAATAAAGCAATAGGCCTACTACTATTATGATCAGTACACACAATATTATTAATAGAGCTGCGACACATTATGATCGTCAACATAAGCAGAAGTTGTCTCGGCCGGGACTAGTCCAGACCGGAACCCACTTGGAAGTCGTGTTCCCACTTGAGCATTCGCCGCCACGATGACTCGGCAAAGTTATTTGGTCTAATAACAAAATTCACTTGTAAAATTGTACGCACGCGGATGTAAGTCAAAAATATTCAAAAAGGACCGGAAAAAGCATCTACCCAGACAACATACATATATTGGCACACTATTGGCCCAACATTGGCAATATTGGCATTGGCATTGGCAATATTGGCATTGGCACTCTCTTGGTGACCAATATTGGACCAATATTGGTTTTACATTGGCGCTCTTCAATTGGTATCATGTTGGCAACCAATATTGGACCAATATTGGTGACCAAGTGAGTGCCAATGCAGTTGGCACTCTCTTGGTCACCAATATTGGACCAATATTGGTTTTACATTGGCGCTCTTCAATTGGCATCATGTTGGCAACCAATATTGGTCCAATAATGGGCGCAATATACCATTGCGCTAATATTGTAAGCCAATATTGGGCCATTAAAACATAAATATTGGGCCAATATTGTAATGTTGTCTGGGTACTTGTATTATGTGAAGTGAAATTCTATTTAGGACAGGAAATACGGTACAAATATTAGAAATAACAATAACAATCTCAATAGTTGATATAAAACCACAAACCAATCCTGAAATACTGTTTTTAAAGTTGGTTACCTAAATCGTGACGATCCCTGCGTCCAATTTTACCACGCGCGCGACTTTCATTTTCTTGTCTATGGATTCTTATTTTTTAAACTTGCAACACAGAAGGACATTTACAGATACAGAAAAGTACAAAAATACAGAGTAATACAAATGCACATAATACGCTTCATAATAATATGTATCCAAATGCGAAACATGGCGATGCAATTTATTTACAGGCTTTCTTAACGTTTACAACTCAAGCCGTCAAGGGCTTAGCCTTATTATTCTTTTCACCTTTCTCGACTCACTCAGTAGCGTATCTCCCGGGGGTCAGGGGGCAGAGTGCCGCCCCCACCCCCAGACGGCTTTGACCGGGAAGGCTAGCTCAAACAACCAGGCTAAAAAAATCGAAGTGAAGGGAAGAAGAAAGGGAAGAGAGAAGAGAGGAATATATTTTTATTATTATAATGAATGCTTTCATGCTTGGTCTTATAACCCGATTGAGAGAAACTCTAATCACAGAATGAACATTGGTATGGGTTCTCTTTGGTATGAATCCTTTCATGCCTAGTCTTTTCACCCTTCTGATAGAAACTCTTATCACAGAATGAGCATTGGTATGGTTTCTCTTTGGTATGAATCCTTTCATGCCTGGTCTTATGACTTGAATGAGTGAAACTCTTGTCACAGAATGAACATTGGTATGGTTTCTCTTTGGTATGAATCCTTTCATGTCTGGTCTTTTCACCCCTCTGATAGAAGCTCTTATCACAGAATGAGCATCGGTATGGTTTCTCTTTGGTATGAATCATTTCATGTATGGTCTTATGACTTGATGTGGCGAAACTCTTGTCACAGAATGAACATTGGTATGGTTTCTCTTTAGTATGAATCCTTTCATGACTGGTCTTTTGACCCCTCTGATAGAAACTCTTATCACAGAATGAGCATTGGTATGGTTTCTCTTTGGTATGAATCCTTTCATGCCTGGTCTTATGACTTGATGCGGCAAAACTCTTGTCACAGAACGAACATTGGTATGGTTTCTCATTGCTATGAAATTTTTCATGCCTGGTCTTATGACTTGATGCGGCGAAACTCTTGTCACAGATTGAGCATTGGTATGGTTTCTCTTTGGTATGAATCCTTTCATGCCTGGTCTTATGACTTGATGAGGCGAAACTCTTGTCACAGAATGAGCATTGGTATGGTTTCTCTTTGGTATGAATCCTTTCATGTATGGTCTTATGACTGGATGTGGCGAAACTCTTGTCACAGAATGAACATTGGTATGGTTTCTCTTTGGTATGAATCCTTTCATGACTGGTCTTTTCACCCCTCTGATAGAAACTCTTATCACAGAATGAACATTGGTATGGTTTCTCTTTGGTATGAATCCTTTCATGCCTGGTCTTATGACTTGAATGAGCGAAACTCTTGTCACAGAATGAACATTGGAAGGGTTTCTCATTGGTATGAATTCTTTCATGGGTGGTCTTATGACCAGACTGAGAGAAACTGCTATCACAGAATGAACACTTGTATGGTTTCTCTTTGGTATGATGAATCCTTTCATGCCTGGTCTTATGACTTGATGTGGCGAAACTCTTGTCACAAAATGAACATTGGTATGGTTTCTCTTTGGTATGAATACTTTCATGCGTGGTTTTATGAGCCGACTGAGAGAAACTGCTATCACAGAATGAAAATTGGAAGGGTTTCTCATCGGTATGAATTCTTTCATGGGTGGTCTTATGACCAGACTGAGAGAAACTGCTATCACAGAATGAACACTTGTATGGTTTTTCTTTGGTATGATTCCTTTCATGCCTGGTCTTATGACTTGATGTGGCGAAACTCTTGTCACAAAATGAACATTGGTATGGTTTCTCTTTGGAATGAATCCTTTCATGCCTTGTCTTATGACTTGAATGAGTGAAACTCTTGTCACAGAATGAACATTGGTATGGTTTCTCTTTGGTATGAACCCTTTCATGTCTGGTATTTTCACCCCTCTGATAGAAACTCTTATCACAGAATGAGCATTGGTATGGTTTCTCTTTGGTATGAATCCTTTCATGTATGGTCTTATGACTTGATGTGGCGAAACTCTTGTCACAGAATGAACATTGGTATGGTTTCTCTTTAGTATGAATCCTTTCATGACTGGTCTTTTGACCCTTCTGATAGAAACTCTTATTACAGAATGAGCATTGGTATGGTTTCTCATTGGTATGAATCCTTTCATGCCTGGTCTTATGACTTGATGAGGCGAAACTCTTGTCACAGAATGAGCATTGGTATGGTTTCTCTTTGGTATGAATCCTTTCATGTATGGTCTTATGACTTGATATGGCGAAACTCTTGTCACAGAATGAACATTGGTATGGTTTCTCATTGGTATGAAATCTTTCATGCGTGTTCTTATGACTCGACTGAGAGAAACTGCTATCACAGAATGAACATTGGTATGGTTTCTCTTTGGTATGAATCCTTTCATGACTGGTCTTTTCACCCCTCTGATAGAAACTCTTATCACAGAATAAGCATTGGTATGGTCTCTCTTTTGTATAATGAATGCTTTCATGCTTGATCTTATCACCCGACTGAGAGAAACTGCTATCACAGAATGAGCATTGGTATGGTCTCTCTTTGGTATGAATCCTTTCATGCTTGGTCGTATTACTCGATTGAGAGAAACTCTTATTACGATATGAACATTGGTATGATTTCTCTTTGGTATGAATCCTTTCATGCCTGGTCTTATGACTTGATTTGGCGAAACCCTTATCACAGAATGAACATTGGTAATATGGTTTCTTTTTGGTATGAATTCTTGTATGACTGATTATATACGGAATGGAATCAGGGAAACAAATAGAACCTTGATCTGGTTTCTCTTCCGTATGAATTATTTCATTCCTAATCTGTACATCCGACTGAACGAAAGTTGATCGCCATCTGTTGGATATACTTTGAAACCAATGTCTGTGTATTTTCCTTTCGTGGCGTCTTTGGTGTATCTTATATCTGTCAAAGTCACTGAAGATTCGATAATTATGATATTTGCAGGCAAACGGCTTCAGTTGTGTTTCAATATGGTCTATCATTGTAACATCGCTCAGATCGCTGGGAAGTAAATAATTATACAAACAGTTTAATTTATACATTGTTTTCTCCTCTGTACTGTACTCAAGTTTCTGATGTCATCTTCAACTTTAAAAGTTAAAGGCAAACACATCTTTCTTTTCCTCTTTAATACCAAGAGTTTTAAATCGATCACATTTTCAAAATGACGCTTTAATATTCTAAATCTAAATGATCTGCTTTTTCATAGCAATGTGGAATGGTATTAAAAGGTAAAAGTTCCCGGTTCCATTCCATGCATAATTAACAGGGGAACATTGTGTTGTCTTTGCCATTACTGGTCTTTGCATTGATCCAGACAAGCTTTTGTTTGGAATCTATACCATGATTAGACACTTTTAGGACCAAAAGGACTACAATTTGTTTTTATTATTCTTACGTTTAGTATACCATACAAAACCAATATGTCAAAAGTGTAAAATCTCAATGAAAATACGTGACAGGCTTGCAGTCCGTAAACACTCAGATCATGGTCTGCCATCCGCTTTCACTCTGGATTTCAGGCATAAAACACAAACAGCTCATGTAAAGAAAATGCACCGGGTACGGGGGTCCGTCCGGCGAGGCGGTAGTCTAGAGAACACCATAGCCTAAGAGGCTATATCTTGCTATTTTACGCTACATTACGTCATGTACGTGTACGACATGTCCTGTATTTTTAAGCTTACCTAGTACTACATGTACTACACATTTTATTACTGCGTTGACGTTAAGTCTCATATTTGATCCCCGATACTTGGTGGGATGATTCCGAACGAATCAGTTGATAAAATGTAGTGATTCTTTCCAACCACCCGGTTTGTTGTAAGATGTGTCTCCTCGTCCTCCTAGTTTGGCGATATCTTTCAGCATCAAAAGAATAACCACATTCTCGCGTTTCTGTCGGAGCTGGTGGATTTTAAGCGTCGACTGCGCACCTACTTTGCGACCAATAACTATCAATCACGTTTAGCACGCCTAAGTTGGTGTTAATCGTGAATACTAGCTAAACTGTCGCTTGAAATCTCCCAGCTGCAGTATTTAGCGCTTATACTACCATGCCATGATATACAGTCATCAAAAAAAGTAACTATACAGGTAATAAATGGGCTTCTTATTACATATATATATCCTACCTAAAAATATTAAATTATAAAGTTGTTGAGATATTTGTCTTCTTATGAGATATTGCACGCTAGGATCGGGTAGTGATTATTGAAGAAGTGGCACTCAAAAATATAAGGAGAAGTCCGATTTTCATTTTCACATTTTTATTTTATACACACCCGGGCCAATATACGGGTACCTTATCGATTACCGGTAGTGCAATTGGGGGATGCATGCGCAGGTTGGACAGTCGGCCGCATTGTTACGACACATGCTACCTGTCATTCTCTCCCCCGTGTTGAAATGTAAAATGTGAATTTGAAATTGTGACTTTACCTTACATTTTGGATTGTCGCTTCTTAAATATGCAACCGATCCTAGCGTGCAATATCTCATATTAAAGAGGATAAATTTCTCAACAACTTTATGATTTGATATTTCTAGGTAGGATATATATTTTTAAAGTTAAAAGTACATTTATTACCTGTATAGTTACTTTTTTTGATGACTGTAATGTACAATACACTCTAAATAAAACGGGTTAGCGTTTGTCGGGTCTTCCGGGGTCAAAGGTCGTCTAGGGTCGAATTGTCAAAGTTTGTCCGATCGGGCTTAAACTCAGTGACGGGAAGCCCGAGTACGAGTCGAGCGTGGAAACGGCTTTGTTTTTCTTGGGTCGTCCGGGGTCAAAGGTCGTCTAAGGGTCGATTTTTGAAAGTTTGTCCGATCGGGCTTAAACTCGGGGACGGAAAGCCCGAATGCGAGTCGAGCGTGGAAAAAATAGAGCATACGAGGTAAAAGGTCATCTAGGGGTCAACTTTGTGAAGTTGGTCGGATCGTGCTTAAACTCGGTGATCACAATGCTCGATGCGAGGCGAGCGTGGCAAAAATAAAATGGGATTGCGTTTGTCGGGTCTTCCGGGGTCAAAGGTCGTCTAGGGGTCGAATTTTCAAAGTTTGTTCGATCGGGCTTAAACTCGGTGACGGGAAACCCGAATACGAGTCGAGCGTGGAAAAATAAAACAGCTTGCTTTTATTGGGTCGTCCGAGGTCAAAGGTCGTCTAAGGGTCGAATTTTCAAAGTTTGTCCGATCGGGCTTAAACTCGGGGACGGGAAGCCTGAATGCGAGTCGAGCGTGGAAAAAATAAAACGCCTTTGCTTTTCTTGGGTCGTCCGGGTCAAAGGTCATCTAGGGGTCGAATTTTTAAGTTCTGTCGATTGTAAGTGTGGTGGAACAGCAAAAGTGCAGTAATTAATCATCCACAATCCCCATCCATCCAGGGAAGTAGCTACAAACCCGAGAACCGCCAAACCCGGGTGACCGCCTAGTACACTATATTTGGCTTTCTCTGGACAATAACGTTACTTAACAGACGCAGCTTTTACGCACGCGTCAGTATCTTAGGGACGCACCATTAGATACTTTGTCCACTATCCAGAAGAAAAAGAAGAAAAAACTTTGCCCACCAACCGGGAAAAAAATGTTGCCTCATTTGGCTTTGAAAAAAAAAAAAATGTTGCCTCCTTTGGCTATGAAAAAAACAATGTGCCTCTACTGGCAAAAAAAAATCAGCCTGACCCTAACTTCCACCCCCCCCCCCCCCCCTCCAGATATCTAATGGTGCGTCCCAATTTTGGAACTCATTTGGTGCGATCTGGTGTATACTTTTGACCAAAATTTTATCGAAAAGCCACCTCTTCATTTCCAATCAATATTTTGTTGTTTACCAATGCACGAAAGAAGTTGAGCATAAATTAGTGCCCTTTAAACCGTCACCAAATTTAAATATTTGCCTTTCAATCAAAGGTGGTTGCTATGACATCATTCTGTGCTGAGACAAGAATACCTAAAGGGATAAGAAGCGCCCATTCATACCATTCATGTGCAGCGATCCAGGTCTGATTGTTATCTGTGGTTATAGTTAATGGTCAATCGATTATCATCATTCAGTTTAATTTGTAGCACGACCTCATTATTTATAGAGTATCGCGCTATTTTGAATCCAGTGTTATCAACACGTGTATTCCGATTTCTAAATAACCTGAACGGTCAAACACCAAGGTAAACACGCCACTGGTTTAAAATGACTGAAATGATGTATTGTCCAACTTATACATCTATAGTCGAGTACCAATCCATGTGAGGACCCGTATTAAAACACGTTTAAAAAAGTATAGAAGTTACACTCAATCTGAGGACAATTTTTTTTTACCATACATGTAAGGACATTTGTATGGTATGTGTATTGACGTCTAAGGGAGGACATGACCATATACTCTTAAGGGGGTGAGGACCCTACTCCTATACGTTTTTATGCATGAAAATGAGAGCGACTTCAAAAAAGGGCCTCACATTTTTTTCTTCTTCCTCACATTGCCGGCTGGTAGGGACAAAGGTCCTCGGATTGGTGGGTTCACCATTACATATACATACACCCCTACTCGCAAGAGGTACATTGTGGGAGTACATCTATAGTCGAGTACCAACCCATGTGAGGACCCGTATTAAAACACATTTAAAAAGTATAGAAGTTACAGTCAATCTGAGGACATTTTTACCATACATGTAGGGACATTTGTATGGTATGTGTATTGACGTCTAATGGAGGACATGACCATACACCTTAGGGGGTAAGGACCCTACTCCTATACGTTTTCATGCAGGAAAAATGAGAGGACTTCAAAAAAAGGTCCTCACATTTTTTTGTCCTCACATTCCCTATAGGGACAAAGGTCCTCAGATTGGCGGGTTCACCATTACATACGTATACAATATACATAGAGGCGATACGGGTCTGACACGCCTAGTAACGATTTAACAATAGGTTCACCAGAGCGAACTAATAGCGCTTGTAAGCGGGCAATTTATGTCATGCATTTGGTGCGATCTGATGTATACTTTTGACCAACATTTTATCGAAAAGCCACCTCTTCATTTCCAATAAATATTTTGTTTTTTATCAATGCACGAAAGAAGTTGAGCATATGCTGATATACATGTATTCTTGATTTAAGTATAGATGGTTTAAAAGCTCGAACAGGGGGGAGTCTGAGGGGGATTTCCCCCCCTCAGAAATGGATTTTTGTTTTGTTTCAATTTTGGAACTCATTTGGTCAGTAGCGTATCTCCCGGGGGTCCGGGGCAGAGTGCCCCCCCCCCCCCCCCCCCCCCCCCCCGACGGCTTTGACCGGGAAGGCTAGCTCCAACAACCGGGCTAAAAAAATCGAAGGGAAGGGAAGAAGAAAGGGAAGAGAGGAAGAGATGAAGAGAAAAAGGGGAAGAAAAAGGAAAGGGGAAGGAAAGGGAAGAAAGGAAGAAGAGGGGGAGAAAGAGAGAAGGGAAAGGGAAAGGGAAGGAAAAGAAAGAGAGAAGAGGAAGATAAAAAGGAAAGGAAAGGGAGGAAGGAAGAGAATAGAGTGGATAGATGATAAGGAATGAAACTTAAGAGGAAAGAAGTGAAAATCGAAAAGAAACTTGCAGAAGGGAAGAGATTTAACCATCCAAAAACTTTTTGTGCAAGCGTGATTTACGTAACTTCAGTGACTTTCATCAAGGTAATCATAGGACCGGGATCACCCCCCCCCCCCTTTTTTTGGTTTCAAAATGCCCTTCCAAACATTATATTAAAAATCGAGGAATCCCCCAAACCAACTTTCTTGACTCTTTTCATGGTACAGGCCTAAAACATATTCAGGATGATTACGAGAAGAAAAAAATTGTGTTATTCAGGATGGCGTCCAAAATGGCCGCCAAAACTGGTCACATTTTATAAAATGACATATTGCAATCAAAATGCGTGGTGAAAGTATAGTTTTAATAGTGGGATGTATGTGTATTAGACAACTAGACACTCATATCCAGTAGTTTTGCTTTGTTAACATACCTAAATCCAAGATGGCCGACAAAAATTGTAAAATTCCATAAAATGGCATATATCAACCAACATGAATGATCAGAGTATAGTTTTATATAGCAGCCAAATATAGCAAACTGGCAGCTGTAAATATGTCGAAAATCCATAAAATGGGATGATATCAACCAAAATGTATGTATTAGACCACTAATAATTCATATCCAGATTTGTTGCTTTGTAATCACATACTTTAAGTCCAAGATGGCTGCCATAATGGCCGTTGTCAATGTAAAAATAGTCTATAAGAGTGTATACTATTGCATCGCATACACCAAACACAATTTAGTATGTTCTAAACTATTGCTTTTAGTTGTATATAAGACCCACCTCTGTGACAATTTTGATGCTGTATGACTTTCCAAAATGGCTGCCAGATGGTTGAAGTTGATGTTAATGACCTAAATCAATTGTTTTGTATTGTAAATGACCATACTGTATAATACCAATACCCCAAATACAATGGGACATCATTCACCATGTATGATAAAGCCTGGGGGCTGTAGATCTAGTTTGATTATTCTAAAATATCCGGATGGCTGCAAAAGGCTAAAATAACTTAAAAGCAGTATTAGTTCATTGTTTAAGTGTTACATTATTACTAAATTATTATATCTATAGCTTTAAATCTACTCAGTAAACGTATTTGCATACTCTTTAAGTATATGACAAGGTATGATTGAATGGTATAGACTCCATTTTTACAATGTAATGTTATTAAGATGGCCATCATAATGACCATTACAATTACCTCCAATTGGTCAATACAATTACTTTCAAATGGTCAAAATATTTACCAAGGTGGCCACCAATTGATCAAAATATGGTCAGGAATAGCCGGTTAATTTCAGATATTATAACAGTAAGTAAAGGAAATTGGATATTATCTCTGATTATTATAATGTTCATTGATAAATTCATACAACTCGATGTATGGTTGGCCATAAATACTGGTTTGGACAAATACTAATAAATACTGGTTTGGACAACTTTAACTGCTAGGTGATCCTATTGGACCATGGAAGTAAACTTCCATGATTGGATGGATATTTCAATTACTAAAGTAGGTTTTTCAGGTCAATAATTAACACCATAACATCACTGACCGATCTGTTCGGAAAGTTAGATACAGGTATTTAGTTTATAGTACTGTATGACGTCGAATCAGCTATTTCTGGCCATAATAAGATCAATAGTGGCCACCTTGGTAATTGTTTTGACCATTTGGAGGTAGTTTTATTGTCCATTTGAGGCAATTTTAATCATGGTCATTATCATGGCCATCTTAATAACATTGTATTGTCAAAATTCATTCAATCATATCTTGTCATATACAAATACGTTTACAAAAGATATATAGTCCTATACTAATTTGGTCATTTCTAATGTAAAACTAATAATAAACTAATACTGCTTTTCAGTTATTTTAACCTTTTGCAGCCATCTTGGATATTTTTAAATACTTAAACTAGATGTACAGCCCCTAGGCTTTCTCATAGAAATATAGTGAATGCTGTCCCATAGATTTAAGGGTAAATGATTAGTATTACATAGTCATATTTGTATAAGCATTTGAAATATAAAAAAATAGTTTTAGGTCATTTAACATCAACTTAACCATCTGGCAGCCATTTTGAAAAGTCATACATAATAAAAAATAAATTCACAGAGGTGGGTCTCATATCTAAAAGCAATAGCTTAGCAGTTTATAACATACTATTTGGTGAATGTGCAGCAAAATTACAACGCTTTGAACCCTTTGGAAAAGGCGCTATATAAATACTGATTATTATTATTATAATACTCTTATAGACTATTTTTGGTTTAAAGGTATGTCATTACAAAGCGAAAATACTAGATATGAGGTACTAGTGGTCTTATACATATATCCCATCGTTAAAACTATGTTTTCATCATACATTTTGGTTGATATTGTGCAATTTTATGGAATTTTGATCATCATTTTGGCGGACATTTTGGATTTAAAGTTAACAACGCAAAAATACTTGATATAAGTTTCTAGTGGTCCAACAAAGTTAACAACGCAAAAGTACTTGATATGAGTTTCTAGTGGTCTAACACATATATGTCATTGTCAAAAGTATACTATGATCATACATTTTGGTAGATATATATATATGTCATTTTATGGAATTTTACCATTTTTGGCGGCCATTTTAGTAGCCATCATGGATTTAGGTATGTTAACAAAGTAAAAATACAGGATATGAGTGTCTAGGCCCTAGACACACATAAGGGTCTAATACATACATCCCACTATTAAAACTATATACTTTCACCACGCATTTTTATTGCTATATGTCATTTTATGAAATTTGACCAGTTTTGGCGGCCATTTTTGACGCCATCTTGAATAACACGATATTATTTTATGGTAACATCCTGAATATGTGTTATGACCATGAAAAGAGTCAAGAAAGTTTGTTTGGGGAGTCCTGGGTGGTGGGGTGCATGGTAACCCCTGTATATACCCGACTAATATGGCTAAATATACCCACATATTGTTATGCAAATTAGCATTTTATTCGGTTACGTGTCCTAGGCTAAAATGTCAGTATTCCTTCCCCAATGTTGTAAGTTATCAGAAATTAACCAAAAATCGAACCTACTTTGGATGAGCGGGTTGCCTTGACGCCATGTTTATTTCCTGAGATGTGGGTTACGAACACGGCAAATATCAACTAAATCCATGCTATCATAACCTTTTTTCAACACCTTGGCATTATGTTTAGAATTGCCCCCATATCTATCTTTGGCTAGATTCAATACCATGCTGAAATCTCCGCCGATTATAATAATTGGTTTGTTATCTGTACAGATTGTGGCTATAGAGTACATATCATAAAAAGGTACCTGGTCTATTTTACCACTACATGGAGCATAAAGGTTAACGATAATGAATATTTTACCGTGCACAATTATATCAAGAATAACACATCTACCATCGTTATCGGTATAGCTGGATACGATAATCGGCCGAGTGACCAAACTAGCGTAACTTAATAGGGAGGTAAGCTACCTCCCTAGTAGTTATGCTCTAAATGTAACGTAACTTACCAACGATGTAATTCTTAGAGCATAACTGGCGAGTAACACCAGCATAGTAACTAGCGAGGTAAATATCCACATTAATCTGCATCGTCCCCTTACCAAATTAATTGTCGCATTCGTCAATTGTGTGTACATGTATCAAACAGCAATCATATTGACACGAATGGTGTTCCGTAGAATTATAAAAATGTGTCGTCAGTTGCTACGTCAAGCCTTGATTTAAATAACATGAATAATGCAACACGTCACACCACGTCCAATAGAGCAATACAATCTGTGAATATGACGTCATTTTTTGTGTTCGAAAATGTCAAAGTTTATTATCATTCTTCAAAAATAAGGACCATAATTACATTACAAACATATTTTGTGAGAGAGTAACATACAAAATGGTATAAAATGGCAAACATTTCACGATCAAAATCCGTTCGTTTTAAATAAATGGATCAATGGTTAAATAATAAACCATTTCTAACTCAAATCTCTGTGGCGTGCTACTGTGATCCTGGTTTGTATAACGTAAATCACGAATCATCGAACCAATCATATCTTAATGATAGTTCAGAAAAACGTATTCAAAACTCATTCGTTGGATTTTGAAATAGAATATTGAATTCGTCGCTATTGATTTGTTAATTATTTTGTTCTTAAGTGAAAGCTCAAAGATGCTATTTATAAAATCTTCCCGTTTGCGTCATTGTTTGAACTATATGATCAATATCTTATTGGTATCGCTAATATCAGATCTAATCAATGATATCTGATTTTAATATTAAAACACTTTCCATGCGGCAGGTGTCCGCAGACGACATTCCAAAATTTCACAAAATGTTTTAAAAATGACATAATAATTAAATTGTATTACTATACCATATTTTGAATCACCACGAGAAATGCATTAAATTAAGTACAAACATTCGAAGTATTTCAGTAATTCTTGAGATACACTTTAAAAGTTGAGAAAGGTTTCTGAAAAAAAATCTGTTTTGAAATGGTAAAACAAATAGCCGCGTGGAAAGTGTTGATCTCGCATACTCTTCATTGTCCATGCATGGGGTTCTTGAAAGTGGAAGTAGACGACTTGAACAGAGGATTGTCATCCTGTTAAAAAGAAAGAACACCAAAACTTAGTTACAAAAAATAGAAGTAGTAAGGCCAACAACAAAAAAGGTTGTCTCAGAAGCCCGCGCGCATTGGTATGTGAAATAAGCTTCGGCGCGTATGTCTACGCGATGAGGCCCCACATTTTTTAACTTTTGTTTTGCTTTTTTGTTGTTGATATTTTGATTTTGTTGTTTTTGTTTGTTGGATTTTAAACAAAATAAACAAAATGTTCTCTGTAAGCTTGAATCAAACAACAAAAATTAAAAAAATAAAATCGCAAAGCTTTCCGTGGAGGAGTTATTTCATGACAGCGCTAGAGGCTACGTGGCCTTTTATGATGCTTCCTTATGGTCGATTTTAATCCGAGACACACATAGCTTCAACAGAAAATACCGGCTTAGCCTTTAATTTAGAAGTCACTGATCAAATTTGGCATAGAGTAAAATTAGTTATTTCACGCTATACCATTTGCCGTTGACAACCTCTGGTATCA
The DNA here is from genome assembly GCA_035610835.1 of Ophiura sarsii. Classification (NCBI taxonomy): domain Eukaryota; kingdom Metazoa; phylum Echinodermata; class Ophiuroidea; order Amphilepidida; family Ophiuridae; genus Ophiura; species Ophiura sarsii. The sequence continues at coordinate 24,103,399 of CM069444.1, forward strand.
CGATTCAGATAGCCATATACAAGCTAATCTCACGCAATGAATTGGTATAAAATGGAATTGAACCCTATATGCTTGTCAAAACAAAAGAGCCATGACAGCGTTATTGTAAGAGATGCAAAAACAAAGCAATCATGCTTGCAATTTTTTTAAACGTTTAGATACATAACTTTTAGTTTAAATATAATGCCCTTATGATATAAACGTTGTTACCTAAATTTAATCGTGATACATAAATGGACATAAAAGTGCCCTACGTAATGTGCCACAAGCATTTTTTCTATCCATTTTGGCGCTTCCGTTATCAAAATACGGCCAATCTATACTCGGGCACGTTCAAAATGCACATTTGGCCACTTTTTCAGTGTGTAATAATAATCTACCTACTGAATGTTGATGTTAGTTGAATTTGAACCAAAAACATATTTTCATCCATATTATCCATGATATACCATACAATATTTGAATTATAGACGGTATTCTAAATAATACAATGACATATCCTAAAATCATCATCGGAATCACAAATGCAGTTTTTTCAGTTGAAAGCCATTTTCTTGTTCAAAAGTGGCCAAAGTGAGATTCGCACTCTTGTTACTAAATTGATCATATCTCGGTAGTTCGATAGTAAAATTCAATGGGATGAAGTGTATTTGATAGAGGACTGATAGGGCTTACCAACATTCTAGTTTTATAAAACAAAAAGACATGGGATATATTTTTAAATTAAATTTCTAACTCATGGGGCACTTTTTTGAGACACCCTGTAGTTGAATCGAGTTGAAATCATCCAGAAAATGTACTTACATCACTCCACATAGCAGCTTTCCTTTCCTTTTCAAATCGCGCATACTCCTTTCTGTCTTGAAACCATATAGCCAATCGAATCAGGGAAAGTAACAAAATTCCAAGTACTAATATCCCCACTACAATACCGATGAGAAGCCATCTCCAATCAATGCCGGTTAAAAGTCTTGCAGTCCCTGGTTTTGGACACTCTGTAATAAGAAAGAAAAAAAAGAAAAAAGTTTATTAACATTTAGTCCGAATTCTTTCCATCTTCACTTTCCTTGCGACGGAGAGAGGCTCCATTTGGTCCATCATTTTCAAAAAATAAGCAATATAGAATACTAGTTAATAGGACCTGGTCGTAACAACTTTATATGGTGGCCTTGTTGGAGTACTTTTTCACAAACTAAACCGACGCCTTGAGGAGACAATTGGACTTATTTAAATAATATAAGAATTGGGACGATTTTGGCTGGGCAATAGTTTTTACTGCTGCCCAACTTGAAACCTATGCCAGGCGTAAAACAAATATTGACTGTTTCAGCGCTGAGGATAGCAACCCCCCCCCCCCCCCCCCCCTCCTCCCCCTCCTTCCCTCATAATAATGTTGATATTATAGGCCTAGTATTTGTGGTGGGCCCCCGGTCTCTGGAAATCAATAGTTAGCCCTTGTTCATCAAATCATCTTAACGCTAGCAAAGAAAAGTTTAGAGTGGAATTTGGTTTGGTACTTGCGGGCATTTGGAAATAACAAGCACCAACGAGAAGCTCATTATAGAATATAACCTCTATCTCTAAGCATTCTAGAATCACACAAACCTTGTAAACAAAGCTAACTAATACTGATGCCTGTAGTTTAAAACACATCACAGTTATGATAGGCTAATTCATGACACACCAGCATTGATGATAGCTAGGCTTGTCGTACGGTCGTACCAATGAGCCGCTGATGGGTACGTCATATCCTAGCAATTAGCTCCAATTCCTCATGTCCTAGCAACTCATTGAGGATATGTGGCGATCAATTTGACTGCAGTTCAACACACATTATATACCTATGCTTGAACCGGCTGGGCCAGAAACCCGAATCTAGCATTGGCCTAGCAACGAATTTGACACAATACATAGGGTGATATAAAATGTCATAAAAATATGTAAGTTAAACGAGTACCGGGAATGATCCAATAACAATACCTCTTTCTCTTTGAACACGTACTACAAAGGTAGCAGCATCTGCTTGAAGCTCATAGGTGTAGAGAATAGTGCAGTTGTCATCGGGGTATGTACACAGTACAGAATCCGTTTTGTTTACTGCATATGCATAAACACAAATAAAATATTATTGTGAATTTAACTATTGCGGTTGGGGATTGAGATAGCATCTACTTGAGACCAATACGATAAGCAACACCGATGTGATGTCAACTCGCCTCATACTTATACTAGTTGAACAATCAGAAATACTAGAATTACTTAGTAAAAGCTAGTGGCAAATTACCAACATTCATACACGACATTTATTTCTCACGTTTTCTAAGAATATTATTCAGAAATACGGACAAATATCAAGATATGACAGGATTTTCTTTTTTTAAACACAATTCTGCCAATTTGTGACAATGACTTATCCGTTTTAACAATCGGGCTACCACTGGTTACCTAATAGCGTGTAATGGTTACTTTTATGCGTTATCTAAGTAACAAGTCATCATATAGGTCCTAATACACCCCTTAGTACTTTTGAGAATAAAATCGCTATCCATAAATTCTTATCAGGTGTCGTATTGGCTGATCCAACCCTCTTTATCTGTAACCAACCAATCGAAATATGTCTTACTAACCAAGGTCATCATCCACTATCTCTATTGTAGGAGTACACATATCGCATTGTTCCTGCGTGTATGATCCTATATCAAACACCTTGCACAAAACACATTCCTGGAACGCGGCGCATCTTCCTACACAGGTCTGTTACAAAATGATATCAAATTCCAAGAACAATATAGAGTAAAAGTATTAATGAAAATTATGAATATGCATTCATGGTAATACTGCGAGAACCGTAGTACCTTTGGGCATCATTAAGATTACCCCCAATTTTCCGGGGAAACAAATTTCCAAATGGAAACAAAATTCAGAAGATATGAGAAATCGTCCGCTTCATATTAATCATCAGCCTCGTGACGACGTCGTCGTAATCATATTGTTTTTTTCATATTATAGGGAATCGTACAGAATAGAGGGAATTCATGTAAAATTAAAGCTAATGTACAGTGACGTCATGGGTGACAAATGCAAGATAATGACGTATTGTATTGTAAAGCAACAAGTTCCACAAAGTAGCTATAAAACATCGAATTCTCTTGAAAAAAGGTCGAAAATCTATTATAGGATAAATCTTGACAAATAATGATGTTTCCTGATGCGTGTGGATATTTGTGATGAATATTTTTCAGATAAATTAGTGAATTTGAATCTGTCAAACCTACCGGGCATTCTTCGCATGTATCTCCTGAGAATGGTGAAGTGTCATAACACGCACAACGCCCTTCACAAGTACAATCTCCCCAGCCGTTACAAACTATCTGTAGATATTGAAATAGTAATGATATCAGACCGAACAGCTTCGGTACGAAACTGTTAACTAAAACATTTATGGACTTAACAAATTGAGTCTGAGCAGGTCTAGTTTGCAACACCTCCGGGATATGTCGACATCTATTTTTGAATTGCTAAGAATGTCTATTATTATTGTTTTATCATGGTCATTTTGCTGCCATAATTGATTTTACTACGAAAGTCAGTACATCTACCATCTATAATATAATCTGCTAAGAGGCATCCTTGGCACTTCAGAAAATAGATGGAGGCAAAAGTGAGGTGGTGGTGCATAGGAGACTCTCTCATCAGGTCATGTCTCCAACTTTAAAGATAACACTTCTGCTCGCGCTTTTGTCCACGCGAGGGCGTCTGTTTGGCGTTCGGCTTCTAACGAGTGGGTGCAGGATGTAAACAAAACAAATCATTCAACCGTACCCGATGAAGGCAAATTTGTTATCACGGCATTTTTTACTTTTGACTCCATATTATTGGTGTTAAAGATAATGTATTTTCATAATTAAATACGGTTATTGTTATAAGTAACATTCAATGTACCTACCCCGCCTTATAGTTTCACATTATTGTTCGTTGGTAATGCACTGACAAGCAGATCCTTCAAGGTACCTACCCCGCTTACAGTTTCACATTGTTGTTTGTGGGTAATGTACTGACAAGCCGATCATTCAAGGTACCTACCCCGCTTATAGTTTCACATTGTTGTTTGTTGGTAATTGACTGACAGGCAGATCATTTAAGGTACCTACCCCGCTTACAGTTTCACATTCTTGTTTGTTGGTAATACACTGACAAGCATCTCCTTCATACTGTGGTTTGCATTTACATTCTTTGAGTTGAGTCTTTGAATCACAAACGCACTCGCCCCTGCTTTCACCTGCACAGAAATAAGAATGTACACCATTGCCATTATTTTCGTTTCACATTTTATTGTAATGCGATGCCTTTTGTCGTTTTTTGTCATTATGTTTGAATTACAATCAGGCAAAAAGGAAGAATTATTACAAGGAAAAAACAAACACACACAAAACAGCTGAAAAGGGATGTATTTTATTGTTGTTATTGTTTTTATTGTTGTTATTGATACTGTTGTTGTAGTTGTTGCTATTTTCTCGTTGTTTATTGAAGTAGATGTAGAGATTGGTTTATTGTTGTTGTTTTGCTTCTGTTGGTGTTATTGTTGTTTTTTGTAGTGGTAGATATTTTTGTTATTTTGATTTTCGAATTTCATGTAACATTATTTATGTTCTTATACAAATTCGCTTCATCATTACCCGGGAATTCAAAATCAATTTTGTATTTCCAAGTTATTATTTTCATTGTCAAATTATTTTTCTTTTTCATTATTAGTTGATAAAGTGTGATCTTCATTGTACAGTAGGATGTGGTGACGTTAGGACCCAACCACACATCCACCATCAACAGAAATGTCACATACCTCCGCAAGGCTCATTTCGATATGTATCGCAATAATTGTCACATTCGCAGTATTGTCCATAGACCTTGTAGAGTGGGTTCTGAGAAGAAAACACCCCAAAAAGTGTGAAAACGTGCATTTATCTTTAAATGCATATCTGTTGACGATATCAAAATAATGTGGGTTATAAATACAATGCATCTGGATATTTGGAAGTGTGTAATATTTCTAGGTTGCTCATGTGAGAAGCGCTGTGGCCATTTGGTGGTTCAAATGAAGAGTTAATTTTCAGTTCAAATTCATACTTGTTCAAAGATGTTTTTGAATAATCGTCGTCTCGCTTTCTAACACATCCGTTATAATCTTGTAAACGTTCAAAGGACCAGGTAGTTGAGGAATGGCAAGTTCCGGACCGGGCAGACTATAGCCTAGGACAACGAATTGTGTGTACTTACTGTCGGTTGGTCACAAATGCACTCTCCACAAATACATATTCCACGATTTTGGCAAACCAACGGACTGGTAGCGTTTGGTCTAAAACAAAAAAATATAATGAATGGTGATTTCAAAGAATATTTGTATGCTATGCAATTAAAATACAATTAAATGCTATGTGGACGTACCTTCTTGGATCCACACAAAAGACACCAACATTTATCTGGTGAATTGTGACGAGGAAGCATTTGAACTTAGTCTCATCTATCTATTACTAAGTCACTTTACTTGAATACCTGATACAACTGGCCATGTCTTCAGGATCCGTATCCGATTCTCCATCGCATTCACATTCTACACCGTAACGGCCTTCATCGCAGACACACTGACCACATGTTAAGCTACCGTTGCCATAGCTGCATCTTGTTGGATCCTTTATCTGTGCATCAAAATATTCATCGAGATAATATATACGAGATGAAAAGGAAAGAACCTTTGTTGACCTCAGTTTATGACACTCAATGGTTCTAGAGTGGAACCAAAACAGATAAGGCACGGTATACAGAAATCTTTTTAGTTCTCTTTAGATATGTTAGAATATTTAATGATTCTCAAATTTGGTTGAAGGTTCAAAAGACAGGTTCCTCATTTAACCTTCAAAAAGGTTTCTCCGTGTTTAATGGTCATACAGGGATCAAAAAAAATTCTGCAAGCTCTCTGAAAAGAGAGCCTTTCTGGTTGCATTCAAGATTCAATATTGGACGATTTACACTTGGAGCGAATCGGATATATCCGTAGTAGCCAATAAATTCTTAAAAGGTCAATATCAATTCATTATATGTTATATTGTATTAATAAGAGGATAACAATTTGGTTATGACCTCTTTAATGAGTGTGGACTTTCTATTTTTGCGGTTTTCGCGTAAAATAAAGAGTAAACAAACTTTGAATATGAACTGATGTCTGTATTGTGTGTAACCATTTCGAAATTTACTTTTAAACATGCACTTTTAACTATATGTTTCATGTTTACCCCTTCACTTTCACAGTCGCATGTACAGATGACGTCTGCTATAATTGTCAAACTTTCGTCGAATCCTATCGGTCTTACGGTAAACCTGTAATAGTAGAAAATTAAGGGACATATATTGTGGTTTGCACACCATAACGGGTCGGGTATTCGTTTACGGGACAATAATGCGATATATGGTGGTATGTAGAAGCAGTGGCGTATCCGGGTGGGGGCGCCAGGCTATGCCCAGGGGTGGGGGCGCCAGGCTATGCCCCCATTGACAAAAAGTAATAAAAAAGGAGGAAGAGGAGAAGAAGGAGGAAGAGAATGAGGTAGGGGAGGAAGAGGAAGGGTAGGGGCATAGGCGGCGCAAATGGTGGTGGGGGTTTCAGGGTCACGTCCCCATAATTGTAATACATTATACTGGACCTTTTTAGTGTTAACAATTTTTGCGCGCTTCACGCGTATCAGTTTCAATGTTTCATTAGTCAAGCTTATGAAGACGGCTTCAGAAACGTTTTCCATGACCATTTTAATTCAAAAACTGTTATTTTCTGCGTGCTTTGCGCGCATTTTGTCTGCAGGTCTCAACATTATAATGGGTCTCGAACCACACTAATTAATATTCTAAATTTGATGTGGAGGACGTTTAAACGTCATACTGTACCTTTTTAGTATTAAAAATCACAATTTTTGTGCGGCTTCGCGCGTATTAGTTTCAATGTTTCAATATTTAAGTTTAACAAGATGGCTTCAGGATTTTTTTCTGGACCATTTTAGTTCATAAACCGGCATTTTTAGCGCGCTTCGTGCACATTTTTTATACAGGTTTCAACATTATATTGGATCTCGAACCACCCTAATTCTTCTTGCTTCAGAATACTGAATCTTTGCCTTAAAATGCCTTAAACACCGGGAGCTTCCAGAGGCCCGAACGCGGGCCCTGGACCTCACCCACTTGATGTATATGCCCGGGTGTATATGACGTTTAAGTTTGAATTTAAATGTGCACATTTTGTGATTGGATTTTACTCCTAGTATACAAATATTGAATGCCCGAGTGTGTGACAAACTATACAAACTATATCACGAGGTCCTATTTGGATATTTCCATTGCACGAGGCAAAGCCGAGTGTAATGGAATAATCAAAATTGAACCGAGTGATATAGCTGTACTATTGCACAAGCAAACGGCATTCAATATTTGTTTTATATCATGATATCACATGATTCTTTTCCAGCCATAATGATAGTAAAAACTATCACATGGTTGAAATCAAGCCTATCATGATATAATTATACCTATATGCAGGAAAGGAATAATTGTTTTTTAGTTAGTGGGCATGCGAGAAAATGCCAAGATTACTGCTTCAGAATGCTGAATTTTGCCTCCAAAATGCCGAAAACCCACGAGCTTCCAGGGTCACACCAGGGGCCGCCCACCCGCTAGTAGCTCCTTGGTTCGCTCACTCCGCTCACAAGGATACATTATTTGCATTCCCCCCCCCCCCCCCCCCCCCCCCCCCCATCAAAACAGTCCTGGATACGCCCTTGTGTAGATAGACGGGTCAAATGGAAAGCTTACTAAATACAGTATACAGGGAAAGTCAGTTTAAAGTTATGATAACATTACGTGTCTGTTGTAAGAGACAACGCTTAAGACGTTTTTTAGATAAAATATTACGTAGCCATGCTATTGCATATTAATCAAGCCTAGCCGAGTATAGTAGAGCATTGTACCGTCTCACGCTCTGATCACGCGTTGACACATGCATGACCTGCATTGATTATTGACCTGCACCGAGTCCCAGATGTCATCCGGTATACCTCACCCAACATATCATAGCACATAACTTTTACATACGTTTGTGGTCCTCCATCTGGAGCGCATTCGGTAGCTAGAATCGTTACATCAAAATTGATTTCCTGTTGAAGCAGCACCCCTGTGCATTGTGACTGACCCTCCACAGGTGGCTGATTGAAACAGTACGATGTGTACGACAGTCGCATATTTTTAGGCGCCGTGTCCTTCAAGTCCACCACGGATGTGATTGCCTGATAATTATACGTTGACAAATTGATTTATACGGTGGAACTTCATAACATAAAGTTGCTAATGACTGGCATTTGAATTGTCATGTTATTTTTAAATGTAAATATAAGCTTGGGACCCGAAAACCATTTTGTTTTATCAGGCTCTTGTTGTTGACAGATTTGGGTGACCAGCTCTTTCACACGATGTTTTATCATCTTTTAAGGGGCATCATACAGAGATTCTTATTCACAAATTTGAGTTTTAAAGGGGCACTGAGAGCTAGATTCCCGAGAAAAATGAATTTGGAAAAAATGAATTGTTTCAATAGATAAGGCACTTAGGAACCCTGAATGGTAATGTTTTATGGGAAATTGGTTTAGAATAATGGCGCTAGATGGATATTGCGTTGACGCCATTTATGTGGCCAGTGATGTTGATAATTTCGATGTGACCTACATCGAAATAAACAAATTGTGAAATTTTACACTTTAGACGGCGAATTAAGCTAAACGGCTGCAGATGGTAGTTAGTATATACTAGATTTCGCGGTTTGTGGGTTGGGCGGTTCTCGGGTTCTCGGTTCATGGGATGTGTACTCTTACCCTTAAAATCCAGTTATCACAGGTGCCCTTAATATTCCAGATACCCCATGATACAGGAACCCCATGTGCCCTTATACCTAGGTAGGCCACACCATGCACGTAATTATACTATCCATGTAATTTAATAATGTCCAAGTATTACGTAGGTGCAAAAACCCTGATTTCCAGGAAAATTGAGGGCGCCCTCCTATACCATGCATACGTATCTCACGCCCCTCCCAAGTGGCAGATGGCAAATATATACCATATATTTCACTAAGGTGAACAATAATAGTTCGAGGTGTGTGATCATAATGGTAGATCGATGCATTTGTATGGAAAACTCTGTACTATTAAATAAGATATGAATGATATAATTATCTCACCTTGTATTGTGATGTCACTAGATTAACTACATTTACTGAATCCGATGCTAGTTCTCCAAGTTTAGAACCTATAATGAGATCTTCAAGTTCCTGGAGAAAAGAAAAATGTTTCTTTAGAGATCCGGTTTAGAGGTGGTTAAATATAATATTTACGACTATAGCAAAAACCCTTGACAATACAGGGTGTATCAGAATGAACTGTACCGTGTTTCTAAAATACATAAAAATACAAAATGATTATTGTTTTAAATTTAAACACTTGCGATATAAATAATAATAATAATAAAACCATACTTATTGAGCGCATAACACAATTAAATCCCTATGCGCTATCACAAACAAAAAACAAAAACAAACAGTAACATGAGTAACAAAAGACAAAACAAAAATAACTTAAACAGTAACATTAAATAGGTAAGTTTTTAGCAATGATTTGAACTGTTCAAGAGTTTTGGCGGATTTAACATGATATGGTAAATTGTTCCAAAGGTAAACATGTTTCCTATATCATATGTTAATTTCATTGAGATATCTCTTTTTGTTCTCGTGTGGCAAGACATTATCGAAAATCGATGAAAAATGTGTTTTCAATTTCAATCAATCCTCTCTACCACTACCAAAAATGGTAGCCCACACCACATATTCAAAAATATTCAAAACTCCCGCCAAAGAAAGGAAAATTAAGACCACTAAAGCAGAACAAATCCCGGTTTATTTGCGGATTAACCATCCAAATTTATCTCCAAATTTCACCCACACATTATGCAAATAATAAATAGTTATACAAGTGATGTGAAAAGTTGAGATATGGCGACCAAAAATAAACCCTGTCCTATGGACGGATGGATATATCAGGTAAAGTTAGTAATTTCACAGATTTTTTAAATTGATAATTTCGACCAAAATTGAAATCTACCATCTTTACCAGAAAGTCTGCATTTGCGCAAGATATATGTGAAAACGGTTTGAAAAAAATCAATCGAATTCATACCGTAATAAATCATATTGCCGCGATACAGTTAATTCTGATACACCCTGTATACGTACGACGTGCTATCCACATGCAATAGTACTTAGTACTGGGCAATAGTAGGCCTAATTGGCGTCGTGCAATATAGTACTTGGCAATACCTTTTTCTTAAAACATATTTGGATAGAGAATAATTATTTTGATACCAAAGAGGCTTCAAAAAGAGGGATCAAGATGGGTATCAAAATAATTCTTCATGTTTTCTATATCCAAATATATTTTCAATTAGATACAGTGGATTAGTTAAAGAGAGATACGAAGCTTTTAAAAGGTATTGACATTTCTGGGACACCCTGGACATGGTGCTCTGTGTAAATAGTACTTGGTGCCGTGCAATAGTTCTTGGCTCGGTGCAATAGTAGTAGGCCTACTGGCGTCATGAAATAGTACTGGCATCGTGAAATAGTACTGGCGCTGTGCAATAGCACTGGCGCTGTGCAATAGTACTGGCGTCGTGCAATAGTACTTGGCGCCGTACAATACCTAGTGCTATCAGCCGTACAATATCTATCCGGTCTGAATTTCAAATGTACTGCGTCAAATATCATGCCGGAATCGCTCCCATGATTTGCTAATGCTTTTGACTTTGTATGGGCACAAATGTAAGAAAACTAAAATTGTGTTCACGGTAATAACATGTTGAAGTTATGTTAATGATATAATTAATGAATGCTTTTAACAATGCAATTGGCAAAACTAGTATTATGAGAGAGGTCCAATAATTTCACTGACAGAATCACACTTTTATTTAGTTATCGATATACACAATGCAGAATCCTCTGGATGGAGGCGTGGAAACAATTTGTTTTGTTTTTCATTTATTCCTGAACAAAACACAAATAACTTACTTTGTATAGCTTAATCTGTGTATAATCAACTGCAAACACCGGGATTATATTTCTCTCTTGAAGAAGAGCGTTAATCTGTCCTATAGATGGGAAATCCTGTATAAATAAATACACATTAGATTTCCAAAGTATTTCGTTTTCAACTTGTTCAACAATTGTACATTCTTAGAGGCGCTGACTGTTAACATAATAATATTCATATACATCCTTAGTCAGCCTTAGAATGTAATGTTCAAATGAATAAACAAAATGAATGTACATTAATTATTATATTATTTCCGATATTACTCACCTGTTGTTCGGATTTGTCGTATTCATTCGTGTCTGGATCTAGATGACACAATCCATCATTGGGGCTGACAATACCAGATAACTGAATAGAATCAAAAAGTCGAAACATACATGAATTTATTACTTTAACCGTGGTATGATTTTAAGACTATACATCGAGTGGCGGTTATATCAAACGTACTTGATCCCTAGACCCAATCATTGTAGCTTCACAGCTATTAAGCTGTGGTCGTCAAAGAGTTGGGATACAATGATTTGGACTTAGTCCATATTCCGCCATACAACTCCATATCTGGCTATGTGACACCTAATGTAGCATTTGCCCTGTATGATGCTATCACGGTGTCTAAGACCATTTATCATGTTTATTAGGCGTTAATATGGTTAAGGATAATGATGGCCTGCACATGAAGCTAGAAGGCCTGCATGACGAAAGGTTTAACAATCATGTGGCGTAGTCCCAATCAGTGTAATTTTCCAGCGTAAGTGTTGGGATGCAATGATTGGTCGAAGTCGTAGGCCTAATCCAAACCTTGCAATCTCCTGCCAAGTGAAACCTAGCATCGTGTGACACTGTGACACATTCGGCGTAACATTTTGACTTATTAGGCATTTGGAGGAAACAAATATACTAGGCTAGTCCCAATAATTGTAACCTCATTGTAAGGAGTTGAGATACAATTATTGGGACTAGTTCCATCCATACCTTGCCATCTCCGGCCATATGAAAACCAGCATCTGTTGCATACACTAGCATACGACGAGCTCGATCTCTCCATCCGATTTGCTCCTGTAACGTACCAAAACACAATAATTTAGTAAATTTAGTGTTTAGGATAAGAGGATAGGAATGAATAAAGTTCAACATTATGCATTATTATATTTGAGGCCTAGACTTTGGAGCTGATTTGAGATGTTTGCAACAGGCCAATGCCGACTGTATGAGCCATTGACTGTTGGTGCATTTTTAAACTATTAGAAGATGGCTCGGAAGAATTCAATTGGTATCACTTCAAAGTAATCCGCCAATATGGACCCTCGCCAGTGGTACTTGCAATGTTTGGGCTCACTGACATGTGTCCTACATACATACTTAACGGACTACCTCAGAGCAGTTAGGCACGATTATTACCGTAACACTCCAACGCTCTGCGTCAACATTTAAAACAATCAACCGCAGTAATTGTTAACGGACGCGCGAGCCGCGTTAAAAAGAAACTCTTTTCTTGTTGCTTACCGTTTTAATAGAATTAATCGAATTAAATAATTCTTAAAATTGAGCCTGTTCGTTCTATGATCATGCTGATGCAAATATGTTGATTTAGATCATTTAATTGGCCTGTAGATCTTTTATTCGATGTATGGAAAAACGGGAAAGACGACTGCGCGACGCATTTCGGCTGCCACAATGCTCCCCTCTAACCATGCTAACCTTGTAACTTTAAAAAGTGGACTATAATTCATACCTTGCACACGGCTACTTGCATCAGAGCATCAAACCCTCCTTCAGGCTTGTCTACACTTGATGATACCATCAATTGAGACACACGATCCTGAAATATAAGAGAAAATACCTTTTAATTGAAAATAGACGAAATGATCTTGCAGGGCGTCAATGGCAATTAACGAAAACAACACAAATCCAGTAGACATAATAAACCAACTTTGGATGTATCCTTGATGTAAGGCTAAACACGGACGAGTTAACCTAGCACTAGTCTAACTAATGAATGTCTTGCCCCGATGATATACAATTTTGAACAATTAAAATTGGAGCATGAAATAATTTCACGAATTAGTAGGATCATATGTAAATGGTGATTCCGTGACCACATTAAGGTATATAGAACAAAATGAGCTCCATACCCCTCGCCAAAGTTTAGGCAACTCCCAGGAGACAGCAAAATCCAAAATGGCCGTCATACATGGGGATCACAAATTGAAATTGCTTCAATTAAGCTAAACAGCATACCAAATTGTTCGTCCGAGCACAAGGATTCCGAAAATGTGTAGCATGCCCCACTTGCCCTCCCCCACTCTCGGTGGTCACGGAATCACCATTTATGACCCTACTATAGTATAAATACTCGTGAATAAAGCTGTGCCTCATTGTTTATATTTCCCGCGGTTTGCCTAAAGTGTATGCCCTCACATAGAGCGTGTTTCTACTGGGCAACTGAGGGGTCGTTTCCATGTATACTTTATCACAGCCTTCATTCATTCACACAGCTTTCCCCAGGAAAGCTTTGGGAAAACTAGCTGATAGAGTATATGGAAACGACCCCTTAACGGTAATTACCGTTAAGTTGCCCAGTAGAAACAGCCAGATAACGCTAAGTATTCCAACGGCAAAATCCTGCACAAACCAGGTTTGTTAGCGGTAATTAACGCTAACTTGCCCAGTAGAAACAGCCATCCGTTAAAAATGTTAACGCGACTAAGTTCTTGTGACCCGGAAGTAAACACGTACACGCTGGATTCTACGCATTGTGACTCTGCGTAAGGCGACGAAAAAAACACACCCTGTTTTACGGGCGGACGGACCTGTCAAGTAGGGTCGGTCTATCGGTTTTCTAAAATGTATTTATAAACTTAGCGGTAACTAGGTAGAGTAGAAACGGGGGGATTAAAAAATTAAAGGTAATTACCGTTAAGTTAAATTAGCTTTAACTTTCCAGTGCCCCACTACTAGAAACACGTTCATATTATATACCCAAATAGGAGAGTCCTATTTATGTAAAAATAGCACATACACAGCCAGTCCAGAGTTCCACAAATGTCACTTATTGTACAGCTTCAGAGTGCTATAAATTTGACATCGTAAATAACTTGATTAATGATATCCCAACTTGGAGTGTGTGTGTTTAGTAGATGATTGTTTATCTTGATTAGTGTTGCTTGAATCAAAACGTTTAAGTTCTATCAGTGTCCTACTGTACAGGGGTTTGTACAGCAGAGTTCTGCCACATAAATCATCACTAATACTAGTACTGTCAATGAGTGCTATTAATTCCTTATAGCACTCGACAGCTACGCTGCCTCGTGCCATAAGTCATACTAACAGTGTGTACTAGACAAGAGAGTAAATTTTCCAAACAAATTTATAGACACTTACCGAAAATCTGCCGGTATCTTTCGTTAGTGGTAGCTGATTTATAAAGCTGTATGGGATGTCACACTCAGAACAGGCACACGCGTCATTACAGCTACATGTAATTTACAAAATGATAATGTCAAAATATGCCGTGGCGTCAGTAACGTGTAACAACATCATTCTGTAGTATTTTAGCGAAATGTGTGTTTTACATGTTTAAACACTTTCCACGCGGCTATTAGTTTTGGCATACAAAACCGATTTTGCAGAAACCTTTTCCAAACTTTCAAAGTCTTATCTTAAGAATTACTGACCCAATACTAGGCATGTTTGTAAATAATTTTGACATTTTTGAAACATTTTGTGAAATTTTAGGACTGTCGTCTGCAGACGACTGCCGCGTGGAAAGTGTTGAACATATTCATAATGAGGACGAATAGATCAATAACACTCATTTCAAGATATGATAGAAGCCGAGCGGGTAATTAAATAGGCCTACAAATATATTCAGTTAAAGTTGAGTAGTGAGGCATGTTGTGAAATGTTGCCATTGAGCAGTGTAACACCAGTGCATAATACGTGGCACTTACGATTGTAATACTTTGAAAGTATCAATATTATTGGAATGCAACATTTGGAGGTGTTTGTCCTCGTACTAATTCGTTATTATTTAACCTTACGGTAGAAAATGTTCAAAAAATAAATTATGAATGTATCGAGTTTCATTAATTCAGGGTCTTTTATTGGGTCATTGAAAGTTACAGCTTAATATCGTTTTTAACTAATAACAGTTACATGCAATCAATACCCGTCGTAAAAGCCTACTCAGAATTTGGAAGAACTAACTTACTTCTCTTTCGTAACGGTGAATGGTAACACAGTTTTGTCGACGAACGATCCAAACCCTAATTGTAAGTCCGTGGTTAGGAGCTTTAATTCGCGTTCTGTAGAATATTAATTAGAATATCAGTTGATATATAAACAAGCCTTCAGCACATAATTCTTTCTTTAACATTTCGTCTTTTTAATGCTACTCAATGAAAGACAATTAGTTCCCAAAATAATTATAATAATAATTATTATATCCATTTTCTGTAATTGGATTCGACAAAAGAGGATCAATACCGTAGGAAAGGCAAGAAACCGAAATAGTAGTTTGCTCTCCCTTATGATGTTGAGTTGTTGTTTAATGTCACTAAATGGTGCTATAAATGCTGGTCATTCCAAACGTATACCGTACCTTACATGATTTATGTGTTTAAAAGTATCTATACTTAGGTCGAAATAAAATGTGCAATAGTCTTAGCTACCGAACAAATTGCGTAAAGCAAGAAATGAAATATCGTGACGGTACATGTAAACAAAATGGCGTCCGTATTGAGTCTCTACTTTAATTCTATAGCTCACCTAGAGTTTGACCAAGCTGGCCTACATTCAGTAGATCAGGCTTCATCGATGAACTCAAATCCATGAGATAGTATAGATCAAGTGGATAATCTACAGCCAACCGCACAGTTAATCGCACAGTTTTTGGTTCACCTACAGAAGAAATAAATAGATTACAGTATAATACATAGATATTAGAGGGAGGGGAGGGAGGGGAGGGAGGGGAGCGAGGGGAGGGAGGGGAGGGAGGGGAGGGAGGGGAGGGAGGGGAGGGAGGGGAGGGAGGGGAGGGAGGGGAGGGTGGGGGCAAAAAGATCAAAGGTGGAGAAAGGAGATACAAATTATGGAGAAAAGATGCGCTTAGTCCAACTGACTAATTCCCTTTAATAATGTCTGAAATGCATAAAAACCCAAATCTTTAAGGTAAACGAGGGAGAAAGGAGCCTAGACAAACTATGGAGAAAAGATGCAACTAATCCGAGTGACTAATATGTCCTTTAATAATGTCTGAAATTAGATTGGCATAAAAACCCAAATCTTTAAGGTAAATGATAATTTTGACAAGGCGTAAGTTATTGGATGTACTTGATTTGCACGGGGTGCTATTGGAGAGCAAGTGTCGCCACCACTGATCTCTTTTTAAGGAGAGCTGTATTGAAATAAAAGGTCTACACTATATTTACCAACTTTGAGCGTGACCCTGACTTCTTGTGGTGCCACTTGTACCGCCGCAATTCCATCGCTTGAATCCCCCCTTAGAGGCTTGGCGTCAGCAACCGCCGCATTCTGCAAGCCAAATTATTAAATAGACATGCAATACGGTTAACATGTTTTAACATAATAAATGTGCTACCGAATAAGAACTTAAAAGTTCTTATTCGGTAGCACTTTTATTATTGCAGATGTGTACCAGTAAAAAATAATCTGTTAACGTCTACACCGGGGTCTACACCAGTCAAATTTTACCCCCTGCACGCGTAGAAATGAGTGTCAAATGTTACTGGGTACAAAAGAAATGTGTAGTTTTTAACCCAATATTGTGCTAAACATCGATTTCGTAAAATAACTTTTTACACGTGCAATAGTTTACTATTGAATTCCGAGTTTTACACTCTGGAAGTGTAGAAAGGTGCCCGTAATTGGGTAAAACATGATTTGACACCATGACTATGTCCACTGTTGCTAGGACCATTATGTATGTATTAGATAAAGGACGAGTGGTAGACCATCAGCAATAATAATAGGCGCCCGGCAAGCCTCTTTTGCAGGCGAGGCCGCAGGCCGAGCCTGCAAAAGAGGCGCGCCGGCGACCATTATCATTGCTGATGGTCTACTATGAGTGTTTCATCTTTCATACATGTTGATACACCGTAACCATGGTAACGGTACACTAATAAATAAAGATGATCATTTTTAAATTAAATAATCAAAATTGTACAATTGATCTAATAATAATATGAAGGTGTCTGTTATAATAATTTTGACAATCGCTAAACGTTGCAAGAGACAATAACATAATGTTGGTCTGGTGCTTAGTACCCCATGACGTGAAATATACAACCTCATTGAAGTTAACAAACCATGAAATACTTTAGGTGGTACAAACATGGATTTAACTGATTTAAAATTGATACAAATGAATTTAGCATAATCTTTAGTCGTATTGATCCGACCAGTCTTTTGGAGTCAGTCAGATGTAACAGTTTGCATTACAACCTCGAATAGAGTGTATTACCAAATGCAATGCTCAAGTCAAGAAGCCTATTGCATGTAAATGACAGTTTTAAACACTGGAAGATTTTTGTAAAAAACATCGCCGATAACAAGGAATAATACGCACTTTGTATGTTTGGATATACTTGGAAAATGCCTTTATATAGGCCTACATGTGATTGTTGACAAGAAACTACAGAACGTGAGTTGATCTATGATTTTGTATAATACTAATTATTATGCTATAAATATTCTATTCTAGATCGCTGAAATGATTTGTAATAGGCCCCCTATATCAAATTTCAATGCGAATAATTTCAGAATCAAGTTCAGCTGCGTATAGATTAACACGAAAAAGAAAATACCATTATTAAAATTGTCATGAGCGCAACGTAAGACGTCAAACGTAATTACCATCAGTCACGACCGTTCCCACTCCCACACAAACCCACACACTTGCCTCCCTCTCCGACTCGGTCAGCTCATGCCCTTGTACCCCCTTTGGAACCCCAAATCATCGAACATTTGAATTTAATTTAGATACATTTAACTTACATTTTCAGGCTTTTTTGCATTTTGTGTGCGAACCAACAAATGTTCTCTTGCCCCCCCCCCCCCCGAAAAAAATTGTTCTGATGCTGGCACCACAAATGTGATTTTGTTTCTTCTTATTTTTTTCATTTTTTTCCACTTTTGTTGGCCTTTTTTGATCAACATTTCAAAAATACAGCTTTAGAAGAAAAAATGAGAAAATCGGCACTAGATTAGTGTCTTAATAGTATAATCAAGCAATTTTTGGCATTTTTTTCTCAAAAATAATGGTGTTAGCTTGTCCCAAATAAATTTGGTCACAAAAGTGTATTTTTTTGATTTTCTTAAAAAAAACCTACATTTTGGATCAAAATTGACGCCAAAAATGGATTCTCTGACCAAAATCCCTTCCAAAAATGTATACTTTTATATGCATTTGATTAATAATTTAATAATTACAGCATTCACAAAATTCAAAAAGTGACTTCCTTGAGTCCCCCCTTTGTGGGCTGTCAACTCTCACAACATGAAAATTATCCAGCTTTGTACCTTTTGAACTTTAGTAATATGATGTATTTAGTATACATTTTTGGAATGGAAGTGAGTCGGAGAATCCAGTTTTTGTATCAAATTTCACCAAAAATACTGGGTTTTTTTCTTCAATTTTTGACCAAAGTTTTTTTGGGGCATACAATTTGCTGCATTTGTAACAAATCCAGTTTTTGGTAAAATATGCTGAAATTGTACCAAATTCATCTAAAGATATGTCCCCTGGAACTTGTTTTAGTTGTTACCTTAAAAAGTATTTAGTTTTTTTTCTTCAATTTTGGAGGTTAAAAAAATCAAAATTTTGGCATTTTTTTGGTCAAAAATTCAACAAAAAAATCAGATATTCAAAACAATAAAACCCTCCTTGAGAAAGTTATAAAGATTATAATAAATCTAGAACGACAAAATTTGACACAATTTATTTTTAGTTGCCTGAGAGTTCACCCCTCACCACCCCTTAAAGGGAGGCGTGTACCCTCATCATAGCCTCCGTAAAACTGTTGTAACTCCTTCATTTTTCATTTAATATAAAAGTATACATTTTCTTGACGAAAAGGGTTCAATGAATTCAACCATGATCATGAAATTGACCATTTGGAGAAAATTATAAAAGACACGTTTTTTGACACATTTTAGGTTTGGAAAAGATAACTAAAAATATATTTTGTCAAATGTTGTCATACTAGTTTTATTATAATTCTAATAAAATTCCCATGGAAGCCTTTTTTTTAATATCTTATTAATTTTTTTCGGAGAACGTAATAAAATCAGTTTTTAAAATTGATAATGCCGAAATTGCAACAAAAAACCCCCCATCTTAACACTTTCCACGCGGCTATTAGTTTTACCATTTACAAAACAGATTTTTCAGAAACCTTTCCCATCTTTCAAGATCTATCTCAAGGATTACTGAACCAATGCTAGGCATATGTTGGTACTTATTTTAATGCATTTCTCATGGTGATTCCAAATATGGTGATGAAATTAAATATATTATGACATTTTTGAATCATTTTGTGAAATGTTGGAATGTCGTCTACAGACAGCTGCCTGCCGCGTGGAAAGTTTTAAGACACTTCTCTTCAGGTTTATTTTTACATAAAAATGTTTAGTTTTGAAATCATTTAAAATGTAATAATCAGCATTTTAGTACCAAAAATGGATTATCTGACTCGTTTCATTTCCAAAAATGTATATTTTCATATAATATCACATTAATAGTTCAAACGTTAAAGCGCTTGATTTAACCCTTTAATATGAAATTTTGTGTTAAAACACTATCCTTTTTTTAATACTAATGTTTGATTGTGCCTTCAGATGTGCATTATAACACAATTATTGAAGATTATAAGCCTAATAGGCCTACTTCAGGATCAGGAATTCATCCACAATTGAAAAACTATTGATCGTGTTACTTTTGCTAGGCCTACTTATATCGGTTAATTTACTCGGAAGTGTTAATCCGATAGGTGATGCTAACAATTTTCGTAGGTAATCCACTATTCTTTTCATTGTTTCTATTGTCTTTTTTGTTGTTCATCTGCTCAATATTTTTTGAAGAGGTCACTATAGGACAGAGGACGTTATGTGAGCTAGAGGACATTATCAAAAACCTTTGTCTAATAATGGTCTCTTGGCTAGATAACGGGCTGTTCATACGCCGTGACCAGAATGGTGACCTCTTCCTACAAAATAAAGGGCTGATGCAACAATAGAAAGACAATAGATAATAATGAAAGGAAAGGTGGTTAGACATGTATACTAGGGTCAATAACTCGGTAGTGTGTTGGTGCAGGGAAGTATTTAATGTGCATACATCGGTGTGCACTCAAGCTGATCTCGTAGCAACAAGTGTGATGGCCTGACACTGCTTGTTGTGTTTGTATTAAATGCGGCACCATATCGGTTATGGCCGTGTGTTTTGAACTCGCCACCCTTACCGTTGCATGTCCAGATTTTTACATTTTACTCCATCTGAGATTCGAATTAGCATATCGCAATAACTATTTGTTCTACCCCATAAAAAGTATATATTTTCTGAACGGTAATTTCACAAGGAATCCAAATATGCTATTGGAATTTAGATAAGACCTGATGGTAACATGTTGTGATTAAGAATGTTAAAAAATTATCGATTTTTTTCATATTTTGATTTAAGCTCAATAATAATTTTATACCTATCCCAATCATAATTTTACTGTGCATATTTAAGTTCCTCATGCAATTACCCATCAGAACATAATAGTTGTTAATGGTAAACATGTTTAAATATACTATATCGAGAAGTAAATGAGCACAAACGTTTAAATTTCATATTTATTAGAGTTTACAAGTATATTTTTTTTGGTATGCACCCTATCCTGATTTAAACGGCATTTTTGAATTTCCCTATTTGAGAGCTTTCCAAAAATGTATAATTTTGCTATCATCGGTTAAATATTTCTTTTGTTATATTCATGTAGGCTATGTAAAACCGATGAATTAGGGCAAGTTCACTGTGTAGCGAATAGGGAAAAAGCCAAGGACAACGCAATCGATTCATGATTACAATTGTTGCACAATAGTTGTCACATTTGTTGAAACAAAATCTTATAGAATATAAAATAATCTATAAAATGAGAGCAAAATCATGTTTGTACCATACAGGGATGAGGAGCTATAGTAAATTGAACGTATAATTGGGAACATTTTCTATATTCCCCATAGAGATTGCACACGGCGCCGCCGCCACCGCCGCCGCCACCGCCGCCGCCGCCACCGCCACCACCCCTGACTTTCACAACATAATCAATCATATCTCAGCCAAACATTTATAGAAATACCTGATTTATTAACACAATGTAGCTAGATAAATAGGGTTTCACATGACACCTCAACCATAGCTCTACCACATTTAGTTGTTGAGTTAATAGAGAGAGATGGATGATTCGTCACAAAAAATGCAACGCCACCACCCTTTTTGGGTGGTGAGTTCAAAACACATGGCCTTATGTTTTAATACCTTGTGGTATCCAGCCATGGCGGACAACGGCGGCATATTGGTCAGAATCTTCTAGTGCAGGAACAGAACTTGAGGTACTTATCCCGGCTTTTTGAAGGTAAAATGTGATATGATTTATACATTTATAGTTCTGTAGAATAAAACAATATTCTTATGGGAGTGAAGTAGTGACAGATCTGGTCTGAGATCTAGTTCATATTTCCTACACCTATTGCGTATTAGTCTCGATAGATACCAAATCTATGATTTGGGTATCGGCTCAATGCATAATGTTGAAGGGAACCATTTTAGACAAAAAATTTAGTCACCTGAAAATCCTCCGTTTTTATGTCCCACTCACCTTTTTGGAGAATCAAAGTTGTCCTTGAATGTTCACTATTTAGTCATGGCATTGCTATGAAATTAAGAGCTAGCAAAAGTGTTCAGAAAAGTCGCATTGGCATTTTTTTATATAGGAGTAGCAAGTAAAACAGGGGTATAAAACACAAAATCACCTTTTGTCGGCCATTTTGAACAAAACAACAACACAAGTTCAATTACTCAATAAGGTTTTTATTTTTCTGTGCAAGGCTACCGGATTGAATATCATCCAAATAATAGATACATATTGGTCAAGAGCCAGGTGAACACTAAATTTTAAGTTAAACATGTCCGTTATGTCTGTAAAAACAGAATTTAGACATTAATTATTTATGTAAATTAGTCACATGATAGCTCACTTTTAGAGGTTCACGGTTCAGGTCACAGGTCTGGTTCCACTTTACAGAGTTGCTTTAACATGTACCCATATCATGGGTATGGGTACTGCATGGACTAATTGCGTATAATAATAATCTTATAAGCTTATTATAATTACGCAAGTAATACAGGACTATTATAGCTACTTCACTCCTAAAAGAATATAAATTGTCTTAAAATAACTATAACATGTATAAACATATCACAATTTCCAAATCCGGGATTAAGTCTTCAAGGCCTGCTTCCAGCAAGAAGGCTTTGACCGTTGTCACCCGTCATAGCTTAAATGTGCAAAGAATGTGCATAATGTAGTGTAAAGTGTTACACAACAAAAGGATAACTTGCCTACACAGCATTATCATGATTATTGGGTAAACGAAATTTACCCAATTTATGTGTTGGGTAAAACCTCAGAAGCACGCATGCATTGTTGGAATTTTGTCCATATATAGCATTATGACACTAACTATAATCTGGTCAGGATCTTGTTGGGTTAGGTGTAATAGTAGCCATGTCTTACCTTGGTTATATTAATCGATCCCTCCATGTACGTGATATTAGCGCAGCCTTTACTCCGTAAATTGAACACAGAATCACATCGATAGGATGGGTAATTCTAAAAAAAATAGTAACACAAATATCAGTTGACTTTACGTGAACTGTATAATACAATGGTAGATTATACATGTATAGCTGTGGACACTTTATACACATTATAACTACACTGCAATAACTAGGGTGTTAAAAATAACACCATGGGTGTTGTTTTTAACACACGTCTGGAGTTAAAGGTGTATGTTCCGATCACTTTTTTGTGGCTGTGATTGTTTTTTCACATCAAGATATTTTGATATCAGAAGAATCCCCATATTATTTTTCTCATTATGTCTGTAAAATGTTGGGGGCCAGAAATGTTCCATTTAGAAATTATAAGCTAAAGTGTGGTGAATTACTGCAAAAGGTGGTTAACCACCAACCCGTTTGTGTACTACTCAATGGGCAATTTCTGTGTGACCATGTGCTTCTAAAAATAGAACCGTTGAAGTTATGCAACTCAAACTTTGGAATGTGACAATTTTAAGGATGACCTTTAATGTAAAATAGAAAAAATCAAGTTGAAAATCGGACCAGCAATCGGAACATCTACCTTTAATACCGGTCTAATCTCTACGGTGTTAATTTACACCCTCTGGTGTTAAAATGAGTTAACTTTTGACACTGAGGTTGTGTAAAAAGTAACACTTTAGGGTGTTAATTTAATCTCTCTTGGAGTTAATACGGGTCCAATCCCTTGAGTGTTGATTAACACCAGACTCCATTGTTGATTAATCAACACCAGAGTTTGGTGTTAGTTGGAGACCGGGGATGTGCGTATTTGTTGGAACCAATCAGCAACAGTTTTAATGTGTTGCTCTATACGGAATAAACGCTAACCTCGTTGTAGCATCATCCAAGCGGCACAGTTCTTTCCCATTGAAAAGCACAAACAATTACGCAGAGATCTGTGGTGATAGGTTGAAGTACTTAGGTTAAAATGCTTGCAAATAAAATATTTCACTGCAAATCGTGAAAATCACCATTTTTGGTAAAAAATAAACATTATTTGGCACTGTTTGGTCGATAATTCAAAAAATAATAAAGATTTTCAAAAAAAATAAAACGATTCCTAGGGAATTGTATGAGGAATGTAATAAAACTAGTATGACAAAATTTGACAAAATCTATTTTGAGTTATCTTTGCAGAACCTAAAATGGGTCAAAAAACGTGTGTTTTTTATAATTTTCTTCAAAATGGTCAATTTCATGATCATGGTTGGATTCATTGAACCCTTTCTATTGGAAGCACTGCTGAAGCTTCAACAGCTAGTGCAGTAACTACAGATGCAGAGACAACTTTCGATATTGTCACATCTGCGCAAACAACATCAGTGACTACTCGGGGAGTGACTACTCAGGAAATAAAATGTATACTTTTATCTAGATTAAATGAATAATGAAGAAGTTACGGCAGTTTTACGGAGGCTATACCGAAGGTGCACATCCCCCTTAAGCTGCAACTTCACTAATACCCGCAAGAGCTACAGTGTGGGTGTACGCCCACAGTACACACAAAAACAAACAAAATTGGAACATGCCCTGTTGGTGTTGTAATTGGTATGAAAGGTCATTCTAGGTGTATGAAAAATACTCCCATAAAGACATACAAATCTATGATTGGCTATACCCCCTCTAGAGGCCATTTAAAACCACCTGGAAAAGTCTCCACTGTGCCCCCGCAATGTAAAAAATGCCCACAGTGTCTGTTCATACGTACTGTATATCTACTCCCACAATGTACCTCTGGTAAACTCGTACAGACAAGGCGGCAAAAGTACTGTAGCATGCAATCACGTACAGTTTATATAGGCCTGGGACTCGAAAATAGACTATAACTTGTTCACCAATACCTAAAAAGGGTTTCTTTTTTCGTCGCCCAAATATCTTCATTAACACTTACATCCGTTGCACACCACGCGCAAGATGGGTCACGTGTGACACAGTCTCCACACTGTATTCCGCCGGAACATACGCCTGTTGTGACATCTGCATACAAAATAATAACAATATATATTAATAACGCGGAGGTGTAAAAACCCTTGAACACTATGATTGTAGTCACTGTCTTAATACTATGGACATAATTCAAGCTATTTCACGCGAGCGTGTTTTGTTGCTGTTCGCGAAGCTGCGTCCAATTTTTGAAAGCGACCGGTGCGCACTTCCGAGTTTACGCACGCATTGTTGGATTGTCCATAGTACTTTGACACAGAATATAAGCTACTTGCACGGTACAGATGGAACCACATTGAAAGCGAGGCTCTCCCCTCACGCACTATCAAGCACTGTCACGCCACACTGCCTCGGTACGCCACACTGCTTTGGTGGTTTCACGTAGGGTTGAGCATCGCGTGACGCGATTGGGCGCGCTGATAAGAGACCCAGCAAACACAGAACGTTTCCGCAACGTTGCACCTAGGTTGCAGTTAGGTTGCGTCATTTAAAACGTTTTAACAACGTTTTTATAACGTTACGGTTTGGTTGTGATTTGGTTGTTTTAAGTTGGTCCGTTGAAACGTGAGCAAAACGTTCTCTGAACGTTAAAGTTTAGTTATAGTTTGGTTGCACTTAGGTTGTGGTTAGGTTGTCATTATAAACGTTCTTACAACGTTATTATGACGTTGCGGTTTGTTTGTTTTAGGTTGGTTCTTGGAAACGTGATTAAAACGTTCTCTGAACGTTGCATGTTGATCATCGGAAACGTTTACATAATGTTTTAACAACGTTGTAACACTCAAATAGTTGGTTGTTTTAGTTTAATCCTTTAAACGTGAAAAGGATGTTCCCTGAACGTTGTAGTTTAAGTTCTAGTTTGGTTGCACTAAGGTTCTGGTTAGGTTGTCATTAAATACGTTCTTACAGCGTTATTATAACGTTGCGGGTTGTTTGTTTTAAGTACCAAATCACACCCAAACCGCAACGTTATATATAACGTTGTAGAAACGTTGTAATGACAACCTAACCACAACCTAAGTGCAACCAAACTAGAACTTAACTGCAACGTTCAGAGAACGTTTTGCTCACGTTTCAACGGACCAACCTAAAACAACCAAATCACACCCAAACCGCAACGTTATATATAACGTTGTAGAAACGTTTTAATGACAACCTAACCACAACCTAAGTGCAACCAAACTAGAACTTAACTGCAACGTTCAGAGAACGTTTTGCTCACGTTTCAACGGACCAACCTAAAACAACCAAATCACACCCAAACCGCAACGTTATAATAACGTTGTAGAAACGTTTTAATGACAACCTAACCACAACCTAAGTGCAACCAAACTAGAACTTAACTGCAACGTTCAGAGAACGTTTTGCTCACGTTTCCATGGACCAACCTAAAACAACCAAATCACACCCAAACCGCAACGTTATAATAACGTTGTAGAAACGTTTTAATGACAACCTAACCACAACCTAAGCGCAACCAAACTAGAACTTAACTGCAACGTTCAGAGAACTTTTTGCTCACGTTTCCATTGACCAACCTAAAACAACCAAATCACACCCAAACCGCAACGTTGTAGAAACGTTTTAATGACAACCTAACCACAACCTAAGTGCAACCAAACTATATAGAACTTAACTGCAACGTTCAGAAAACATTTTGCTCACGTTTCCATGGACTAATTAAATAATGAATTACATTTTATTTAAAAAGGTTTATTACGAATCAAAATTTTAATACAAAACAATTTGGCATTACAAATTTGATGTACTAATCTAGGCGTATACAGGGTGACCCAAAAAATGTTAACACTCTGGGCACATAAGATATCTTAAAAGGACAGGAACACACGGGTCTAATCTTGATGTATTATGAAAGCTGAGTAAATAAGCTTTCATTTGCATTTTATTGCGTTCCAATTGGTTATTTAGAACGGGAGATATGCATCAGCAAACATGAGGAAGCAAAATCGGCTTGGTCCAATTTGCATTAATTACAACTATGATTACGAACTTGTAAGAAGCGCAATATGCTCTTTTCTAAGCGTGTAAATCCGTTAAAGTTTGAATCGAATTCGTTCCTCGTGGGTATTGCACATGGAAAAAGAGTATAGAACTTGAACTCATGACAAAATACCTGTATAATTTATGTGGAATATATTTATTTATGTCTTTTAAGCTTGAAAAGAATCTGGCTTCATCACGACGTTCATATAACGTTCATATAACGTTTACACAATCAAATTATGTTACCTGGGCTGTAATTGCTAATTTGCATATTTTACCTGGCCTTACATGAGTCGAGTAAATTGTGGAAATAGCTCATTAGCATAATTTCAATGGTACAAAAATTAGCACCGGTGCTCGTTTGTAACCTTTAAATTATGGTAATGAGCTAATTTGCAACTTTTATTTATTTAAACCTATTTTTTTTTAAAATTTAAGTCGATACATACATTTAACAGCTTTTAACACCATAGAAAGCATTTTGATCTGTATACGTAAGTTCTCATATGTATAGCTAAAGGCAAGTCATTGTTCACTAATGCCATATACATTGAGCAAGAACATAGTACACATGAAAAGGTCAATGCCCGCCCCATCCCTCTATAATACCACTACCATTCCCTGGTTGCCATGGTGTAACTAACCGAATTTGATGAAAGTTTTTTACACGTTTGGGATAACGTTGTGAAAACGTTCAAGACTAACGTTCATACAACATAAAAATGTGTCGACAAATAAACGTTTTTTGAACGTTTAATCATAACGTTCCAAGAACGAAAGTGAAACGTTGTCACGACGTTCCAACAACGTAATAAATAGGTTATAAAAACGTCATTTGGACGTATTGGTATAACTAACAGAAGTTTTTTAAACGTTTGGGACGTTGTTATAACGTTGTGAAAACGTTCATTACTAACGTTCAAACAACGTAAAAATGTGTCGACAAATAAACGTTCTTCTAACGTTGGATCGCAACGTTCCATGAACGTTGTCACGACGTTCCGATAACGTAATAAAGACAGTATAAAAACGTCATTTGGACGTAATGGTATAACTAACAGAATTTCAAGAAAGTGTTTTAAACGTTTAGGACGTTGTGATAACGTTGTGAAAACGTTCATGACTAACGTTCATACAACGTAAAAATGTGTCGACAAATAAACGTTCTCCTAACGTTGGATCACGTTCACAACGTTCTTTGAACTTTTAATCATAACGTTCCAAGAACGAAAGTGAAACCTTGCCACGACGTTCTAACAACGTAATATGGTTAGCTGGGGAGGAGAGCCTCGCTTTCATTTTAAAATGGCGATTACGTGCAAATAGCGTATACCGCGCTGAATATAGGCGAAACTCGATCCGCGCATTAAAAATCAGCATCTGTGACCCGAAAGTTAACGTTCACGTACCAATGACCTGCATGCCTAATGACCTGTGATCTAGATGCAACCATGGCGCATCACAATAACAATGCCTACTTCCGGTGATCCGAATAGAACGGCGAAATTCTGTTCATACTACGATCGATGCGGATAATATCTGCATTGTATGCGTATTGAAATTTGGAGATATTCACTAGCCGGTATAATTACCTAACCGACGTAGTAACCTTTGACACTTATATATCGTCTGATGGGTAATTTCATGAGGAATTCAAATATGTAAAGTAAATAAGGATAAGGGTAGGTATAACAATTATATGGAGCTCAAATTTAAAATTTAAAAATCTGATATTTTCGGAACATTTTGAACCATACCATTTTAGTCCTTGGTCGTGCTATAATTTCAATGGCATTATTTGGTTTTCTCATGCAATTTCCCTTCAGAAAATGTATACTTTTACTACTTCAGAGGGGTATACAAGCAAATATAAATGTGTAAAGTTAAAATCATGTCGCGAAAGCTAAAATCCGTGTGTAACGCGAAAGGAGGCGAGCCCTCTTCGCTATTGCGACAAAGGATTACCCACTAGACCAGGAACTGTGTTTACAATGGGCACCTGATGAACGACAGCTTACAGCTTATGTACGCGTGTTTGTGGAGAGTCTCAAGCAGCCGAGATACGTATGTAAAGATTAACTATTACAATGGCCTCCCTAAGCATGATTCTAGCAGAATCTATGACTAGCGAAACTCAATTATTAATTCCACGCGAGGATCGAGCAATTAGATCTAGGCGAGGATTAGATGTGTTTCACAAACGTACAAAAGAAAAGATTTACCAGTTGCACAACCAGCAAGGTGGACACACGATAACGGACACAATGCCCTAGCACGTAGTCGCGCAGATATCTATTAAATTATTCCAAAATATCACATAAAATTATAATGTTATTATATTACAACTAACTGTTGGAGTTGGAAAATCAACTGCAGTTTAAGTAATTTAATTGATATTTTTATTTACCGTCCATACGTGTATTTTTTAAAACGATTATTTTAGGTTAAGAAGTTGTCTATTTCTCCATCAGTTATTAACCGGGTTAAAAATATATAAGAAATAACCCAAACAAAATTGGCCGCTTTTGTCTCAGGAGAAAACAAATTTGGATAGATTCCGGTATATATCCATAACCGATAACCAACAAAACCCCCAACGCAAAAATTGTTGAGACTTACTTTGTTGTCCACGGATTATTTGCAGGGTTGATAATAACACCGCCAGAAAGACGAAACCAGGTCGTATTTCCCGTATCATGGTCTAGAATCAGGTCTGTAATG
Source organism: Ophiura sarsii (assembly GCA_035610835.1). NCBI lineage: Eukaryota > Metazoa > Echinodermata > Ophiuroidea > Amphilepidida > Ophiuridae > Ophiura > Ophiura sarsii. The sequence continues at coordinate 24,133,123 of CM069444.1, forward strand.
AGGGTAATGAAAATGAAACCATTATGAAAGGTATGGTTTAGGACGTTGTTGAGTATATTACTTCCGTGTCTGAAATATGACCAGAATATTTTGCTACATTTTTTTTTCGCGTGTTTTTGAGTTTGACACTTCAAAACATTATCATACAGGGTGCACTGCAAGTGTGAGTTTGACACTTCAAAACAATAGTATACAGGGTGAGTTTGACACTTCAAAACATTATTATACAGGGTAAAACTGCAAGCTGCAAACTGAGACAAGATCTTTGCCACGCCAACTCTAATTATAAATCATGTTTTATTGAATGTAATAATGCAAAGAATGTAGTAGTAGGCGTCATATATAGAGCACATACGTGTTTAGATTTTGACTCTATTTTGAGGAAATTGAATACCGAGAAAAAACCAATTAATATATAAAATGGGAGATTTTAACATTGATCTTTTAAAGGTCGACACCCATAGACCTACTCATGATTATCTTAAACTCATGTATTCGTATTCTTTATTGCCTACACTCTCAACCAAACTAGTCGGGCACACGCTTGACTAGCTTAAAACTAGTCAGTCTGACTAGTCCAGCATGCTTGACTAGTTTATTCTAGTCAAGCGGTATTTCAAACTAGTCGGGCGAGCTGGACTAGCTTCAGATATCGGAAAAACTAGTTGAGAATGCTTGACTAGGTTAAAATCAGTGCTGGACTAGTGTTTGCACCAGCCTCGACGAACTAGTCAAGCGGGAACCTGAAGACTGACTAGTTTAAAGCTGAGATCCCAACTGCACATGCGTTGATAAGGTTTCCGACATTAAAATGTGAAACTTCTCGGAAATAATGCAAATAAAAAAGATACTCTGGAGGTAGACGATTACATCCATGAATGAAAATGTGCGGAGTAAAAACATACGCCGTTTTCCAATACACAGAGACTAAATCGCTTTTTGTAACAAAAGGTATTCAGCAGGATTAGATGCGGGGAGAATCCAATAGATTTATAGTCTATAGCTTAACCGCTCGGCAATGATTTCTTTCGTAAATTTGACCTTTACAAATGCATTGTGGGATTTTACCGGAAGACAATCATACGACACTAGATGGAGCTATACCCATAATTATTTGAATCGAAAAGAAAAATAGCGTAACGCTGTTTACCCTAAAATGCTGTCCGAGACGGGGATGGAATATTTTGAAACGACGTTTTATTGTACAAAGACGGCTGATTTTTCTTAATCCTTACAGCTGTAAGTTTGTGTACGACGTATATAATACAATTATAAAAATGTAGAAATCCCGGTTTTTATCCTAATTGAGGGCGCAGCCTTCAACACATCTCTTAGTATCGCTTCAATATTCTGGTCTAGACTATGGTACGCTTTCGAAGCCCGGAATCCCTAACGAAACAACACTAGTGTACCAGCTTTCTGTGCCGCTTCAAAAGACTAATATACCGTATGTGTCAAAACTGCCAATCCCCATCACCAACTTGCTATAGGACTCACTCAATGTACGTCGACTATTCAATCAAAATGTAATGTTCCAAATCATTGAAACTTTGGTCAACATAATCTTGTTACCATCGTCTCACTAAATAGCAGTCAGGCCGATCACCAATCTAAGTATCAAATTCCATCCATAACATCGGCTTTCATGTGATCACTCATCCCAGATTAGTTATCAAATTTACCACCATCAGCACCTACAATTACACTCTTCAAAAGAGCATCCCAGGCAATCGTCAGAGACGCGCTACCCGCACCCATCATCTTACTCATGTTTTAAGATTCGAGCATCCCCTGAACATAGTATACACCCTGATTTTTCAATCTTTGCTGTTTTTTCCTCATCGAGTTTATGTGACCATGGTAACGTCGCAGTGCCTCGTAGTCATTTGTATACCATCCAAACTGCAACACCCTCTTTAACACTTTCCACGCGGCTATTGGTTTTACCATATAAAAACAGATTTTCAGAAACCTTTCTCCCAATTTTCCCAAAGTCTATCTCAAGGATTACTGAACCAATACGAGGCATGTTTGTACTTATTTCAATGCATATCACATGGTATTTCCAAATATGGTTAATATGAAATTTAACAATTTTGACATTTTTGAAACATTTTGTGACATTTTGGAATGTCGTCTGCAGACGCCTGCCGTGTGGAAAGTGTTAAGCTTCAAGCAAATGTGCTAAAGAGGTTCTTGTCAGTCCCATACCGCATGTACAGGGTGTTCCCAAAAAACTGTGCACGGGTTTACCCAACTTATTGACCATGAAGTTCTAAAATGTAGTGTAACATTTTTATACATATTGAGAGACTAAACGCTTTGCTTTCAGATGCCGTTTATTTCATAAAATCAAGATCTAATTTTTAACCTTAAAGGGCTGAGCAGACTCCACAACGCTCGAACTCTTGCGCTCTCACACATGCGTAACTCCGCCACAACACAATGACACAGCTTGATTGGTCAACGGTGCTCAACGCTTGCGCTCAGCGTTGGAGCGTTGTGGAGTCTGCTGAGCCCTTTAGTATCATGAGCATGAACGAAATATCTGAAGGTTTGTGTATTTTCGAATCCGGATTCGAACCACTAGCCGTACAATTTACGTTGTTTATGGTTAGGGTTTATGACTAGCGACCCTTATGACTAGTGACCCTTATGACTAGCGACCCTTATGACTAGCGAGTTTGACCCACGGCAGCGCCCATTTAGCCTTGGCAAATATAAATAACTGAATAATTTTATTTGTGCACGCTTGCTGGTAACAAAATGATATTTTGAGCGAAAATGTGTTATATCTGCGCCTGGAGTGGCATCTTACAAGAACTATCTGAGAGTCCTTCCCATTGGAGTAAAGGACTGACTAATCGACCAAGTATCCAAGTACGTATCCAAGTTTTTAAACATAATGGATGAAAAAGCCATTACGCGCATTTTAAGATAATAAATGCTAGAATCTTAACACTTTCCACACGGATTAAAATATTACACGGTTTTAGTCCGTATGGGGTCTTTACACTAGTCTAACATATGAATTTCTTACACCAAGGTATCCCTCAAGAAATACTTTTGAGTGCATATTTGGTTTGGTCGGGGGTGTGCCGCTGGAGATTCAAAACCTCTACCCATTTCTAAGGGTGCTTTTGGAAAAATCGGTACCCATTTTTAGGGGTTTTGCTTCATTTTAGACCACATTTTCGCAAATTATCGGGGGAAAAATACCTAATTTTTGCAAATTTTCGCGAAAATAGACCCATGTCTAAGGATTTTTCAGTTGAAAAGCCTACCCATGGCTAAGGATGTCTCATGAAAAAACGACCCACTGGAGCGGCACGTCCCCGTATGCCTTACATACGTGAGTTGCATGCACCTAACAATAAATCCGGACATGCAAATGCGATATCTTAAACTTCATTTATTATTATAAGATTGTCAGCTTTGAAAAGTACATGTAGACCTACCCAGATAGCTGTAACATTGTGATCTCTCAACAATAATCTACAGGTACTATTGGTACCGTTAAATCAAACACAAAATTAAAAACTCCTCCTGTAAAATGGTGTAAATTGTACTTACGCTGATTTCGCACTCCTCGGTCAGATGATAATTGATATATCAAAAATCGAATTAATTATAAATTCCAATAGTCCTTTGTATGGTATATGTGACACATCGAATAGTATTACCTTATAACACCGCGAGGTTCATATAATGTAGGCTATTTGGTATAAACATGATACTATAATACAAACCTCCCTACAGTATCCTGTGTATTATTTCCTTGGTTATTAAACCTTGGAATAAGTAGAATCATTCTACTTATTCCTTGGTTAAACCATATGAATAAACCCACAACGTTTCCGGTTCACCGTTTGGTTCATGATGTTGTGACGAAATTATAACATTTCACGTTCAAACGAAGTCGGGTTTATCCTTGGTATAAAGACAGCAAGGAATTAACCTAGTTACAACATCTTCTATTGACGGATTAAAGGATTATACAGCTTTATTCCGTAACTAATCTACCTCATGAATGTCTTACACCAAGGATACACCAGAAGTTGACCCGATCAATTTCACTCTTCCACATCAAGATTGAGACAGGGATACTATTAACTTTGGGATAGGAAAGTAGTATACCAACGTACGTAACGAAAACGGACCTTTTGCATATTAGAATAAATTATAGTAATCGTCCGGAATGCGTCCGTGACCGGCGTTTAACGCGTTTAACAATGTTTAACCAGGTTTAACGGCAGGTTAAACGGCATGTTAGTCAGCATAGGTTTGGGGGCGCTGTAGATTTAAACAGACGACGGTGGCCACGCGAAACCTAAATTTTGAATTCGTAGTGAATAACACGTAATCGCGAATTTTAAACTATCATTTTGACAAATACATCATAATTAAAAGGATTTTTATCGTTAACCGGGCGATGACTGTTAAAAATAATTCAAAATGGTGCACTCCCGTTGCCAAATTGGGTCGTCTGAGAGACGCGTGGCCAGCGTTGCGTCGTCTGCTACAATCATCACGCCTGATCGGTATAGCGCCCCAATTCTATGCTGACTAAGTTCAATTTAAAAGTGGACCCGATCGGCAAGCTCAGTGACATACCCCTGATTGAGATTTCGGTATTAGACGAAACCCCACATTTTTTTGATTATTCCTGCCAAATATTAGGCGTGAGAGACTTTTGCTTCAGATCCTATGAATGAAAAGGTGGTTTAACCATGGCAGGTTAAACACAGTATCATCATTCAGTTTAATTTATTTGTACGACCTCATTAAGTGAATTGCCGCGGGGCGTTTGTAAAACACACCAATACCCGCAAGAGCTATATAACCAGTGTGGGTGTCGTGTACGCCCACAATACACACAAAAACAAACTAAATTGGAAGTACAAACATGCCCTTGAGCTGTGGGTGTTGTAATTGGTATAAAAGGTCATTATAGGTGTATGAAAAATACTCCCATAAAGACATACAAATCTATGATTGGCTATACCCACTCTAGAGGCCATTTAAAACCACCTGGAAAAGTCTCCAATGTGGGAGTACCCCCACAATGTAAAAAAAGCCCACAGTGTCTGTTCATACGTATGTACCTCTGGTAAACTCGCGAGTACTATACTCTATTTGGCTTCCTCTGGACAGTGACGTAACTTAACAGGCGCAGCTTTTACGCACGCGTATGTATCTTCTGCCTTTTAACTCTCGTGTGTATACGCCAGCGCCGCGAGTAGTCGCGCGCGTTATGGGCTGCAATTAGTAGAATACGCGGTTACGTCACTGTCTTGTGATGGCCAAATAGACTATAGTGTAGTCTGGTACGGTAGATTTAAGGCCTTATCGTGACATTTTTGATACAGCTCTATAAATTGGTACGTTTATTATTTCGGCTGTACCACACAATTTAGGAAGGGTGCCAAAAATGTTGACCATGCGATGACGTCATTTTCGTGATAACGTCATAATTGCGGTTCGTATACCCTTTTTCAATCTTTCAAAGTCTTTATAAATCAATAAGAACCATCAATTTTGTTGTGTATAGGCTCATATTAAAGCTAACAAAATTTGCTATCGCACAGTAGCCATTTTGACAGGTTTACATGAATTAAACATACTTTATTTACTATACGAATAACATAAAACACATAAAATAAATTAAATTTATTTCACCGATACGGCGTTTTCCTTTCATTTCTCTTGACCCAATAAAGTATTATAGATGAGATCATCCAAATATTTACCTAGATATAAACATTGTGTGAAAAAATAAATGATGTATGACTTATGCTTCAAGAGCTATAACATTTTAAAGTTGATTAATGCGAACACAAATTAAGCCACAATGTGACGCATGACGACCACCAGTATCTTCCTTCTTTTTGTATAATACATTTAACAATGCGAATTTATCTCATATATATATAGATTAATGTACGTTGTTGTTATATTCACATCAAGAGCTTTTGATAATTCAGATTATGACCCAACATCTACACATTACTGATCATGGCTCATTTCACGGCAAGGGAATTAGTATCTTTCAATTTCAAACCACGTTCAAACCGGGTATATGTATGGAACCCATTGTGATAGAATCAGATCTTCCATCAAGTAAATATTCTCTGCCTGACAGTTTGTACTACTTTGCCCGCAGTGTCTTGCAAAGTTTCCAATACTTCTGTTCCTAAGGTAACCCTTACTGAGGTGGAAAATCAACTACGTATGGCAAAGGCCGAGGTGACTAAATGGATCGATAATTAAGCAAAAAACAGCTTCAAAAAGATGACTACGTCTCATGGTCTGCATTCCATGCAGCGTCAGAAACTGTGCTGGATGTCCCACCTGTCATTAATGTTCTTCTGCCGTTGTTCTACGAAAAGGCTGCGACAATCGCTATGGTCAAACACGGGATGGAATTGCAAATGCAAATCACAAACTTCCTCAATCCAGGGCAACTCCCTGTCACAGTATTTGATCAACCACTATTTGCCTTGGCAAAGTTTGTTCAATGGACCTGGCTGCTGACCCTTGGAGAGCAACACTATGTAGTCATGTTTGGTGGCCTACATATTTAAATGGGCTTATGGAATACCATAGGGGAATTTCTAGATAACTCTGCTTGGACAACTGCATGTGCGAAGCAGGAGTTTAACCTCTGGCACTGCCGATTCCTTCCTTAATGAGATCGCCTAACTAGAACCAGACATGGTCATCAAGTAACAGCACTTACTCTTGCAAAACAACAAGATGCCTGGCAGCACATAGATCCTCAAAATGGTACTACATTTGAAGTATGGAAACTGATAATGGTTGAAAAGAGTCCAACCTTTCAATATTGGAATACCATTCTTGAATTTGAGATCCTTGTTCTTTTCCCCCTGCGCCCATCGCACCAGAGACTTCAGCATATGGATTCCTTAGAGGCGTGAGATCCTTGGTTCTTTGCCATGGACCGATGCCAGATGGATTCCCATACACATACGGGATATGAAACCACCGAGTATTGAGGACGATTTGAAGCAGTTCTGTTTTATAGACAAGGAACAAATTCTCGACGTCAATGGACCAAGCTCATGAACAAAACAATGCCACAATGAAAGGTCCAGGTGGTGCAGTGGGACTTACGGGAAATCCATCTGCCTTTAGAAGATGGATGGTGGCAGGACCCGAGCAAATGAGGTTGCATTCAGAATTTGAGTGCTAACTTAGTAATAATGCAGAATATGTCAACCAGCATGAACAGGGCCTGTCTACCCAGGAAGTCTTTCTACAACAGGTCAATAGCCTTAGTTCAACAACGGGTAAACTATTTTTCGGAGGATTGCTTGAAACTTCTTGCCTTAGACACTCGGAACTGTATCAACGAGAATGTTATTTCAACTCTACGTAACATTGAGGATATCGGGAACACCACGTATCGTGAATATGTAAAGGGGTAATTGTGAATAAGAATGTATCCATTCATCATGGATTCGCCTTCTGTGGTGGTGTTCGCAGTGGCGTACCCATGGGGGGTTATGACCATTTTTCGGCCGGTTATGAGGATAACGTCACTCCTGAAATACTAACAGATGAGGGCAATGGTGCACAAACGATCATAATAATTGCCAAAAATGACACTTATACCTTTCTTGCAATCCCAATACGTATGTTTTGTTATCATAATTATCATTACCCCCCCCCCCCCCCCCCAGTTTATTGGTGTATCGATTACCAGATTACAATAACTATACTCATCCGTCCAGTAGTATACTGTTATCACTTGACGTCGTTATAGACACCCCCTTCCCTTTGTAATCCTCCAAAATTCGCTGGATATACTTATTCAAACAATCCCATTTTCCCCCACCCCCAAACAATTGAAAATGTTGATGAATTTTTTTTTTGATTTTGGGGGTTTTTCAAATCAAAATTACTTAAATTCCCACAATTTTCGCGAGCTTTGCCCACTTGCCGCCCAGTCAGCTCAAGCCCCATCCCATTTTGTCCCCAAACATTTGAAGTTGTTGATTTTTAAAATCAAAATTATAACCGAATTAGCTTAAAAGCTAATTTCAGAAAATATTCGCGAGCTTTGCCCACTTCAGCTCAAGCCCCATCCCATTTTGTCCCTGAAAACAATTGTTGATTTTTAATATCAAGATTATCTAAATTAGTTTAAAATTGGAATGAAATGTCTAATTCTAGACCAAATTAAGCTAATTTCAGGCAATGTTTATGTTAGAAGCCAAAATGTTCGCGCACTTTGCCCACTTGCCCGCCCAGTCAGCTCAAAGCCCACATTTTCGCGCGCTTTGCTCACATCCCCCTTCCAAATTTGTTTCGCTTTCCCCCCTCGCATATTTTTTCTTCTTACACTCCCCCCCTCCCAAAAAAAAAGAAAAAGATGCTGGATGGTGCCACCACTGTGTAGACTTCCTTGTTTTACAGCACCTTCCCATTGTTGAATTATTATTTAACGTATCAACACAGACGTATGTTCCGGTGGGACTCGATGCGGAGACTGCGTCATGACCCATCATGCGCGTTGTGTGAGAGGGATGTAAGTTTTTACGAAGACGAGAAATATCTTCTTTTTTAAATGTTACCTCCAACGGTAAACACAATAAACACAATAAAATTATGGAAATATTGTCTTTTGCCTTTGTGGACGGGTAGCAGTTTCTCCCTCGTAGCAAAATTGGGACAGAGAGTTATCTTGAATTCTGAAGAAATTATATAAGAAAATAATTCTTCAACACTACTGCGCATCCCTTTAAATTTGACCACCTGCCATACAATTAGTATTGACTATTGTATAGGAAAATCTCAATCAATACTAAACCAACTTCACAGTTATTTTCATTTAATTGGGCAGTTTAGTTGTGATTTTCATTTTTGCCAGGATTATTTTGTAATAAATAAACCAAATACACTTTTTTTCTAGTTCACCCTGTGCACCCTGTATTTTCTCGCAATGAATAGACCCGGAAGTGTGACCTTTGATCTTAATTGTTTGTTATTATCGGAAATACGCAAAACGACGTCATCGTACGACATTTCAGTCTCGAGAAACAGGAAAAGTAGAACATTTTCCACCTAAACTAATTGATACACTTCAAAATGAATGTGAGGTGGACTATATGTTGTGTTTTGGCTGCTATTTGTGTTTGCCTTTTAGTTGTTGAATCAGCAGAACCGACCACTCAAGCCCCAGAAGGTAAATTGATTGTGTGTTGAATTTTTCATTTCGTCATCAAAATCATGAATTTTTTAGTAAGCTTAGGTAATAAGCTTAAATTTCTCTAAATTAAATCGCTAAACACGATTCATCTTATATCATGGTTTCGTTTTGAGATTCCTCTTTAGTCTTTCTGAGTGTTTTTTGTCTGAATTTACGATTTTTCGCATTAAAATTAATGAGACAAATTATTAAAATTTTAATTTAGACCTTGTCCTTGTCACTCCACTGTATTTTTAATTTAATTGGCGCTCCGCGGTGTTTTAATTGGGAAATATTGGTATTTTAATTTGGCTAAATAAATATGAAATGAAATGAAATCCAGAATCCTGTACTTTAGGGTGCTATTTGTGTTTTCCTTTTAGTTGAATCAGCAGAACCGACCACTGAAGCCCCAGAAGGTAATTTATTGTGTGTTGAAATTTTCATTTCATCGACATCATCATAACTTTTTTAATAAGCTTATTAATTAAAGTTAATAAGCTTAAATTTAGCTAAGTTAAATTGCTAAACACAATTCATCTTTTAATGGTTTCACGATTCCTCTTTAGTATTTTAAATTTAATTGGCACTCCGCGGTATTTTAATTGGCAAATTGGTATTTTAATTTGGCTAAATAAATATCCTGTAGGCCTATGTATTTTAGGGAGCTAAATTGATTTGACGGAATAAACCGTAGGCCTTTACAACATGAATTTGAATAAACGAAAAATACAGCATTGCTTTTAAAAATTTTGGGTTTAAAAAAAAGGTAATCCTGTATTATTTTTGGTAGTGCTGTTATCGAGATCTTTTTTTCATGTTGACATGTTGCTATTCTAGAATCTCGATATCGACATGATGTCGACATATTATGATCCAAATACCAAGCCGATTGTCCCCGCAAATAATGTCCGCGATAGTATAGAATATTACCGCAGAATGTGCAGATCGAAAATATCGCCAAGTCAATGTACACAAGTTAAAAATCCTTTAGTATAATACGCCACGATCATTAATTCGCCGATTTTCTACATTCTTTTATTACAAAATCATTTTGAAACAATGTCAAACATTACGGACGGTTTAATGTCAATTATATCGACATCCCAAAGTTGATATCGACATGTCGGGATAATAGCCGATATCGACATAATGTCGACATCGTCCATGTCGATGACAGCCCTAATTTTTGGGGGGATAAATGGATTTTGACGGAATACACCAACCATACTGTATATACACCTTGAGTTTGACTTATTGACGGTATTTACATACAGTCAATTTATGAAGTATATAATTACAGGATTGCCTTAATTTTAAAGGTAGATGACCCGATCACATTTTCGTAACACAGAATTATTTCAAACATATGGAGATTTTCATATCATATGAAAGCTCGTATTTTTCTCATCATCATACTGACATTTGACGGCCTAAATCGGTATAATTACGGAGAAATCGATGAAATAGCGTCGAATTACCGCGAATGGTGGTAACCACCGATATAGTTTGTGTACTACTCAATGCCGACAGTTCACAGCATCTTGCGCGTCTAAAATAAGAACCATTAGAGCTATGCAACTCAAACTTTGGAACACGACTTTTTTAAGGATGACCTTTCATGTAGAATAGAAAACTTCCAAGTTGAAAATCGAAAATGTGATCGGGTCATCTACCTTTAACTGTACATTGCGTACTACACAGCCAGTAGGGAGGTCACGCTGCATGTCATATTTTGTTATACGCAAGAAAACAATGGAGTATCAGTGACTGCAATATTTGCTAGAAATAGCTTCGGGAAATGGTCTATTTGGGCTTCTCAAAAACTGAGAAACGTGTTAAAAATCATGTAGAATTATAGAGGAGGGTCAATAACATCTGCAGAATGGTAAAATGTATAGTTTTAAATACGTTTGGTGACCAAATTTATGTCGTAAAATGTTGGACAATTCACGTTTTGAAAATCCGTGGTCTTCAAAATTACAGGAATCCTAACTCATTCTAAACCTCACCAAATCATGAAATGAACCCTCGTCTACAAAAAAGTCCGTGTACGTAATGCTCTATCTGCCTGGAGATAGCGAAGACCACGGAAACTATATAGCTTTATACCGCGGAATGAAATCTGCCATAGACACTACATGCGAATATCATCGTACAGATTTGCACAGCAGACCTCTGTGTAGGGAGTGTTGACAATAGCATGACAATAGCAAGGTCGTTTGACTATTGTGTTTGTGCATGTTTGTGACGACTGACCCCGTTTAACAATCTTCATAGCTTTCATATAGGGCTTGGGTGACCTAACTATTGACTGTACAGCAATCCATCCATGATTCTGCAACACATTTATATTGCACTCATCTTCAACTCATGCAATACTTTTATAGCTCGTGCAATATATTCTTGTATCACGTCACTCAAAGCCATTATGATTATTTCTTGCACCTAGAAAAATGGTTGGCTTGGCTTCAAACTATGACATGACAAATTAGGTACATAAATCATGTAATCTTTAGAGCTGTGTTTAACATTGATGTGTCTGCTGCTACTGTCATGACTAGTAAGGCCAAGTAACACAAATTACGTGTTTCACGTCCCCGCCCGCATCAATTTTTGACACCGCTCCAATATTTTTGTTATATTTGTTATTTTCAAAAATTCCTTCAAAATTCAAAAAAAAGTTTTAAAATAATCAAAAATCATACAGGTCTTTGTTGTGTGCGAGTGTGTCCATCATTTTAAACTTTATTTCAATGAAAAAGACGCAAGAAAAACTCGTTGGCATACATGTAGATAGTGATACGAATATCGAAACAATTTTTGCAAAAAGCTTGTAATTTGGCTTCTTAAAAATAACAACAACAAAAAAAATAACAAATACATTTATTTAGTCAGTGCCGCCCTCACTGATTTTTGAAAAAGTCCGGACGAGAAACACATTATTTTTGTTACTTGGCCTAATAGTATAGTCAGCTGCTGGAAGTGCAAGTCCCAGAAACTCAAAAATAAAAGTTCGAAAAAATAATAATAAGCTTTAATATATTATGAGAAGAAAATAAATTGTCAGCTAAATCACTCTTAATTTATACTAGAGATTCTCAGGAAATGGGTTTATTTAGTCAAATCTGTGCATTTTCTTACACTTATATGCTGGCTAAAATGTCCGGGTTTATCGGCCGGCGAGCTGCCATCTTAGCATTTAAGTTGAAACATGTTGGATGACGTCAAACACAATTTTGACAATAGATGGCGCCCTAACAAGCGGCTCATGGAGGCACACATTAGGCCGTCGGTAATGAATTCATAGTTTCCTGTTGCCGCGCGCGTCAATTTACCCTGCCGCGTCAACGTTTTCATTATTCATTATTCCTGTGTCAATCAGATTTGACGTCGTATTTTGTTTACAATCGCAAACCCGGAAGTATTGTATGAAAGCTTACAAAGCATCATCAATCTCCGAGAAATTCCGCACGGCTATTCGACAACGCTAAATTGATAGTAAAATATTGAGGGCGTTATATTTTAAGGCTATCTGATTTTGATTGGCCACCAGTGGTACCATGGTTCGCCTTTACCCGCCCAATACAGCTATTGGCAGCTAGGAAATAAGGACCACAGGACCAGGGGCCACTTTTAGAAAAAAACGGCCCCTGGTTCACTGGCTTTTGTCATGAACCAGGGGCCGTTTTGGTGGAACCAGGGGCTGTTTTTAAAAAAGGTGTGGCCGTTCATGATGAGTTTATCCCAAGAAATTTCTCTTACGTGACTATGGGCGTATAAACAGGACCCGTATCCATCCCGCTCTCCGTGAACACACTGAGAGTAGAGCGCAGCAGACCCGCTATAACCTGCATAGTGCATACAACCAAGTCCAGCGTCGATTTTAAGCGGAGTTGCATCTCGAAAGTGCGACAAATTTTTGAAGATTTGCAATGCTATTGCACAAATATGTCGCAAATACTGACGCAAACATATTCCCTACTTGATATTTGCTCACGTACCATCAAAGTCAAACCAACAAATATAGAGTTTCATCTTCAAATAACTAGAAAAAGTGTGATAAATCTAGATGTATCGGAAAGTTAATATTTCGTTTTCGTCTGAGTCAAAATCCCCATTGCTTTACATGTAATTGCGCAGAATTTTTTCCGTCGGTTTAAAATTGGTTCAAAATGGCGGATTTCTGCGCAGGTTGGAGAATTTTATAATCATGACGTAATTGACGTCACATTTGATGCTAGTCTTGTTTCCATGTCGCTGAGTGTTACGAAAAAGCGCCAACAAAATGACTTGGAATAAAACTAGTGGTGCACCACGGACACGAGGAATCATAACAAAATGGCGCGCGATCGTAAGAAGATGTAAACAAACAATTATGAATTCCTTCGTGTCAAACCAGGTCTGACAACGGGCGCCAAAATGGTGAAATTATAGGCGCCTGTACTCTTCATTTTTTGCCAATACGGGCGCCTTTTGCCGTCCGACGGGCGCTGAACGGCGCCTGTCGCCCGCTTATTTCCTAGGTTGGCTGGCCCCGGCCCCGCCGCCGCCTATTGACTTGGCAATTTTGGGCTACTTTTAGCATACGCCGTGGGCCAGAGTAATTTTTTCACCCATAGTCCATGATTTGTATTTGTCTATTGCAGCAGATAATTCATCAATGGTCTGGGTGACCCCTCTTTAATATACTATGCAAAATAAAAGGTACTTGATGAAATAGTCGCTTATCGTAAGTTGAATTACGGCAAATCTTAATGTAATGCTAAATAATGAATAATGCTAAATAATGAATAATGAATAGCGACCTCGTCAGGTTTTCAAAACCTCCAACAGGAAACTTTGAATTCATTACCGATAGCCTTACTGTTTGGACATGTTTTTTTGCCACTTCGTCGGCAAACTTGCGTCCACATGGACGTGCATTTTTTCAAACCTTACGCCTTTATGGGAAGCCTGGTCAGCTGCAAAGAAGATCACCACTTTTTTTCTGTAACAGCAGTTTTAATTTCCTCTCTTGCAATGCAAAGGCTGTTTTAAAGGTATAGGGTAAAGTCGCCTATTTTCGGTCAGCGCCTATTTTCGGTCACTGGTCAAAATCGTGTAATTGCACCGGTCGTCGCCATTTTAAGAGCAATGCCGGCATCAACTATGCGGGGGTTTTGTAGTCGTCAGTTTATAACGACAAAGTCATTTTTATTACACGATTTGGGCGAAGTGACCGAAAATAGGCGCTGACCGAAAATAGGCGACTTTACCTTATTATGTGATCTTTTCCAGGAGACGCCCTCAATCCTCATATTTTTTTCTTGCAGATTTTCTTGCAGATTTATATTTCTGATCATAAATCATAAATATATTCCAAGTTACAGAGCGACACGATTCCTAAATACAGTACCTCAAAATCATGGTTTTAGAGTGAATTTAGAGTGAAAATATAAACTGTCGGGTTAACCCGACAGTTTTTTATTAGAGTGAAATTATAAACTGTCGGGTTAACCCGACAGTTGTTTATTTTCACTCTAAAACCATGATTTTAAGAATTGTATCGCGCTAAAATCCTTAAGTTTGCTGTTTTTCACAGAAATGTATAGGAAAAATTATGGGTCTCCGGTAAACATATATGGGTCTATTTCCCCCCTGAAAATTGGTAAATGTTTGGGTCAATTTAAATTTTGCTGGCAGCACATCCCTACCAAAATGTTATGACCCCACCTCCCCCCCCCCCCCCCCCCCAGGTTTTGATTATACCCATTTGGGTTGTTGCAGAGTTCCTTCTGGACGGTCTTTTTGCGCTGACTATCGCACACATCAGTTTAGCTGGATTGTATCTGCAACATCATTAATGTTGTTACTGCCCTGCCAACACACTCATTAGTTAGCGCGCATGTATGGGAAACAAATTTGGTGCATTTTTGTAATAAACACATTTTTGAGTTTTATGCCACATAGTGATACTGATTTGTATTTTTCTCTCTTTCTCAACAGCTTGTGATGATTACAATAATGACTGTAAATCGTGTGTGACAGCCTTGAAAGGCAAGGTAGGTACTACCCAGTAAGATTGGGATGTTATCATCGCATCATAATTTTAAAAAACCAGCAAGGTTGATCAGAGTAAAAGAATGGACAAGAGGTTGTATTAGTTTATAGGGAATTTATTTTTTCTTTGAGCAGAATCCAAACCCATCATATAGTTCTGTCTTTAGTCGTGTCATAAAATGGTCTTGGAGTTGAGTCCAGTTATTGAATGGTCAAGTTTTGAGTTTAGTCTTTGCATCCAAGTCAAGCCAATCCATGGTTTTCATGGCTGCCTATGTAATCATCCCCCAATGCAATGTTTACGATCAGTGACCCATTTTTGATGCAAAATATGTTAATTTATTAATACGGATAGGTCATTTTTTTTAAATTGTCCAAAATTTGCGCAAAAATAGGCGCACATTTACTTATAACATCTGATCTGATGTAATTTACCAACAAAAATTGTCACAGGAAACAAAAATCCTTGGAAATTTAATTGATTTTGGTCAAAATGTGACCCAAAATCGGTGTGATATTGGTGTTTGAATGGGCCAAAGGAGTTTATCTAAATTTTGACTAAAAGTATTCCCCAAATTTCATCAATGGAGTTATAAAAATACAAAATCTTCCAGCTTCTGAGGGGGCACATCTCCTCTCAGACACTCCCTGCGTGCACAAGCGTGGCAATTGGTCCTGACGCCTCAACCAATCACCCCCCACAAAAAAATGTCAACAACAAATTTGAGTTGAGTCACGTATTACATCCAGACAAAGCAAGTCATTAAAATCTGTGTGAGTAATCTAAAGGGATTCGTGTCTCAGGGGCTTTATCATGTTTTAAGCATAAACCCTAAACTCCAACTCCATGAACTGCAGTGTCCTCGCAGGAATGTGCACGAGTCTACGTTTGACAGACCCCATTTTTCTGGCCCAAGCCCCCCCCCCCCCCCCCCAGATATTTTTATTCTCATAAACCAGCCTGAGGTTTAGGGGTTGTATGTGGGATCCTAGCAATATTATCAGATATCCTTGGGCTAATAACTACATAGTCTATGTGGCCATCACAAGACACAGTGACGTAACTGCACATTCTACACATTGCAGCACTTAATACGCGCGCCTACTCGAGGTGCTGGTGTATACACACAAACGTTTAAAGACGGAAGATACATACGCATGCATAAAAGCTGCGCCTGTTAAGTTACGTCACTGTCTAGAGGAAGCCAAATACAGTATAAATGTTCAAGTTATTTGATTAAATCTCAGTCGAAAAGGTTATTAAAATTCACACAAATCATGACGTTCAAGTTCGAGTCATTACCGTTGTTCTGTTCAGATTATAAAGACAATTCTTCAATATGAGTGTTAACCATCCATGATGATACAATGTTAATTGTTGTACTCCCGCAGTGCTTCTACTGCTATACAGGTGACGTATGTGCAAAGTATCCAGCGGGGGAAATCCTACCGACAAAAGAATGCGATCTCGAGCATGCAAGATGGGGCACATGCAATAGTAAGTGCTATGTACACCTAAAGTTAAAGTCAACATGTAGTTTAATCAGTTCAAAATTGGTTAGAAATATGTGTTTTTTATCTCTCCGAGCGCAAACAAAATGCGCTATGCATTTGGGGCAAGATCACCAACAATATGTATTGCCACTTGGTGTATATGTTGGTTATACAAGTTACAACTCTCCTTATTTCCTGTGCTGCAGGAATCTACTGGAGTTTGAATAAAAAATTAAGAGCAAAAACAAAAAACTAAATTTTCATAGGGAGTAAAAAAACACAATAAAAAACAAAAGAAAATAGACTGCCCTCTGTTGGCCAAAAAACAATACAAAACAAAAGAATTCAAAATGACTTCAAATGGTTATATCTGTTGAACCGTGCACCCGATTCACCTCCAGTAAAAGACTTTTTTGTTGTACTCAACCAGCTCTACCTTATACTTGAATTTCAAGATTGTTTTGCTAAACATAGGAAGTTCAGGAACACCCTTTTAAGGGTGTTCCTGAACTTCCTATGTCTAGCAAAAATATCTTAAACATGTTTAAAAACATGTTTAAAGCAGACTGCCCAAAGGTTATTACACAAAGTATTACTTTATATGCTGAAGGGCCAGATAGAGATTCAAGGTTTTGAAAGAAGTGCCACATAACTTGGCCATTGATTGATCCCTGATTGATCCTATTCCACTAATCCTGGAGTCCATAAACTGACCCCATCTCACTAATCCCATAGCTCTCACATTGACCCTGACCCGTCATGCCCCAGACAATTAACGTACCTAATTTCATATTGTATAATTGCTTTTGGTTTATTTTTTATTTTGTAGTCAACTTCAAAGTTTTGATCATCACGATGAGCGTCATTGGTGGTGTTCTGATACTCAGTATGTGCTGTGGCATTTACTGCTGCTGCTGTAGAAAATCAGGAAATAACGCAAAGTAAGTTCGGAAAGGAAAGACTATTAAAATTGAGCAAGGCCCAATTTTTTTCAGAGCTTGTTTACTATTCTATTTACAGGTGCATCATACATACATGTACGGTCATGTTCCAACATTTGAGCGGAATTGTTCACATGATTTTATGATAGAACCATAAATTCAATTCAAATCTTTTCATAGAATAGTATACAAACATCTCGAGTGGCATACCATTCACTTCTTTTTCACTCATAGCATGTAGGAAATGAGAAAAAAGGGCTTTCCTGTGTGATACCCAAATTTCAATTTTGATATGAAAAAGTGAATTTCATGGGGTCACACACCATCAAAATGTTATCCTAATTGTGTGGAAACTACTGTTGGCAACTCATCCATGTATATCGAGGGTTGAGTGCAACAAAATCCTATCTGCAATGGCTGCATGCAATTTGTTAGATTGTGTCTTCACAAGACCTTATTTTAAAACACCCTTAATATATAACATATGGCAGCTATGGTAGATATTACCTTTTCACATGACTGAGATGTAAGTGTGAAAATATCCTATCTGCTATAGCTGCCCTGTGTTACTTTAATTTATATCAAGAGATCTGCTATTACAGACTACCACGCATAACATCTGGCAGTCATTGCACTAAACCCTTGATATGATGTTATAGTGTTTTTAATAAGTACTGTAAAAGTGGAAATGTTGGCGCTACATTTATTTTTGCACTTTTCACTCTCAAAGCAGCTACCGCAAAAATTATAACACATAGATATATTTCTTTTACGTGTAGGTTTATGTCATGAATCAAATTGCGAATTCAAAACATGCAGAACAGTTAAAAATCAGCAAAGGGCGAAAAATTAATAGCGCACAAATTACCACTTTGAGAGTACAAGAGGGAAAAGATTATCAAAGCAAGATATGCACATTACTTTCAACAACAAAAGTTGTATCCAAATTTGCGTATAAGAGTTTGAGTCCCGAACGGAAACTCATTATTTTGTTTAAAATGAAAGTAAAACTAAACTCTTTGGTCACTGTATAAAATGCAAAAACAAAATTAATGGACAATAGACTAGACTTGTACAAGTACAAGGTGAAATAAAGTACTATAAAAGCCAATATTTTCGCGTACAGATATTTTCGCGGATTTTGATATCAAAGACATTTCGCGAATTGTTTTTTTCGCGGGCGACCGTCTGAAAGCATTGCATGAATGTGTAAAGCAATATTTTCGCGTGTTATCATTTTCGCGGAAAAAGATTTTGCGCGAAAGCGCGGAAATAAAACCACCGCGAATATTTCAGCTTTTACAGTACATGAAGGTGTATCATAAATACAGGCATATTACAAAATTTGAGTGAAATTGTTTAAAGGGAAATTGATTTTATGATCGCGAGTATACCACTTTTGAAGAGAATTCACTCCTTTTTCTTTTTCACTTATAGCATGTAGGAAATTATAAAAAAATGAGCTTTCCTCAAAATCTCAATTTTGATGTCAAAATGTGGATTTCATCAGTTCCCACACAATTACAATTTTATCCTAATTTTGTGGAAACTACCGATGAAAGTTCATATCAAAGTGGACATTTTCGTGCAACATCTGTTTCCGCACTTTTCACTCTCGAAGCAGCTACTGCAAAAATATAACGTGCAAATATATTTCTTTTGCACATAGGTCTGTGTGATAAGGCTACAAATCGTGAATTAAAAACATGCAAAACAGTTTTAAAAAACAGCAAAGTGTGAAAAACTCAATTGTGCGAAAATTACCTCTTACAGTACAAGATTATCACTTTCAACACAAAAGAGTGACAAAAACAAGGTCCAAATTTGCTTGTATCATAAGCAGTTGAGCCCTTAACATAGTTTTGTTTATAAAGAAAGAAAAGCGTGAAGTAAAATTTGTATCAAGGCAAATCAGTGCTTGCATTCAGTACCGGCCAAAGTCCCTTTCATTGAATTGAATTGAAACTAAATGGTTTGTGTTAAAAAAAGAAAGTAAAAATCTCTATGGTAAACACTATAAAGGTATGAACTATTCCATTTCTAAAAAACAATCTTGATACAATACAAACTATGCTATTAAAAGTGTAGGTCTTGAACGTAACCTGTTGTTAAATATAAGTTACCGTACGAACAACAACAAACATGGATGGTTAAAAAATGAAATAAAATAATTGTGGTTTTTGTTTTCCAGGTATGCTAAAGAAGATGCCAGACAAGACCGACAAAAAGAGGAGAGGAAAATGAAAGGAGAACAAAAGTAAGATAATGCGGTGGGGTATTTATAGGGGGGCTGGGCAAATCCCCCTCAGTACCCTCTCGCCTCCTCCCCCCCCCCCCCCCCTCTCCTAAGCCCCGGACAGAGCCTATTTGCACCCCCACCGAACAAACTTGTGTCAAAGATGCAACATGGTCCTTTATGTTACTAAGCGGTATGTGGTTAAAGGTCACATCCCAAGGTAATAGAAGGTCATCTGGGGTCAAGTTGCAAAATAAGCTGCAAATTTAAGATTGCACCCTTTCATTAAAAAACTAATTGTAACCAAGGTTGAGTCATAGTATATTTAATCATAGCTACTCTGACAACCCAATCCAGTGTCCATATAGAGGGCCACTTGCGGCTACCAAGCAAAAGTCTTAATTGGTCACTGCAGACAAATTGTGACCCGTCACATCAAAACGGACATGTTGGAGGCCCAAGCCAAATCTGAGTAATTGGTATGACTTGAAAGAGCACATTTTAAGCTTTGAAATGATACCATGTTGAAGGTAATCAGACTTAGTAATCACAAGATATAATTTGAAGTAGCTTATTTTGTTCTATTATTTTCTTTATATTTCATCAAATATATTGGCCTCTATCTGAAAACAGTGTTTGCTGACAATATGTCCTTTTTGAGGCGACTGGTCACAATTGTTATATCAATATTTTAAGCCATAGAGGACCAGCTCTGTAATCAGAGTTAGAGTCATTATAGATGCATTATAAACCTTTCATATATTTGGATGAATGGGTCAGTTTAGGATGTGGGTGTTTACCTATTATTCACCATTATTAATTGACAATCTATTTTATAGGAATGCCTCGCTATTTGTATTGCACCAATAGCAGGAAATTGTTATCACTTCCCTGTTTCATACATGTAGCAGTTATAGGTCAATACATGCATAAATCTGACGCGATCAAGCGGAATGAGTCGTAAAATGACAAATTCTTATGTTTTACTTTGTTTTTTCAGTTGGTAAACTGTTTGTAACTTAAAAACTAGAAGTTCGATTTTAGTGGGGTTTTGACCATACTGTAGCATTTTTCACCTGCTTTTAAATGATGGACTAATATCAAAATTCAAAACTGCCGACATGTGACTCATTTCGCTTGATCTCGTCACAAGTACGTGTTGTTTCGAGGTAAATTGGAAAAATCGATGCGCATGCTGCTCTCAGGTAAAAAAATTGAACATTTTAGTTTTCCAAAGTTGTTAAAAATTAAAATAAAGAGATTTAAGAAATAAAAGAAAGAGATACAAATAAAGGGTGAGTCAGACAGGCATAATCAGGTTCTTTTCCTATTTTACATGTAACAAATGAAATAAGGTCAAACAAAGAAGAAGGTCTGTCTCAAAAGCCCGCCCGCATTGGTATGTGAAATGAGCTACGGCGCGAAGGTCTATGCGCTTGAGGCAAAAAAAGGGAATTTTTTGTTTTAATTTTTAAAAAAAAAATCTCATACCTCATAGCCTATTTTCTAAAAAAATAAATAAATCACACAACACTTGGCTTTTTTGCACAATGTTTCTGAGACAGACTTTCTTCTTTGATTGGCCTTATCAAATTGTGTATCTTTAAAAAAACCTAAAAAAACCAAACACTGTATGACTGTATGTGGTAAGGATTAGTGAAATAACACCCTTTCCATTTGAATTCTATTTAATCCGTGCTGTTTTTGTCATTTAATCTATCAGGAAACAAGAGAGGAAAGCCAAAAACGATGAAATTCGCAGGAAATATGGTAAGTCAAACGGTTACAAATTGATAAGCCCGATTATAACTGTTTGCTAACACTTTCACCACCTGTTTTATAGCATCATGTTACTATCCACTTGTATAGTATGCTATTATAATTGACTGACTGCATGTTTGTATGCGTAGTTGCATGTGCGCATGCATCGATGTCTGTTTTTATTTGTTATTTTCATTGATGCTAAGGCCAAAATTTTTGTTGTTGTTATATTGGCGTAACCCGCCCGACCCTAAAAATACGCCCGACCCTACACTTTTTCTTTTTTTTTCAGTGAAAAAAAAAAAAAAAACCAACCGACCGACCCTAAAAAATAAAAAAATGAAAAAAATAAATGTTTTTTCTCGAACGAAATACGACGGTGCTTCTAACAAACAATAGGGAATGTTTAAACTCGGTTAACATTGTTCAAAAACAGCTGCTAAAAAAAAAAAAAATAAATAAATTAAAAAAAAAAAAAAATCCCTACCTACCTACCCTATTTTTGTTCAGCCCGTTACGCCAATATAACATTTTTTTTTTTTTGGCCTAATCACTAATTCTGGGGTGTCCTGGTCAATGTATTGTTGTGCTGTGAGAAAGTGTAGAATTCGAATTCTACACTTAGAATTTGAATGATGTGATAATTATATCTAAGACTATACTGATAAAATGTCTTTAGGTCAAATGAAACAAGGTTGTTCTTGGAAAAAAATGATGGAAAAAACCATTATGATTACAAGTACCATCATAGCATTTTGGCTCTTTTTCTTTCTTCCCCCCCCCCCTTTTTTTTCCTCCTTTTGTCCCCCTTTTTTTTTGAACCAGCAGCTTATTCATTACCACAGTTATTCAAATGTGGTTATTTTCAAATCTGATTAACAAATCTTAAAAAATAATTCTACTATGTTAAAAAACAACAAATTATGCTTATATTTAACCTTAAAGGAATGGTCCCGCAAGCACAACATTGAGCATTATTTGTTAGAAACATAATTATCGAGCCGAAGTTACGTAATTATATAGAACAAAACACCGTACTAGTCACAAAAATGAATAAAAACTGCCATCACTCAACATGCACTTTTTAAAATTCGCGGCGATTGAAAGTCCCGGTGTCGATGACGTCATGGGTATCGGTGCTCAAATTTGCGCATGTGTATTGTACAACTATGACATCATCGACACTGGGACTTTTGATCGCCGCGAATTTTAAAAAGGGCATGTTGAGAGATTGCGGTTTTTATTTGTTTTTGTCATAAGTGTGGTGTTTTCTTCTATATCATTACAAAAGTTGGGCTCCATAGTTATATTTCTAACATATAATGCACACTTTTATGCTTGCGGGACACCTCCTTTAAAGAAGCTCCCATTTCTACTATTGTTTTTTTCACAGGCTTGGATGTTGAACACGCATGATTGAATTCAACACATAACATTAAGATATTTAAGATTTGTCTGAATAAGTTTGATGCAATGACATCATTTATTTAATTTTTGTTTGTTTAAAAGTTTGATTTGTGTACCAGTACTTGACATTCAATATAATGTTCTATACTTCAGTCAATTCCAAATTGGCGGAATCTGTTTACAGCAGCAAATGATTTCAGAAGTGCGTCACGCACAAAACGCTTGCATGGCGCAATGTCGCAGTGTCAATGTATGGTTTACTTTGCACGCAGAGAGATAAAAGCCACAAATTTGGAACTAATTGAACTATAGTCCTGGTCTTGTTTGTCAATCGAGTTGTTTTGAAATATTCAAAATGAATTAAATACAGTTCTATATGTTGCACTGTTAGACCTTAAAATTGGTACAACACTGTTTGAATTTGATAATTTTGTTAATACTAGGCTCATTTCTTGACCATGCTATTAAAATGTTAAATACCTATTTATGCCAAACAAATTAATGACATTATGTGTCAAAAATTATCCAGTTTAAATATATATTATGTATTCAAGCTATTTGCTACAAATCTGGCTCGTATCCAGACTGTTTATGGTTCATTAAATTTGAATGAATATCGGACTGTACTATGCCATAACAATATTGCAAGCAAACCGTGTTGTGTAGTGGTTATTAATCAATTAATCATGTAGGCAGTTGTTTCCGGGTGTATGATTTGATGAACTTGTCAAATTGTAGGCTTAATTAAATGATAATAAAACCAACCCCTGTTTTGATTATTCACAAGCCCCCATTGAAAACAAAAATATAAGAAATGCAACTTTACGATGTTGAAAACATTAATTTAATACAAATGCACGTTCATGTACCAAACTTGAAATGCCATTTTCCCTACTCTCTATAGTTGGATCCGTTCCAAATTGGTGAAGCCTCCTTACAGCAGCAAATGAGTACAGAAGGACGCGAGCGCACCAGAAGGCAACAAGCGCACTGTTTATCATATGCTTCATGCGTGCGTGCTACCAAAACCGCACCTGTGTGGCCATTATCGCGACCGTACGCTTGGATTACTTTTGCTAGCAGAGAGATAAAAACCGAATATTTCTCGCCAATTTGGAAATGATTAAACTATCATATCATAGGTGTTTTTACCCATGGTACATACACCTTTTAAGTTTGTTCCCTTTTTCAATTTGCTCAAAAAATAATGAAAATGTCTGCAATATTAACATGTAGACTTAATGGGGGGGGGGTCCATTTTATTGATAAAATAAAATACATATATTTTGTGTATATTATTGTACAGCAGTTAAATAGTTATTTTATTTGTTCTGATTTCTGCATTGAATACAACCTATAGCTTGTTCAACAGTTTGCGATCTCAGGGCTCAGATCGCATCACCAAATAATTTAAGTTCTTAAGAGCCATGTTTTGACCAAATTTTGTTTCACATGAAGAAAAAAAATCAAATCCATATACCTAGCTACATATTACATATATTTGGTTTCAGCTACAACCAGTTTAACATGATTAGTGGTGTGTACTAATGTTACATGTCAGATATCAAACATGTTGTATTTCTGTGTTCGATCTCTTTGACCTACATATAATTCAGTCCAACATTTTGCAACAGAAAAAAAATAGTAGCCCAAATTCTTGTTGAACTTATTAGCCTGATTCTAATCAATTTTATATTGTAATGTAATGTAGACTAAGGTTTTTCTATTCTTTTATTTCACAAGATATTACAAAATTTAGCCCAATTCAGAGAAATATGATGCCTTATATCCAATTGGGCTACTAAATTGTAGGATAAGTAGCACTGCCTGTTATATCTTTAAATAATCGGCTGTTGTTTGTTTGTCTTTAACGTAGATACACATATTCTTTGGTTTGTTTGCTAATACTGATACTGTTAAAATGATCTTAATTTTGTTATTGAATATAACACATGTTTGGATTGCTGAAAGGTGAAAACAGTGATTCAGAGATTACCCTTTGCAGGGCTTGAATTAATCGAAGGCATCGATGCCCCACCTTGTTGCCTTGATGCCCTCAAATTATGGATGTTTTCACTCCATTCAAAAGTACATGATGGCCTTGGATAAAGTTGGTGCCCCTTTCAAATTGCCTTAAATTGCCTGCCCTTTTCATTTCTTATTTCAAGGCCTGACCCTTTGCAATTTTAATGTCCAGACTTTAGGAAATTGTATCCAGATTAATTTCAGGAGATGTTTTTCCTAACAGCGCAATGTATAAACTATAAGAAATTGACAGTTCCAATTTTTTTTCAATGTATATCATTTTTATTTCGGTTGCAAACAGTTGGAGCATGCCAGCATGGTGCTATTGTTTCTTTAAAAAAAAAAATCAATTTTTATTTCATTTTTTGATAAACTTTAAATTGGTAAAATGTTAAGGTAATTGGGATGAACGAATAGAAATACTACAACAAACCAGTTGTGTAACTAGGGTGTTCAATTTATGATGGGGAGGGTGGGGGGCAGGGATGTGATCAGATGGGTATAACCAACTCATTTGGGTTATACATCATTTGTTATTTCATTGGGGTGGGGGTACTGTGTAAGTTAAGTTTGTGATTATGAGACAAGTTGTTGAACCTCATGTTTTGCTCCTTGATGACAATTTGTAACTCTGCCTTCGATTTAGTCATCCATTTACCTCAACCAAGTTTGCCTTTGATTAGGAGATTGACAGGTCAGGTCCTCTTATAGTTATTTCTGTTGAAATTTGTAATCATTCAAAATAATGTATGAAACTCATTAAGCTGCATTGGAAATGTTTGAATTTACGTGCATTGTGTATTGGCCTACCAAATTTACCATGGAATTGTGATGTGGTTCTGCCGTGATCCCTTTTTGTTTTGCACGTGTTTAACTTTAATATCATTTATACATTTGCATATTGCGGGCTGCATGTTGCGGGCTCTATGTTTTACGCATTTTAAAATCCTACTCCCATTATTTGCATGCTTCGTGTTTCTTTTTTTCGTTTCTGCATTTTTTGTACTTTTTATGTCTCCATACAGGTCTGATGAACGACGACGACGGCACCTACCATAAGTTGGATAACCCATAAATGTAATGCCCTTTTGACTGACGTGCCGTGTTTGGTGACTGTTCAGTTTTATCATTTATCACACAGCGCTAACCCATTTATAATACATACATAGCTAGATTAATAATAAATAGATATCATTGCAGCCCATCAACACCTAAAAAAAGTTAACCTCATATATTCAGAAAACTTGTAACACATACAGGGCAAATCACAAGGAATGGTACATTTGTATACAATTTAAGCAGAATCAGCCATTTTTAAGTTTATTGAAGGGTTGGGAATGACGCGTAGTATATAGTGCTTATGATGCTTTGGTTATAAAGCAATTCGATGTAATCTCGGACTCACCCTGTGTGTGAAATATTCGAACAAAGTCAGATGAAATTTGGCAAAGGGCTATGAAAAAGAGGAAATAAAAATGTAACAATTCCATAATTTACCCATTTGACAATCTTTTGAATAGAATTTCTGGTTTATTAAGGATAGCACTACTAGTTTAGATCCCTGTATTGAGTTCTAAGTTTTTTCAGGGAAATAAAGAAGAAACACTATCCATCAACACTAAACTCACCATCACAAAATACATAGTTTATAAATAAATCATGCTACTAACCAATAACCATACAATCCATTAAGCCATGAAAATTATGAGAACATGTTCTACATTAAGCCTCACTGACCCATATTTGTTTCCAAGAAAAACAAATGGAACACTAAAATCATATAAAACCTGGCATCTGGGGGGGGGGGGGGGGGGGGGGGGGGGGGGGGGGGGGGGGAGGTTACTCCAAACTTTCATAAATATACCATAACAACAGATCCAATCCAGTCTTCAATGGTGTCAGTGCTGTAGAACATGTTTTCTTGTAACTTACATCAATAACGGCATGCAATAATAGCGATGCATGAAATATGTCATCATTGTCATTATAGCACATAATTGACAACATACACACAAAATCACTTTTAGGGGTTATCGAAGTTATCATATTTGGATGTTGTAACGTATAGGGTGTCTCAAAAAAATTACAACGCAATTATAGCCAACTAATTTGACTTTATTTTGTCATTTGAATTGTTCTATTCAGACACTTATTTAGGAAGTTATGATCACCTAAAAGTGTGTTGTAATTATTTTTGAGACACCCTGTACCTCAATGGGATTAAATGATAACTGTACATTCTTTTGAAAGTATTTCCATAAATCTCATTGAATGCCTGTTCCCCCATTTTCTAACAAGATGCACTCTTTGTTTTGCAGCAGAATTTCATTTTGCATTGCGCTATAAAAAAATGTTTAAAAAGGAGGGGCATTGCCTTTTCATTTTCATTTTTTAGACTGATCCCCTCCTCAAAATACAAATGAGTTCCACCACTTTATCAAGTGTTGATTGCTGTTCTTAAAATCAATTGATTCAGCCACAAGGTGTTAGTGGTCAGGGGCAGGAAAAAGCTGATAAATCTGCTCCTACCTTGCACTAACCACAGTTTCTATGCTAACTAACAATTACAGTGAAATCAAAAACAGAACCAGCAGAGCTGTCTGTGCATGGGAATTTTCAGGTTTCTGAACATTTTCGCACTTTCCTTTAATTTCAGCCCATGTTTGGCCTTTTAGCTCAATTTCACACACTTTTTCAGGGTTTTTTTAATGTTCATTCTCATGCCTGGGGTTGTCTCCAAGTTCACTTTTATTTGAACGAAGAGTTTGTGATTAAGGCTAAAAAAGGTTGACTTGCTTGCCCTTTGTGACCGATCCAAAAGTCTGAAAATGTAGGGTCGCTTAAAAAAATATTAAACAATTAATATCATATTTTGGTAAATTATTAACAAAATCTGTTCTGTTGATGTTTAACTGTGACGTAAACACATACAATTGCCAAATACTTACATATGTGTTAAACATTAAAAGAAAGGAAAGAAGAAAGATGTATGTTCAGCATTCTTTAAAATATGTGTTCTTGCATAGTATCCGTTTGTTTCCCTAAACAAAAAGATTGACTGACCAACCCCACGGCTGTTTGATCCCACATAATTTGTCCGTTTTATTCTGAGAACACCGTAACTTGCTGGCCCGGTTCTGGTTTTAACTGATTCAAGTACCTGCATACACTGGCCATCTTTTGTAGAAATTTCAGAACATTTGTTGGTGCCATTTCTGAGAAATAGAGCTTTGAATATTATTATTTACTATAATAGCGCCCTCATCGGCCACATTTCCCATAGAGTTACAGGTAAAATGTGTGTGAAGTAGAAAATGCCGATAATTTAAAAAGGGCCCTAACAATTGTCGTGAAATTTTCACCGTGTACTCGTATTCATTAGCGCTACCTAAATCAGGTCAAACCATAACTGGGCCACTATGTAATCTTTTTTTATTCCATAATTTTGATTATAAATCGGACAGTCAAACAGCCGTGACCCAGATCTTGGCACTTAAAGAGCAAGTCAACTTTTTCTTTTGCATAATGCTACTCCCATTTGCTGTGACGAATCTGTGTAGTTAAAAAATGAATGATGAATGTAGGCCTATATATGACAATGTCATACTCCAAACCACTCCCTCTGAAGATGCTGTGAGGGACACATGCTTTCCTTGCTCACTAACGGCCGGCCACTGGCTTTTTCAAACAACAATTTTGTGCTGGTGGACATGAAAGACATCCTATTTCATGTTAAAACCAGCAATTTAAAAAGTGTGAAAAAGGACCCCAAGTATTGACATTTCTGCTTAGCACTTTCCATGCGGCAGGCGTCTGCAGACGATATTCCAATGTTTCACAAAATGTTTCAAAAATGTCAACTTTATTGAATTTCATTTCCATATTTGGAATCACCATGAGAAATGCATTAAAATAAGTACAAATATATCTAGTATCATTTAGTAATCCTTGAGATCGACTTAAAAAGTTGGGAAAGGTTTCTGATTTTTTTTTTTATATATACATGGTAAAACCAAAAGCCGCATGGAAATTGTCAATGGCACATTTGGATGGAAATACCATACATTGTGTAGAGAATTTGATTATTGAACAATTATTAGCCCGAGATTGGAATAACACATTTTGAAATTAAATGTATGCATGATGTTTTGCCAATTAAAAGATAAAATTCTTTAAAATTCTTGACAATTTTTGCTGTAATACAACCCATTGCCAGCTACTAATATTGTTTTTATTTTTGGTGTTCTATTTTCTTTCTGTTACTGCTACCATGGTCGCTGGTTCCTGGCTTCTTTTACCACACACAGGACTGTTAAAAGAAGAGGATGATGACAGCTGCACAGAACTTACATTAACAGAGGATGTTTGAATGTTTGATTTTTATTTTCAATTATGTTGACTATTTATGAGATGGGGGATGGATTTTGTATTACCTTCGTTATTTTATGACCCCTGAACTTAATCACCGGTATAATTGAATGAGGCTAATGGTATCAAATTTGCATTGGAGACTTTTTCATTCTGTAGCAATCGATTATTGTTCTTAGCAAACACAGTTAGCTTCACTAACTCCTATTGTTGTGTTCTTAATACATATCACTTAGTACAATGCTTCCAATATCACATTTTCAGGTACATCTGACAGTGGCAAAGCCACAATGCCTTGGGATGGGTGGGGGTTTAAGGGGGAGGGGTAATAGATGTATATTAGGTACCTTTTTGGCAAGATCTCCTTAAACATGGGTCCAAATTTGTGAGAAAAAGATCTTTAGTCACTGTTCCCAGTTCATGAACATTTATTGAGGTACCCCTCCCCATGTAGAATGGGTCCCATTTGCAAAACAATTAAATCAAAAATTGGAAAACTACTAGATTTCCGTCAGGCTTAGGAGCTGCCGTGTCATACAACATATCCTATCCATAAATCATTTGAATTGAATAAGAAGAGCCTTTAGCCCCTCCCCCACCCGCAAGGTTACGGCATTTTTTATATCTTACCTTTTTTGAGTCAGGTGTTGATTATAAATAGACAGGTGAAACCATGAGCTATATCTTGCTAGACGTTCCGTACGGAATAAACCGTGTACAACTACAACACATTTTAATTGTTATGAGCATGTGCACATGAGTTACGGGACGTCTAGCAAGATATTACCAGACCATGAGTATCCATATCCGTACCCAGCCTTGATTATACTCAAAACATTCTTCTTCCATCTAAATCCCAGGAATCTTAGCCGATTATTATTACAATTATAAAATTAAGGACACTGTTATAAGCTGTCTTTTTACAAACTAGGACCTTTTTCAATTTCTCTACTTTTGCTTCTGTTTTCCCTTCAGACCTTCCTTTAGGGAGCTTGTCAAAGAAATCTGACTACCAGAGATTATAGCGCCACCTATTGACAACACTCACCTACAGTAGTGGTAGGATTTATGGTGGGCCATGTGATACCTATATGTTACCACCCATCCCATGTGTTACTCTTGGCAATTCAACTATAGTCGTAGTATTTAGGGTGGCCCATGTGCTACTCTTGGCAATTCAAATAGATTAGTGGTAGGATTTAGGGTGGTCCATGTGCTACTCTTGGCAATTCAACTATATAAGTGGTAGGATTTAGGGTAGCCCATGTGTTAGTCTTGGCAATTCAAATAGATTAGTGGTAGGATTTAGGGTGGCCCATGTGCTACTCTTGGCAATTCATCTAGATTAGTGGTAGGATTTAGGGTGGCCCATGTGCTACTCTTGGCAATTCAACTATATAAGTGGTAGGATTTAGGGTGGCCCATGTGTTAGTCTTGGCAATTCAACTATATAAGTGGTAGGATTTAGGGTGGCCCATGTGTTACTCTTGGCAATTCATCTAGATTAGTGGTAGGATTTAGGGTGGCCCATGTGCTACTCTTGGCAATTCAACTATATAAGTGGTAGGATTTAGGGTGGCCCATGTGTTAGTCTTGGCAATTCAACTAGATTAATGGTAGGATTTAGGGTGGCCCCTGTGTTACTTTTGGCAATTCAAATAGATTAGTGGTAGGATTTAGGGTGGCCCATGTGTTACTCTTGGCAATTCATCTAGATTAGTGATAGGATTTAGGGTGGCCCATGTGCTGCTCTTGGCAATTCAAATAGATTAGTGGTAGGATTTAGGGTGGCCCATGTGTTACTCTTGGCAGTTCAAATAGATTAGTGGTAGGATTTAGGGTGGGTGAAAATTCACCAAACAGTTTGTTATATCGATAATAATTACAATATTATTATATTGAAGGCCCCTGTGTTACTCTAGGCACTATAACTAGAAAAGCATTATGATTAAGGTGATATTTTGGTAACACACTTAATTTATAAATTAGTTTCCTTTCCCTACTAAAGACATTTATAAAGTACTGAACGCCGGGAGGGGGGTGTCACTCAGATCGAGATGTAGAAAGAGACTCAGGTAGAGATGTGCCGCCAGCGAAATGAAAATTGACCCAAACATTTACCAATTTCGGGGGGGGGGGGGGGGGGGGGGGATGGACCCATATATTTACCAGAGACCCATAATTTTCCTACATATCTTCTGTGAAAAACAGCAAATTTAAAGATTTTAGATCCATACATTTACCAAAAATGGCTATGAAAAGGAGTCATTTATATAACAGACAAGTGAAAAGTGGGACCCTATTTGGCGGCACATCCCTGTGACCTCGTATTCGTATCCACTAAGTACCCCTCCCCGGGACTGTACATAATTCAAACTAAGAACAAGTGTATAATGTATAATTATTTACATTATATATATATTAATTTTATATATTATTAATATATAGCTTAATGGTGAAGTTATTCTGAAACAGAGGTATGCTATATTAACTAATGATTGATTGTTTCATTTATATTCCCCTACTTTTGAAAAAGTAATTCAGTGAACACACATTTTGTGGCACCTTCCTGTGAAAGTATGTTTATATCCTGACTTAATTTTGATACGTTGGTATAGTAGTGTAACTGTACTGAAATTGTTGTACATAGTAATTACTGTGCTGATACATGTTAATTACACCTAGCAACAAAAGTCCCGGACCAGGTGCTTTGAGTTTGGCTAATTCAAAATAGATAATAGGTACCAAAAATCTGAGATATACATTAAATGAGCAAATTTCTTCTCCGCAGTTTGATACCTCATTGAACAAAATCGAATGGATACTTATTAAGTTATTGCGGTTTCAATGACCGTGCATAACAACAGCAAAGTTGCACTAGGTATAGGAAATCATTGATTTGTGTGTGATTACGCACTGAAAATGTGCGTGTAAAGATAACAAAGACTTTCATTCATCACAGCTAGTCACACCCTCTGTCCCGCAAATTGCGGTTATCACTCCAGACCCATTCATCCAGATACCTAGGTGGCTCGTCAGTTCAGATAGCACAGAGTTATGACAGTAATCACACACAAATCAATGATTTCCTACAACTAGTGCAACTTTGCTGTTGTTATGCGCGGTCATTGACATCGCTATAACTTTAAAAGTATCCATTCTATTTTGTTGAATGAGGTATAAAACTGCGGAGAAGAAATTTGCTAATTTAATGTATATCTCGGATTTTTGGTACCGATTATCAATTTTGAATTAGCCAACATCAAAGCACCTGGTCCGGGACTTTTGGTGCTAGGTGTATATAAAGATTATATGAATGACAGAGCTGCAAAACCAGTACGATTCCATAGTAGAAGTGACTTTCACTCTAGTATTTTAGGGTGAAACCAGTGTAATATTTTGATCACCCAATAACACTCATTATACAACACTCTTGAAAGTTGTTTATAGCGGATCCTTTCGGAAATAGCAGCAGTTATCACACTTGCGTGACAATCTAATGGCGGCTAGATCTAGTGTCGACACTAGCGGTCAAAATCATTGTATCGGGAGAATCGCACTGATCTTAAATCTATTTCCAAGAGTATATATACAATGGGTGATGCGCAATAATATCATTACAATCATTACTAAAGCGACATCCTTAAAAAATCTACAGTGAAAGTTACCTGTACACTGGAAAATTGATTTCACAGGACTGTCATAGGCTATATTAATGTAATTGTTTTCCTTCTCAAAGCACAAATATACAACATGAATGTTATTGTACTTTATTTCATTTCAGTGGAAGCAAAAGACAATCAAAATTAGTCGATGTCTTTTTTCATTATTTCCATGACTCGAGTAAAGTCTGTTCTTGTGATTCATTCTTTACGCATTAGGTCTCTTCAGATGTCAGTACAAATATACATTCTGAACAAAATTGTGAAAAGAGGAGACAATCCGCATTTGGTTTTGAAATTCTGAAGAGCTTTGAGATTAAATAGTTATATTAATATAGCTTTATTGGTGAAGGTGTTTATAATTGTCATTTATAATAAATATATTGTATATAAACTAATGTCATGAAATTCTAAGGAAGTGAAATAGGAAGAGGAAGCATAGGGAAAAGGTGATGATCTTGTTCTCATTCACAAGGTAGTGATGTCACAGTAATTGAGGGGCAGAATTGCTCAAATGCACATGCCTACTTATAGTGCTGGCATATACATGTACACACCCCTACATGACTTTGCTGGCAAACAGGGACCATGTACTGGACCTGCAAACAGGGACGTGTTTTTTATGATTTTCTGCGCCTAACCGGGGACGTTGACATTTTTTTATGAGGTTAACAAATCAACTGGGGACTGATATTTATATGGCCAATAGGGGACTCACTCTCAAATGCATATTTAGGCTAATTGTAGTCCTTTGCACATATCCGCTAAATGCGGATGATCCCCAATTGTAGGTACGTCTGCGATTGGAAGGTGTTCATTCATAAAAACGTCCACGTTTGACGGCAAACATGTACACATACCAAGACAATGGATGGTCCATAATGTGTGTGTCAATGCTGCACCTGGAAGGTGGTGTCACGGTCTAGCAACATATACTATATTGAAAATAGTGTACTTTTAAGTCTCAGTTATGAATCAAGTCTTTGGCGGAATAAAGTACATAACTTCATTGCTATGTAGCACTTTATTCTGCTGTGTAATAGAGACCTTCCGTGTTTCCGATTAGCGGCCATCTTGGAGTTAACCCTAAACTCTATCCAAGTAACGCTTGGCTAGAATGCACATTATTATTTTCATATATTATTTTTGAGTCATCTTAACTTTTCAAGTAAAGGTTATACTAATTTTGAGGTTATTCACCAGTTTTTATTGAATGGGGAGGGTTATGGGTCCGAACCGTGTTGCAAACACTTTTGTTTGTGTTTGGTAGTTATCCAAAACACAGAAGGTCTCTATTGTTACGTACCGGGACTGTAAAGTACACATTATCACCATTTCAAAGAATATACATCACAGGGATCATATCCAAGTGACAAATGTTGCCAATTGTTTGCCAATTACAATTGAATTTAAGTTTCTTATAACCATTAAATGATTAACTTTATCCATTCCAATGAGTAATATTAGATATTAAAAAGATGACTTGTACCTTGGTCAGAAACAAGGTTGCAAGATTTCACTAACCAACCTCTTTTTGATTGGTTAATCAAATGCCTATATCATGTAGTTAACCAATCATAAATAGTATAAAGTGGAAGTACTAATGTCAAGCGGGTAATAACTAATCCCTGCATTTGATATTCTATGATGTTTTCTAGTGCCAACCTTGTAATACAATTGAAATACCGTTTTTGTAATAATTTCTAGAATTAAATTAGACTTTTTTTATATTTAAAAATAATTTTGGATATGGATACATTTTGATGTGATATAATATTTGAGGAACAAACTGGTGAGAAAGCTCGAAAAATTGAATGGAAGTTATATGCAAATGAGTCAATCTGATAAGGAAGGATATTTTTATAGTGGAGGAAGTATGCATTAGGTTAAATGAATGAGTGAATGGAAATAATCTGAAATGCTATATTTTATATATTTGTCAATTGTATTATGAATTAAGACTACTTGTTTATTTTACCTCTCAATAGCCCATATTGCTTCCTGGAGACACGATCATTACATCATCCATTCTATAGTTCAATCAGTTCCAAATTGGCAAGCCTCCTAACAGCAACAAATCAATACAGAGGAGGACATAAAAATGCATATTTCTCGCCAATTTGGAGCTGACTAAACTATTGTTATGGTCACAATGCTTTGAACCTAATTCAAAGGTATGTGAGTGCGCAAATGATAATGTCACTCGGGGAAGCACAGCAGACTATACGCTACTTGCACGCAATCACCATTTTAAAATGAAAACGAGGCTCTCCCCTCTTATCAGCGCGCCCAACCGTGTCACACGATGCCCAAACCTGCTTGAAACCATGACGCAGTGTGACATGGTAGTGCCTTTCAAGGGAGAGCCTCGCTTTCAATGGTTTTATCTGTGCCGTGCAAGTAGCGTATAGAAGAAAGCAGTATTGATCATTATGTGTCTATACCATGTTCTGTATGTGTTGGAATGTGACCCTAAAATTCCTTTTTGTGTCTGTATTCTACCAGCTGAGATGTGTCAAGCATGCTACACTATGCTGATCAAGTCTATCACAGTAGTCTAAAGGTTCAAAGTAATGTTTCATCTGATATGAGCAGGTTATATTCTTTTTAACCTCTCTGTTAAAATCTCTCTGTTAAAATAGGTGAAAGGAAAATGGAACAGATAGACCATATAATCTCAATTCTCGCACATTGATTAAAAATATTAATGTGTGGTTTTACACCATGCATTGATTACTGCACTGTTCAGTTTATTGCTTTTGTGTATGGTTCATATTATTGTGTGTGGTCTAGCATTTGCTGCACTTTCTTGTTGAACGTCTTGTTACAGTACATGGTTTCAATACAGTGAAATTGCTCGAACCAAGCAAACTGCACATTTTGTGTCAGTGCACCGTACTGTAATAGAACAGGATACAAATCGAGGGTTTAGTGCAACAAGGGTCCATCTGCAATAGCTGCCAGATGTTATCATATGTGGTAGCCAATAGCAGACCCATTGGTATAAACTATTAAGTAACACAGGGCAGCTATGCAGATGAGATATTTTCCACTTACATTTCAATTATGTGAAAAGGCAATATCTACAAGAGCTGACATATGATATACACCTAGCACCAAAAGTCCCGGACCAGGTGCTTTGAGGTTGGATAATTCAAAATAGATAATCGGTACCAAAAATCTGAGATATACATTAAATGGGCAAATCTCTTCTCCGCAGTTCGATACCTCATTCAACAAAATCGAATGGATACTTTTAAAGTTATGGCAATTCCAATGACCGCGTGTAACAACAGCAAAGTTGCACTAGGTATAGGAAATCAATGAGAAAAATATGGATTTCATTCTGATACCAAAATCTCAATTCTAAATGGGGAAAGTGAAATTGAACAGGTCACCCACCTTTAATGTGCACTCAGAGATGTAACATTTCCGGATTTGTGGAAATTAGGCCATACAAAAAACTGATACGGAATTTTTTTATTTTTTTCCAGAATTGATATTTCGGCATGAAAAGAGGAAAAAAACAAAACTTAGGGGGTGATTCCCTGTAGCCTCCATTGATTATGGGGAAATTTTACTTTATCTCTGTTACATCTCTGTGCACTGTAAGAAACACTGACATCAGAGGATTTGAGTCAAGATAGCTTGTTGTTACAGACATGTCTGTACAGATTTGAATGTGATTATGACGGTGAATCGTGTTACCTTGCAATATGTATGAATGTAAATATTAATTATTTTGATATCATTATATAATTGGTTTGTTAAGGGGGGATATGGTAAGACAATTTTGAATAAGTTTTATTTTTCTGTAGTTAAGCAGAGGTTTGAATTTGAAGCCATAATGGCTATAATCAACTGTTTAATTATAACTTCTTTTTGTATTAATGAATATTATGGGGATGATTAATTACTTGAATCTCAGTCAGTAACTATGTCTTCTATGTATGTATTAAAATCAAAATGATCAATTGTAATTGCGTTGTGTTGAGTGCTGCCTGTTGTGTCTTTTGAAGTGTCTTTAAGGGGGAGGGGGGGGGGGGCTCAAGGAAGTTTTTGAATTGATTTGTTGGAATTTATTGAGTGCTATAATTTTTGAACTATTAATCAAATGCATATAAAAGTATATATTTTTGGAAATGAAATGGGTCAGAGAATCCATTTTGGGCATCAATGTTGACCAAAAAGTGCCAAAAATGTGATTTTGTTTCCATTTTTTTGGTCAAAATTTCAAAAAAATGCAAGTTTAGGTGAAAAAAATGAGAAATCCGTCCCTAGTGTCTTAACATCATAATCAAGCGATTTATTCATTCTTTACTTTTTATTTGTTAGCTTTATCTAAAAAAGAATGGGTCAAAAATCTACATTTTTGCTCAAAATTAATGCCAAATTTAGATTTCCTTTACAAAAATGTATACTTTAATAGACATTTGAGTCATAGTTCAATAATTACAGCACTCACAAAATTCAAAAAAAGTGACTTCTTTGAGTCCCCACCACCAAAGCTTGTCAATGGAATGTATGAGTGTAAGGTATTCTAAAATATCTGGCACAAGGTTGTTTTTATTCCTTCGCTAATTGCCACAAAATCCGGGTAATTACAAGACCCATTGGAGTAACTTTCAGGAAGAGATTAATGTTGGTACGCATAAAACCAGTACTAGACCAGTTCTAAAATGAAGAATCCTTTCATATCCCACATATCCCTACCAAAGTCCAAAGTAAAACATTTGAGGCTAATAAACTGCTCAAAAAAAGTTCGGAAAATTGTTTTCAATCGCCAATTTTCAAATATTTCGTAATATTCATATAGTGTTTCCAGCGATACCTCATTTGTAGCAATCACTTGTGTCAGTGCTTATCCACCTGCTTGTGAATGTGGGAGGGTCTCATTCAAAATGTGCCTAATTCACCACTATTTTCGTGCCAAAAAGAACAACTCGGTCATCTGGTTAATGAAGTGTTAGGGATCACGTCAAAACTCGACCGCCAGGCAACCGCCGGTTCCGCCCGGTTCTCACAAAACGTGTCGTCTGTTATAATATACACACATAATGAGGTCAAATAGTTACACTCTGGTGAACACGACCGGTTGATAGTGCCTCGTCACACGCGTGAGCAATAAAATCTTGAAGTAATGGACTCAGTTGACAACCAGTACAATACAGCTATTGATTTTCGCTGGGGTTGGCTTTTTCAATCTGTTTATAGCTCATTTAACTTTTTAAAATCATTACCGACAGTCTATGAATGTTTTTTTGTATAGAACGATTATAGAGAGAGCTATTATGACCGCAAAGTAACAGATTGATAGTGTAAATTGGTCCGGTTACAGCATTAAGTCAACCGGCGGTTGTTGCATGCGCGAATATTCATATACCAGTAAAACATTTTACCTGAAAGAACCGCCCGTAACCGGCGGTCAACGGGCGGTCGAGTTTTGACGTCTTACCTTACATAGAGTGTAAAAACGCTGTTTAAAACTTTTAAACAACTGCTATTGTTCAAGTACCCTGCTCAAACAAATCTTAAATACGGACAACTTGTTTAAGCCGGGTACTCCTTTTTTTAAAACTGTTAAACAACATTGTTGCTGCGTTGTAGAGAGATGCTCTTTTGACTTGAGGACAAAATAGTGACGATTTTGGCACATGTAGGTTGAGGTCTCCCCATATTCTGAAGTACTCGGCTGAGCTCTGGGACGTGTTCATCTTTCCAGTGATATCAACTTTATAGCAATTACTTGTTTTAGAGCTCAGCCACGTGCTTGGAACAAGGGGCGGTATCAATCTGAATGCCAAAATCACTATTTTATCCTCAAAAGTCAATAGAGCAGCTCTTTACAACATAGCAAAATATTTGTTTAACAGTTTGAAACAACCATGACAACAGTGGTTCTTTAAGTACCCTACTCAAACAAGTTTTGCGTATTTGAACATTCATTTAATCAGGGTATTTAAACAACTGATGTTATTTAAAGTTTTTACAGTGTAGCTGTCAATGTAACACTTCATTGAAGAGTGGTTCTTGTGAGCATGAAATAGTGGTGAATTTGGCACATTTTGAATGAGACCCCACTTTCACAAGCAGATGGCTAACCACTGAAATAAGCAATTGCTGCGAATGAGGTGTCGTTGGAAAGTAAAACACATCAGCTTTTCATTGATATGAAACACAATAGAAATATATTACGAAATACTTGACAAATTGGCGTTTGTAAAGCACTAACACATAAGTCACGTATCACCTCTTATAAGGTCAATAAACATTGCAGAATGAGCTCGTCTAGCGTTAAAATATCCTTTCTTTCAATTTAAAGATTACTCGTCATTAACCAGTTTTTTAAGTTAGACCAGGTTTAACTTTGTTTTGTGCATGCCGACCGTGGGGACCTGCCCAGAGCATATTCCGGAAACCAAGCTACAATTTCCATCTTTTATTCTCTAATTAATGACTCCTTTAAAACCATCAACAACGTACGTGTCCCTTTTCCAGTGTTTCCTGTAAAGATTTGTCAACAATGTACGTTTCCCTTACCAGCGCTTCCTTTCAAGATGTGCATATATACAGAGGGTAAATTATACGAGGGGCATTCAATAAATACCTGCAACCATTGAAAATCTCTGAACCGTGACACGTGTCAGCAAAATACACTTATGATACTTAAACTGTAAGTATTACTCTTTTCTCACAGAAAATCTCGAACACGTAGATCATTTTTATCATTACATTTCAGCACTGTGAATACCGTGATCTCGGGGTACTGGTTAGGGAATTAAATGTTACAATGGCGGGAAATTTGAAAGACAAGTGTATGGCATGCATTAAGACACGTGTGTTAACAGTGTTAATATTGGCGCTTGATTTATAATGCTGATTTGTGTCAATTTTCAGAGACCATGATGTTCATAATGTAGTACTGAAATTACATAATAAATGACCCACATGTTTGAAATTTTCCGTGAGAAAGGAGTAAGACTTACAGTTTAAGTATCAAAAGTTTAATTTATTGACACAAGTCACGGTTCAGAGAGTTTCAATGGTTGCAGGTATTTATTGAATGCCCCTCGTACTATAAAAGTAGAGAAATGTCATTATGTTACACTGTTAGGTCATTTTGAGGATTGAAATACTATCGTGGTGTTCGAGCGTCTTCCATAATCAGGGCAAAACGAATAGAACAAGTAAAGTGATCAACAAATGAAAGTCATACACTTTGTTTATGTCCTATAGAGTGACTTCCAATTATGTGTTGACCAAACAGGCTAGATAGACTTTTGGATGAATCTTTTAGGCACAGCTTGGTACTAATTTAGGGAGGAAACAGGAGAAACTGGAATATAATTTAATAATAATATGTAATAATAAGCCTACAATATCGGAAACATCCTTGAAACATGTTACACACTTCTCCGAAATATTATGCAGATTTGTTTCTTTTTCTGATATTCTGTTTGCCGGAGACGACATGAACTTCGATTTTTCCTATCAATCAATGTTGGGTACTTGGAATAATTGCTCGGGGAGAGAGGCCTGGGGGCACTGACTTTGGAAAGGGGTCAGTGGCGTAGCTACCGGGGGCAGGATTGCCCCCCTCCCCCCTTGACAGAAAAAAAGCCCTTTGTGCCCCGCCCCAAAGCCCTATTAATGCCCCGCCCCATTCTCCGGATGTAGTGTGTATAGGCATAATGACCACTTGCAAGGACCATTTTTCGAGCGCGTTTTGTGTGTAAAACATACCCTAACCCTTTTCCCCTGGCCTTGAAAAACCGATTACGTCACAAACTAAAATGTGACCCTTTTATTGCATAACATTTTGCTGGACAGCTTACGCAAACAAATGATCATTAATATTACACCATGGTGGTAAAATTCGAGGCCGAATTTGCACTTTTCAACAAACAAAAAAGCATTGGTGCGATACTTTTGTCCAGGTGTATATTATTAGCTTGTCTATAGTTTTTATTCAGAAACAAAATTACTTAAATACGAGGGCCATTCAAACAGTGTTACCTCCCCATTTAACTTCGTTATTCGTCTTAAATAAACAAAATCATAGTTATAACCGTGAATCCTACTTTTGCCAAGTACGAGGGTCATTCAAAAGGTATTATCCCTAATATCACAACTCGACGGTAATACGCCCTGATGACGTTACTGCACAGGGTTACAATGGACAGTTCGAATTAATAAATGGTACTGGAACTGTAAGTCAGCAAATCGCGAGGCGGCATTATCTTATCCATTGTGGTCACAAGGGCGTTATACTTGACTCCATATTGAAGCAATGCCGCCCGTAAATGTATATATCCTTCCGCGCCATAAACTTTGATTTTGGCAAGAAGACGATCGGCACGAATCTTCTTGGTGATGCCCTCTCGTATAAATCGTTCATCAACTGCTGTAATGACGTCAAAACTCCGCAAGTGTGCCAAAACGTCGCCTGCTTCGACTTGCTGTGAGAGTTGGTGTTCGATGATTAAAAATGACGCCATGGAATAGTGGATGCTGTTTGAATGCGACATCTGTGAACATAAAATTAGAGAGTATACTTCAAAACGTGTACTAATTGCAGTTATGAAACAAGGGAAACCTGATTTACCACCACAAATATTTGTGTATAGGCCTTCTTCAAATACAACTTTATAGAAGCCCGGATTCTCCACCAATTGCCATATAAATCACGAACGTATTGCTGTATTGATAAATCTATTATGTAAATCATAACAGATACACAAAG
Organism: Ophiura sarsii; assembly: GCA_035610835.1. Lineage (NCBI taxonomy): Eukaryota > Metazoa > Echinodermata > Ophiuroidea > Amphilepidida > Ophiuridae > Ophiura > Ophiura sarsii. The sequence goes on from CM069444.1 coordinate 24,175,013, forward strand.
GATTATGTAAAATGAGGTTCAGACCTACTAACAGGCCCTTACGTAACTTTAAACACGAATTGTGCCTCATCATTAGTTTTATAGATCGGAGGCTATTATTTTTACCATATACATTTTTCAGAAGCCTTTCCCAGCTTTCAAAATCTATCTCAAGGGTTACTGAACCAATACAAGGAATGTTTGTACTTATTTTAATGCATTTCTCAAGGTGATTCCAAATATGGTGATGAAATTCAATAAGTTTGACATTTTTGAAACATTTTGAAATGTTGGAAGTGTCGTCTGCGAGCCGCCTACCGCGTGGAAAGTGTTGATGTGCGAGCAATCCAACATTTGGAATTTAAAAATCCGTGTTGTGATGATTTTAATCATCAGATAATGTGAAAAATAACTGTGTTACCGTCACCCGTTCCGAATTCAACGGTGTTGGGTTTATTTTATTCATTTCGAGTTGAATGTCAATGATGAGGTTAATGTCCAGAATATTAGTTCGAAACATGAATCAACCAATTACGATAGGCCTACTTTTGCAAAACCTATTCAGTCGATCTGAAATTTGAAATATTAGATGTCCGTTTTACATTGGCCTTGGCATTCTAGATATAACTTACCTGACTTATTGTTTTGTATTAAACCTATCCGTGCCGCTTGATGTTTCTCAACTATCCTTGTAAATTCCTTTGAAATGTTGTGTTGTTTAAGCGTTGACAAGTTGTATCTTTTCACCTCGTCTTGTAGTACTATATAGGCCCTACTAGTTGATTGCTAAATAATAATATTTCCTCTCGCAGATAGATATTAACTATTTGAAGACGCATACATGTATATAAATTAGTATGTTAAATACTTGTGCGTGTTTGTATCAAGGAGTGTGACTTATATATCAAAGTTGTCTTTGCTTATATATGTTACATCTTATACAAACATGTCTGTATGTCCAGTACTTCGCAAGTATTTGCGATAAGACCGTTATTGTAAACACAATAACGAAGTCGTGTTTTAACCAAGCGATAATGGTGTTTAAATTTAATTATATTTCATTAAAGGACTACATAGGCTATCACTTTATGATCAACTAGCCTCTGTCTTGATTGGGGAAGGGCATTTCTTCTTATAGATTTGACTTACTCGCATTTGAGAAACAAATAAAATTACCCAAATTGCCAAATGTTACAACACTATACTGAATGTGAAAAACAAATCGTAATGATCCAACTCAAATTCAATTCTAATTTGTGGGCCTTTAATAGCTTTATTTATAGACTTATTAACTCTTAACACCATATCGAAAGTTTATTTGATGGGGGTCAAGTCGGCACAAGACATCGGCTGCATGTAAATATTATTTTTTCGCACGTTATGAAAATACATTTATTATGTCATCACAAATAAGGGTATTCAGTGTTAAGGTCCACAAATGTCCCATTTCTTGTATCCGAAAATCTAAAATAGGCTATTTGTGCATTACTCATTTTACTTGTAGTGTAGACCTACTCTAACCTCGATATGCTTTCATTTGGGAAAATGAAAAGACATGAAAGAACAGTGTACTATCCAGACTATATCGCAATCATAATGGGGGAATCACATGTATCCGTGTGAGCTGGGCGGCCCCTTACCGTCTTATAGAAAAACAACAGAGTCCAACACGGTGAACAATCAGCAAAAAATGTCAACGGCTGCATTGATTTTATATACCGTTATATACCGGGTCTATGCGGGGTCCTCACCGGCCTGGTACCGGGCTCACCGTCCTCATACGTAGCTAGCTTACCGTTCTCACCGGGTGCATAATACCTCCTCACCGGTCCTCGGTCCATACCGCTCTACACCAGGTCTGTACCAGGTTCTGACCGGCCTGGTACCGGGCTCATCGGCCTCATACAGGTCTAGCTTGCCGTTCTCACCGTGTACATACCACCTCCATACCGGCTCCTAACCGGTCGGAGCGCCGGGGTACCGGCCGAAACGTCTTGATTACATCATCAAACCGCCCTTTTTAAGCTGAGCGCTCAAGCTCGCCGCTTCATTTGCATTGCGGAATTCGTACGACCAACATCTAAATTATAATACTCTCTAAATGTAAAAGAGCTAAACCTCACTATTGTGAGAGCTCTAGGAAGGACGGCTCTTCTAAGAAGTGAAGTTCACTCTTTTCAGAGTGATTTTTCACTCTTTTTAAGAGTGATTTTCAATCTTTTTTAAGAGTGTTTTCCACTCTTTTCAAAGTGGTTTTTAACTCTTTTAGAGTGAAAAGCTCTTTTAAGAGTGAACTTGCCTCCCAAAAAAAAGCTGTCCCGCCTAGAGCTCAAGAAAGAGTGAGTTTTAGCTCTTTTACATTTAGAGAGTTGCAACATTTCTGCTGAGAGTCCGTTTCGCGAACGGTTACCAGGCTGCATACGGCCATTCGCAGCCCGTCGCTAAGATGGTCGACGTTCACCACCGTCCATCACGAATGGGCGCGAAACGGGCGCGAAACGGGTGCGAACGGGTGCGCGTCCTTATACCGTCTTCATACCGGGCTCTCATCGTTCGCCGCCGCTTTTACTCACCCGTCAGGAGTTTTGAGCATGTTCAAAACTCCGGTGGCCGGCAAAGTCCCCTGAACGTGTTCAACGGATTGAAACGGCCCACCGTGAGTGCCGCCGTCCGCACCCATTTTTCACACGGTAAGGGGCTACAGTCAAACAAGTCATTGATACGAGTAGATGTGAAAGTTGGGATTGTTAATACAAAATGGCGAAAAGATCAGGGACATTGTCATGATTGTATCACAAAATGTTATTAAAGTTTAATTAAACTGGAAAACATTTCTTCGGCGGATAAATCTGTATTTCTTTCCAATATCAATATTATATATGCAATAGATTCACATCTCTAAACCATCTTAAATAAAATGTATACTAGAGAAAGTTTATAAGCTATTTTCAGTAGATAGCAAATTCGTTAATGTTCTATCAGTGTTTTATCAATACAGCGTATCAAAAAAAAACTGGGTCCAAAACCGGGAGTGCTTATAACTTTCAAAGGAAGAAACATGACTGTATATATCGAGGGATATAAAAATAAATATTTCAAATTATGAGAATAATCAAACATTAACGTTTTCAGTTACAAACAGGCATGAGAATAAACTTTTGTGAACAAAAACTGAAAATGGTGAAAAAACCTTGAAATACAGTGTGAAATCGGGCTTACAAGCCCCAAAATGGCCTGAAAATAAAAGAAAACTCACAAATTTGGGCGGAATAAATCAATCTGAATTTAGATTTAAACCCGAAATTCTCATGCCTGTTATATTTTATGAGGTGAAACACTATGTTGGAGAAATATGGACATGTACAGGCCTTTAACAATGCTGTAGGGAACAGCAATTTTCCACTTCAAAGATGAATGAGCTTCTTTCTTTTTTTAATATCTTAATATTTGGTACTAGTTTTAAAATGTGTGTGCATACTGCTGGAGAAAAACAATAGTCTCTGTCAGCTAACCGCCTGGCATTAGCATTACATGGAAATTCATCAATGGCAGAGTGGTTTTATTCATTTCACTGATTTTTTTTGTTGCCTTGGCAATTCTTAGAGAGACACTTATTCAGTATGTCTATTGTCTATCAGAGTCACTAAGAGCGTGTTCTCACTGTGCGAATGTGGACTCATACCTAGATGCGAGTCTACATGCATAACAGTGATGTTGCGTTCTCATTGTAGGATAAAATACATCAAAATACCGATGTGGTATCGAGTCCACTTACCCGGATGTTACTTGTTTACAAGTTTAAGCGAGTGCGCCGTGCGTACTTACTGCGTAAATACCACGCGTGCATGATATTTGGCCGCGTGAAATTGCATTTTGAAGCGCGCGACGGACGGCGGCGCAGTCTAACGCAGCGCAACATGCTTGTTATTGTGGAACAAGTGGTACGAGTCCACATACAATAAGTAAAACGCGTTGTCACTAGCAATTTTGATACCACGTCCTAGGTGCGAGACTACCTCTTCGAGTAGGATTCGACCCTACATCGTGGATGTAGGGTCGAAACCCCTAATTGCGCGTTCCCACTAGGCTTGGATGTAGACTCGATGTAGCATCGAGTCCACGTCCTGGTATCAAATAGCCACAGTGGGAACGCGCCCTTAGATTCCAACCAAACTGAGTAGCACTATTTGAAAGGGGGACTGGTATTAGCCATAAGGTTATTGAGGTCAAAGGTTATCTAGTTATAACATTTTGAAATGGTTCCAGTTGACCTCTTCTAAATGGTAGTTGTGTTTCATACTGTTAAATAAATATGTCTTTTCTTGGAACAACTTGTTAAAAAGTGGCTATCGTATTGGGTCATTTAGTTCTGCGACTGACCCTACCTGAAACATAACTTGACTTAAGGCTGGTGTCAACCCTGTTTGGGCCAAATTTATCAAGCACTGTAACTTTTAAATTATAAATGTGATGTACATAAAAGTATACATTTTTTGTAATGAAATGAGTCAGAGAATCCATTTTTGGTATCAAATTTTACCAAAATTAGTGATTTTTACATTTTTGCCCAAAAATCACCTTTTTGGCACCAAAAATTTTCAGACAACCTAACAATATCAGTTTTTGATTAAAAATTCAAAAATTTCACCAAAATCATCTAAAGTCAATTATCTAGGAGCGAAATTTTTTTTGGGCTTAAAATTTGTTTGTTTTGAAAATATTGACCAAAAAGTGCCAAAAATGAGATTTTTGAGAAGAAAAAAAAAATTGGCACTTTTTGGTCAATATTTTCAAAACAAACAAATTTTAAGCCAAAAACCAATTAGTAATTGTTATTGAATTATTTTCATTTTTATCACAAAATAGGAAATAATTGACAACATTGTACAATTGTGTACCAACATAATAGGTGGGTTCGGATGATTTGGGCTTAACATTCTAGGGATTTTTGGATAATGTTAGCCGTGCAATTGGATATTATTTTGAGTTTTGTATGCACTTTTTTAGTATAAGTACCGTGCACTACTGGATAAACATGTTCACTCAAAAAACAGCATTTGCTTGTTTTTCAATGGAAATGAGCATTCACAATTTGGGAATTTAACCAATTGAAGTTACGCCACTTTAACACCCGAATATCTTTCAGCATTTTTAACCAACAGTATAGATGGGGTGACAGGTGACATCACATCGGGCAAAACGTGGTTAGTTGCCATTGTTCTTTGCCCTGCGGTTTGCGCGCGCATCCTGTTTTTGGAATTGGAAGAATGCACGATTTAATATTTATTATAAGAAATGTAAATCTGACTGCAAAGATAATCTGCTTCAATTTTTGTTCGAGGATTGAGGGCGTCCCCTGGAAAAGATGACATAATATGCCTTTAATTGATAGGCAAGAAAGCCCACTGACTTAATTCCATGAATCCTTGATCAACATGTATTTGTTTCCTCGCTAATATATCATTATATAGGGTGTGTCCCAAAAGTATGAGGTCAAAACAAAGGACTATACTTTTGTTTTGAGACCATACACAATGGGTGGAGAGTTGCTAGTAAGATGACTAATCGTATTCCATGAATCCTTGATCGGCAGGTTTTTGTTTCCTCTCTTATATCAATATATAGGATGCATATATAGTATATACAGAATTGCAGAATTTTAACATAAGTTGCATACATTAATGTATAATCAGTCATGGTCATGGTGAACAGTTGCGGATTAAATGTATCTTATGAGTGAATTCTTATACATATTGTGTCGTTGAATAATTTCCTTTTGTGGTGACTTTGATTAAAATCCTTCACTTCATGGATCAACGCCCGCTTTAAGGGGGCTGTGCACCTTCAGGTACATCCTCCGTAAAACTGCCGTAACTTCTTCATTATTCATTTAATCTATATAAAAGTATACATTTTTTGCAGAAAAGGGTTCAATGAATCCAACCATGATCATCAAATTGACGATTTTGGAGAAAATTATAAAAAACACGTTTTTTGACCCATTTTAGGTTCTGCAAAGATAACTCAAAATATATTTTGTTAATTTTTGTCATACTAGTTTTATTATATTCCTAATAGGCCTACAATTTCCTAGGAATCTTTTTTTTTTTTTTTTGGTGAAAATCTTTATTATTTTTGAATTATTGACCAAAAAGTGCCAAAAAAGGGTCGTCGTCGGATTCTTTGTGGTTTATCTTCCATTTTTGATCGTAGTACAATTAGAGAATATTCCCAGTATCAATCATATCATATTTTATCTGAAGATATGTCCATCATTTAATTGTGCCATTAACTTTGTGATCTACGCCTCGAAACATCCGGATTTCAAAGTTGTGCTGAGACATATGATGAAGCGTTCTTAGGGACGCACCATTTGATTTTCAGGGGGGGACATGGAAGTTGGGGTCGGGCGAAAAAGAAGAAAAAATCGCCACCGAAGTAGGCGGATTTTTTTTTTTTTGCCGTCGAAGGCGGCAAGTATTTTTATTTATTTAGCAAAGCCGGCAAAGTTTTGTTTTTTTAGGTTTTAATGGTTTTCTTTACATTGAGTTGGGCCTTTTGGGTGAGTCATCTTCTTTTTTTTTTTACTCAGCAGTGGGTCATTTCTTTTTCTTTTTTCCTGGTTGGTGGGCAAAGTTTGTTTTTTTTCCTGGATAGTGGGCAAAGTTTTTTTGTTTTTTTTAACTTCCATGCCCCCCCCCCCCCCTGAGTATCTAATGGTGCGTCCCTTACAAGGACATTCCTCAACCAACACCACTTTTGAGATATTTACTTTCAAGACAGAACTAAACACTACATTATAATATACAAAAGCAAATCGAAGGAAAATACCCTTTCTGCAAATTAGCCAGTCGCCTTTTACTCTTTCCGATGTCTGTTCATCCTTTGTAACCATGGTAACCGACTTTGTACAACATTAGACACTGCAACAGTGGACTTATAGTTAGTCATGTCCAGTAATAACTGTTGTATCGACATTTAGTAAAAGAACTCTCAAGACTCAAGTGTTTTCAAACACAAGAACGACGTCTAAGTCCCTATGCTCCTTGTATCACATTTCACCGGTCACTGTTTTGAGATCAAATGCAAGATACCGAGTCTGATATTGAAGTCAAATCATTGTCTTTCTCTTGCTTATTTACAGTTATAACTGCTTCAACATGGACCCAGACCCTGGCGTGTGTAGATGGTAAAATAATTTGTATTCGATCATGCCAACTTTCGTTTTGGAATAAGCTACTTTTATTCTCACACCACAAAACGGGAACTTTGCTAATATGGACTCGGACAAACTTGAGTGAATTAAATTAACAAAAACCTTTAAATATATACGGTCACTGTTCGCTGTAGCGGACAATGATACACACTGGACCCTAAAGACTGTCTTTATGATGGCCGCCAGATGAACAATCGCTATACAGAGTTCTTGTTGTAGGCCTATTCATGTTGTATAGACACCCTACATTAAAAAAGCACCACACCTTAGGTACTTTCTTGGACCTGTCCAAAGCTTTCGATACCATCAATCACAATATACTAATCTCTAAATTAGAACACTATGGTATACGAGGCAATGCTCTCGAATGGTTCAGACACTACCTCACAGATAGACATAAATTTGTTTACGTCCACTCCACAAAATCATCGCTACAGCAACTAACATGTGGGGTTCCACAAGGTTCCATCCTCGGCCCTCTCCTCTTTCTACTCTACATTAACGAAATTACGCACGGCAGCACCGTTCTTTCGTACATCATCTTCGCAGATGACACAAACTTACTTCTTTCACACCCAGATTACCATGAACTTCAAAACATCACTAACAACGAACTGTCTAAACTATCTAACTGGTTCAAAGCTAATAAACTGTCCTTAAACATTAAAAAAACTAACTTCATGACTTTTTCACGCGGCAAACACAAACATCACAATATTAACATTCTCATCGATGACCAGCCTATTCTCCAAGTGGACACCACGAAATTTCTAGGTACCACAATTGACAGCAAGCTAAAGTGGACTGCTCACAAGCACTTCCTTCCTATTAACACACTCAAAACACTCTACAACTCACTCATTTTGCCTCACCTGTCATACTGTCGTAATATTGTGTTGGGGAAATTCTGGCTCGTCTCGTCTTCATTCTCTTAAGATTCTCCAGAAAAGAGCAATTCGAAGCATTTCCTTGGCTAAATACAGAGCGCATATTAAACCACTTTTCAAGAAACACCTGTTCCTAACCCTTAACGACATTAACACTTTCCAAACATCACTTTTCATGTTTAAATACACAACAAATGCACTTCCACCGGTTTTCAATGATTACTTTTCACGCATCAGCACTCTTCACAGCCACAACACCCGCCAAACTAACAATTTTCGCCTACCCATTGACCACACAACTCTTATCTCCAGACGGGCAATGCGTTACTTTGGACCCTCTACTTGGAGTGCTACTCCGTCCACCGTACGTAATTCAAACTCCACAAACGTCTTCAAGCGCATGCTCAGAGATCATCTTATCTCAGCGTACTAGTCCGTTCACAACTTTTTGTTGAGTTGTTTTACATTACTTTTAAGCCTAGTTTATATTACTTTTTCCTTTGACATTATTTCATCTTACTCTATTCCAGCTACTTCTCTTTTTCGGTTTCACTTTGGTTTCGATCATTTAGGTTGCTTGAGCAACCAGTTTGTTCATATTTGTTTTGCTGTCTTGCGCAATGTATGTGTGTCTGCCTGTCTGCCGGTCTGTCGGTATGTCTTTGTGTCTGTCATGTGTGTCTGTCTCTATGTCTGTCTGTGTATGCACACCAACCAAGTTTTAAAAAGATTACGTTATTCTTTCATATTATATCAGGAATTTTCATCTGGAACCTGCGATCACAATTGCCCTAGCCCAAACTGTCGGCTTTACCAATTGATCTAAACGGGACTGCTATGTCAGATACTGTTTTATAACTACATGTATGATTGATGGGTCGGTATAAATGGACGGCCCTCTATCTTATTGGAAATAAATTGATTTAATAGCCATTCAATTATAATCCTGTGAGACCAGGATTATAGTGGTTTGCATAGTTACTTTCATTTTGTTGCTTAACTTGATCTACCAACCTAATATGCATCATCATAATTCTCCCTTAAATCATGATGAAGGAAACGTTTAAGATTACTGTGTGAAACATTTAAAATAAGCCAATGAATACATTTTGCTGTAGTTAATTTGTAGTATAAATGTGTTTTAGCTTATAAAAAGGTTGGACTATTAAGATCATTACTTTTTACAATCAAATTAATTATGTGCTTGTTTTTAAAAAAAATAAAAATAAAGCTTGTATAATTGAGTAATAATTTTACATTCAAGTTTGCATTAATTTCTATATCACTAGGATTTCAAAAGAAATTGCAAAGGGTGTACTTGAGAATCGAACCACCAACCTCGTGATACTGAAGTTGACGCTTTACCAATTGAGCAATTCGTCTGTCCATGAAATTATTTAGATAGTAATACAACTTTATAGTATTGAATATCGAATACACTAAACTCATTCGTGCTAATTTCTCTAGATCAAAAGAGGGCGCTCATACCTTTTTATCTTTTTTCAGCTTATTAACTATTAGTCAATGAGGGCTTATAGATGAAGTTTAACGGTATTTATATAATCTCCCTATTACTTATATAATCTCCCTATTTTATTGATTTATCTTTGTAACATAATTCCTTATTTGTATTATCTCATCCATTACCATTTTTCCAAAGTGGTCGTTGACCACGTAAGCTCTTCGTGAGTTTTTTTCAACGACGCCTTGCATATATGCTATTGTTTTGTATATTTTTTGCTCTGACTTTGTATTGATATGTTGTATATGCGAAATAAATACACCTGTAACCTGTAAAACAATATAATGTAAAAGCTGAATGCAAACTGCTTATCCACAAAAATAGCCTGTGTAAGTAAATGTAACAAATATAAGAGGACCTGACGTTTTGATTCTAACAGAATCTTTATCGAAGGTAAAATGACAGAATACAACATACACAACATTCTATATAGACATGGGAACAAAGGGCAGGAAGTGACAAGGGATAATGTAACACAGTGGGGTCAAAGTGACAGATGGATGAATAGGGGAAGGTATAACAAACTTGACAGCTGATTGATGAAGTGGATAATGTAACAAGTAATGTATCAGCTGTCAAGTTTGTTATACCTTCCCCTATTCATCCATCTGTCACTTTGACCCCCACTGTGTTACATTATCCCTTGTCACTTCCTGCCCTTTGTTCCCATGTCTATATATAATGTTTTGTATGTTGTATTCTGTCATTTCTTAAAACAAGTGAGAAAATATGCATACATATCAATATACATTCCATGGTGTTAAATTAATGCATCGACTTAATCAAAATAAAATAAGTAATAAGTTTAAATGAATAAAAGGCGCAAATTAGCTCGATTAGCATAATTGAAATGGTACAAACGAGCACCGGTACTAATTTTTGTACCATTGCAATTATGCTAATGAGCTATTTGCACAATTTACTCGGCTCATATAAGGCCAAGTAAAATATGCAAATTAGCGATTACAGCAAATCACGTCTTTTCGACTTTCATTGACGCAGAAACTTTGTTCAAGTGTGTTAACCCCGCTTCCCCGCTCCCTGCTATCCGATTCACGCATGTCCGACTTATCGCCCACTCGAATGACCAATTAAATGATTATTGTGACACAAATATAAATGACACGGAAATAAATAACACGGAAAATTTAACCAAACTTTTACAAGTGTGTGTCATAGATCTTTATGCTGTGGTGGAATACAGCGTAGTTGCAAATGCGTTTACATTGACCTTACCTACCTGTGACCAATTCCTATATAATTTATAACTATATAAACTAATATTCAATATAAAGCTCCTCTCACACACATTTAGCCACTGTACATAAATCATCAGCACGCTTAGAAAACATGGTTCTAAGGTTGTCCTGCCAGGAGAACCCTTAAAGGTTCTTTAAAGAACCAAAAATAGTTCCCCAAACATGATACAGAACCATTTTTGGTTGATATAGAACCATTTTTGGTTCGATGAAGAACCTTTTGGGGTTCTTCAATTTTCAAGAACCTTTATTGAAGGTTCTATAAGGAACCTCTCTCTTGAACCTTCACAAACGGTTCTTGCAAATTGAAGAACCAAACATGGTTCTTCATAGAACCAAAAATGGTTCTGTATCACGTTTGGGGAACTATTTTTGGTTCTTTAAAGAACCTTTAAGGGTTCTCCTGGCAGGACAAAAAAGGGTTCTTTAATTTCTTAGAGTGAGAGAAGAGAGTTTCATTTACTATTACCCCAATTATTCCACATATGTTACAAAGTCCGGGTTTTCAAGTAGTGAAGTTTCGGCCAACAAGTACAAGGTTCCCCAAAGGAAGGACATCGCACCATCGGACTGTTATTCCCATTTGTGACTACTGCTCACTTCCTGTTGTAATCCTGTATATACATGTACATGTACAAAATAATACCAAGTAAATTCAACTCCAAGTGCATCATTTAGTAAATTATTCATGACCAGTGCCCGGCCCTCGACTGCGCTCCGTCATACTACCCAACATTTTTAGTTTCAAGGCTTTTTAAAGCCGAATTCACTACATTACAAAATGGCTCCGAGCAACATGAACAATACTAGTACTACTGCTGCAACTAATGAATTGTCACCTGTTTACATCTTGAATGTCTTCTATTGGGAGCAAATTATCTTGGCGATCATTGTCGAGTTGATCGCCATCGGTGGTCTTATTGGCAATGCCATGATAATCGCCGCCGTTTCTTTCTCGAAGAAACTGCAGACATCAATCAACGTATTTGTGATCAGTTTGAGTGTTGTCGATCTACTTACAGCTTTTACGCTAATATGGTACGGTGTCGGTGTTCTTGGTAAGGGTGAATGGCCCATACAAGGGGCCTATTGGCTATGTCAGTTTACCGGTTTTATGCTATTTGTCAGCCTTGCTATCAGCCTGTGGACAATGGGTGCCATTGCAATATATCGACTCATCTACATCGTTAAACCTTTTTGGTATAATAAGATATTCGCATCTTGGAAGCTTTGTTTTTTTGTGGCCATAACGTGGATCGTCCCTACAGCAGGTTATCTTGTACTAGCTGCAAAAAACAATGTTGCATTCGGGTATTTAGAAGTTGCTTTAGTCTGCGCTAATACTACTCTTGATCATGAGTTCAATCTTGGTCAATTCATAATTGGACTTGTATTTCCACTCCCAGCAATAGCCATCAGTTACATCTGGATCTACCTATTTATCAGAAACCACTTTCGGAAACAGAAGCAAGGCAAGACGCCGGCGACTTCCGCTGCCAGTCCGCTTGGATCATCGGAAGAGGACACGCGTGATCCCAACAACAGCGCTGTTCAAGTTCAAAGAAGGGAACGAATATCGAAACAAGAAATCGAGATTACCAAAAACCTCTTTTACGTCGTCGTCGGATTCGTTGTGTCTTTTCTTCCATATGTGATCGTAGCACTATTAGAGAATATTCCCAGTGTGAATCATATCGTATTTTATCTGAAGATAAGTCCATTATTTAATTGTGCCATTAACTTTGTGATTTACGCCTCGAAACATCCGGATTTCAAGGTTGTGCTGGGACATATGATGAAGCGTTCTTACAAGGACATTCCTCAACCAACACCACTTTTGAGATATTTACTTGCAAGAAAGAACTAAACGCTACATTATAATATATAAAAGCAAATCGAAGGAAAATACCCTTCCTGCAAATTAGCCAGTCGCCTTTTACTCTTTCCGATGTCTGTTTCATCCTTTGTAACCATGGTAACCGACTTTGTACAACATTAGACATTGCAACAGTGGACTTATAGCTATTCATGTCCAGTAATAACTTTTGTATGATCATTTAGTAAAAGAACTCTCAAGACTCAAGTGTTTTCAAACACAAGAACGACGTCTAAGTCCCTATATGCTCCTTGTTTATATCACATTTCACCGGTCACTGTTTTCGGATCAAATGCAAGATAGCGAGTCTGACATTGAAGTCAAACCATTGTCTTTCTCCTGCTTATTGACAGTAACTGCTTCAACATGTCCCAGACCCTCGCGTGTGTAGTGTCATGGTAAAATAATTTGTATTCGATCATGCCGACTTTCGCTTTAGAATAAGATACTTTTTATTCTCACACCAAAAAACGGGAACTTTGGTAATAATCATAGACTCGGACAAACTTGAGTGAATTAAATTAACAAAAACCTTTAAAAATACACGGTCATTAACCGGTTACTCTTCGCTATAGCGGGAAAGGATTACACGCTGGACCCTAAAGACTGTCTTAATGGCCGCCAGATGAACACTCGCTATACAGAGTTCTTGTTGTAGGCCTATTCATGATGTATTGACACCCTACATTATATAATAAGATGGTATCCAGGATGTTATGATCTGAAATGTATTGTCTACACCAGCACAGCAATCATGAGGTTATGAACTCCAAAATGATTTATAGACTTTAGAGGCGTCTTCTCTTCCACTTGGAATTGTTCCACGCTACATTTTGATTACCCTGTATATATAACTAATTTTAAATCATTGATTACACCCTAGTTTAACTAAACTCGTGCACCAATTGTATGGAACCCACATGAGGAGTATTTATAGTAATCAGAAAATTTGATCTTTTCAACATGCATTTATGATCGACTTGCTTTAATCGATCATTTGTTCGTGATTATTTCATTAATGAAAACTCAACTGAATTTTCGATGATATTTGTGCGACAACATTTTATTTATCCGATAGAATTTTTGCGGTTTGATAAAAACTTAAAGAACATTTTTAAAAATGTTATTGACAAAAATGTTCCTCTATAATTTATTGTAAACATTTCATCGTAAAAATGTCATTGTAAAAATTGGATCACATGAATTTAATCAAGATATTTGAATGAGTATATTTGACCGTGTAAATAATTTCACAGACAAAATTTAATGGCACATTTTTAATCGAATTAAGTTCATAAAATTGGACAAAAACGTGTGACGATTTGATCGACAAAATGTAATGATGAAATTTATTCTATAAGAGTGCAATGAACTTGTCTTCATTAAATTCATAAGTCCTGATAATTGCACAGGCTGTATATACCACCATGCACAGGTGCGAGAAAAATTGAGCAAATTGGGCGGGACGTAACTTACATAAGTAGTGTTTTTCGCCCCGGAAATCTGGTTCCATTTGAAATTAAATCCTCATGATCCTTGCTACCTAAAACATAATTTTGGGTCACCCAAATTCATATGCAGCCTTAAAGTAGCTCTGGTACGTACTGAGCTACGAGCGTAGCGAGATGTGACCGGATCTCAACACTACATGAAGAGCCGGGTCTTTGCTACCAAGGTTTAGAGGGGCACAGTTTTGGGTTATTGAATAATCACGCGTCTAGTGGTACCTTAAAGTTAGAAAAAAAACTATAAGGAAGTAGTGCGGTTGGTTTATTGGCATTATCTACGTTAACAATTCGACTAATGTGTCATTAATAAAGTTAATGGCTCGGCTACATCATTATTTTAAGAACTATTTCAGAATGTTCTTGGTTTCGATTAAAGTTAAAAACAAAACTATAAGGAAGAAGTGCTGTTAAAAACAAAACTATAAGGAAGTAGTGCGGTTGGTCTAACGGCACTATCTATATATGTTAACTCTTCCCCTCCTAATTTTCCTGGGTGATTCCCATTCTCCTTGCTATCAATATTTACATTTGTTATAAAACACTGACATGGTTCAGAGACGTAGAGATAAAGTGAGCGACACTAATAAAAGCTCCCTCTCTTTCTCCTCCCCTCCCCTCCTCTTCACCTCCTTTCCTCCTCTCCCCTCCCCTTTCTCCCCTCTCTTTTATTTTCCCCCTCTGGGAACCCGGGGGGCTTGATTCCCCAAAGGCCCCCCCCCCCCTCCTGGGCACGCGTCTGAAGTGGGGTATTATAGGCCTACATTATATACATCACGACATACAACGTTAATTTATTCACCAATCAGTCACTCAATTAAAGGCTCTTTCTCCCTTTCTCTCCCCTTCCCCCTTTCCTCTCCCCCTCTCCTTTCCCTTTTTTTTAGTTGTTGATTTTTTACCCCCCCCCCCCCTGGATCCGCGCCTGACTATTGACTGATCTCGATGTAAGCACTGAGGCGGTTGTCCCGGCGGTTGTGCGGCGATTCATTGACTGCGTTGACATTGTGAACGTTGCTGTTTCTCCCAATTTACAAAGTGTACCTTGTTTTACACCAACTTAAAGAGTGTTCATAAATACTTTGGTGGGGCGTTGGAAAAAACGATGGGGAATCAACAAAAAAGGTGCTTAAAAGGGGATCAGAAAAAAGGTCCTTGTTGGAGGGGATAAAAAACAACTTGTGGGTACTTTTTACCAGTGGCGCAGCCAGATGGGAGGCGACCCCCCCCCCCCCCCCCCCCCCCATATTGACTGTCGTGCCGGTTGAGATTGGCACTGTCGGTTTTATTTGACAAGAGGAATCATGGAATTATGATGGTCAAAGGTACACAAAGGGACACATTTCGCGCAGCGCGCATGTGTCCCCTAAAGGCAATAATTGTTTGGTACAAGCTTGTTTAGAGTCAAAATGTTCCTCAATCATAGCATAAGTAAGTGTACAGTCGAAGGTGCCAACCTTGTAATACAATTGAAATACCTTTTTTATAATACTTTTTAGAATTAAATTAGACTTTTTTGTATTTAAATAAAATTAATTTTGGATATGGATACATTTTGATGTGATATAATATTTGAGGAACAAATTGGTGAGAAAGCTCGGAAAAATTGAGTGGAAGTTATATGCAAATTAATCAATCTGATAAGGAAGGTGGTTTTCTATAGTGGAGGAAGTATGCAATAGGGTCATGTTTTTTATACTGGGTACAATTTGTGTTACATGTCCCTTTTTCCATATATTAGGTTCCTTTTTCAGTTTATGCATTATATCTGAAAAAGTTTACATTTAAAGTTGGTAAAAGTATACATATTCTGAAAGCATATACTGTAACGGATGCAAATAGCATACAATCAAGTTGATTATACAGGGTGGTCCGAAATTGTACAGGGTGTAACAAGCAAAATCTTCTTAAAAAAGAAGGGTTACAATAATAACTTCCACTATGTATATGAAGTGATGAGAGAAAAGTTCATTTCAGATTTAAAGTAGTTTAACACAATACACATCCAGACATATGCAAATTAAATTTCATTACGAATCTGAAATTCTACATACAGGGTGTCTACAAATTTGTTTATTTAGTTCCAGAAAAATGCTTCTATTACTACATACATACAAAGACTAGTATTTTAACAAAATTCAAGTAGATTTCAAATAAAAATGCATCAATTACATGTACATGAACATTGATTGATTTTAAAAGTCACCCTTTTCTAACATATAGGGTGTTTAAAACATTAATTTATAGGTATACATGATTATCCACAACTCATTAAATTGAATAAATTTATATTTGCATCTGAAACATGATTTTACATTCCATTTTGATGTGGCAAATGCTTAAAGTGGTATGAGTTTCAAATAATGTTCAATAAAAAGGGGCCCTTTAACTACAGGGTGACTCAAATTTTCCCAATGGCACATGTTTAGTGGCATACAATTAATTGCGTTCATTCTTCTTGTACCTTCATGATGTGCAAAGCACATTCAAATGAACAAATTAGGTTAGTTTCCATAATGTTTGAACCCAGTATTCAAATTTCAAGAGTCTGATTTAAGTTTGAAATATAATTGTTTTTGTTTTAAGTTGTATTCAACATAAAGGGTGATCCAATGTTGATTGGCAAACTGCTTATGCTGGTCATCCTATACTAGGTCAGGTCAGTTGCATTCCTAAGAATTTAATAATTCTCCTGAGTTTACAAGCTTGATGAAAACCAGCAGTTTTTTACTTATTTGGTATTACACAGTTAAAAACAAGTAATGACACCACACTTAAACGCATTAAACAAAATGTGCTAATTAACATCCAGACAATACAGAATACATGAGGTTAATTACATATCTTCTTTTAATTTTTAATTAAATAGTTAAATTTATTTATTCAAAAGGGTACCTCAACCTTTCTATATTTTTAAAATGGACAGTTTGGTGCAGGCAAATGTTTGCATACATTTGCAAACTGCGACCAACTTACATTTCTTAACATTTTTTTGAGCTTCTTATTTAATGCTAATTAATGATTCCTTAATTAACTAATTATATTTTTAATTCAAATATACTTCAATAATGTTATGTTTTCAATATAGAATTGTACCAAGAGTGAAACCAGTGCATTTTATGTTTGCCCAATGTATATTGCACCATACTTGTTCAACTATGCACTCCTCCTCCTCCACATACTCCTCCTCCACATACTCCTCCACCCCTGACTAATTAGGTTTAACGAACTATTGTAATTAACAGAACCATGGTAGTTTATATTTTTCTTTTTAAAATAAAGGCCAAATACTTTCTCATCAAAATAAGACCAAATTTAAGTATGTGTGATAAAGAATAGCCAAAATATATGCATGCAAAGTAATAATATGTAGTGCAAATGTAACAGATCCACCTTTTTGGGGTACCCAGTATAAAAAACATGACCATAGGTTAAATGAATGAGTGAATGGTAAATAATCTGAAATTCTATATTTTATATATTTGTCAATTGTATTATGAATTAGACTACCTGTTTATTTTACCTCTCAATAGCCCATATTGCTTCCTGGAGACACGATCATGACATCATCCATTCTATAGTTCAATCAGTTCCAAATTGGCAAGCCTCCTAACAGCAACAAATCAATACAGAGGAGGACATAAAAATGCATATTTCTCGCCAATTTGGAGCTGACTAAACTATTGTTATGGTCACAATGCTTTGAACCTAATTCAAAGGTATGTGAGTGCGCAAATGATAATGTCACTCGGGGGAAGCAAAGCAGACTATACGCTACTTGCACACAATCGCCATTTTAAGATGAAAGCGAGGCTCTCCCCTCTTATCAGCGCGCCCAACCATGTCACACGATGCCCAAACCTGCTTGAAACCATGACGCAGTGTGACATGATAGTGCGTATCAAAGGAGAGCCTCGCTTTCAATGGTTTTATCTGTACCTTGCAAGTAGCGTATAGAAGAAAGCAGTATTGATCATTATGTGTCTATACCATGTTCTGTATGTGTTGGAATGTGACCCTAAAATTCCTTTTTGTGTCTGTATTCTACCAACCAACTGAGATGTGTCAAGCATGCTACACTATGCTGATCAAGTCTATCATAGTAGTCTAAAGGTTGAAAGTAATGTTTCATTTGATATGAGCATGGTATATTCTTTTTAACCTCTGTTAAAATCTCTCTGTTAAAATAGGTGAAAGGAAAATGGAACTGCGGATAGACCATATCATCTCATACATTTGATCAAAAATATTAACCCTAACCAGCCAGGCTATATTTTTGTGTACAAACCAGGGGAGGGGGACAAAGTATGATTTTTTTACCCAACAAATCACCAAGACACCCCCAGGATTCGACCACGGACTCTCAGATCACCACCTCTCAGTCCCTAGCCACTGAGCTAACCTGCCAACACTTGCCCGTACAGCGATTTCGTACCCACATATTAGCTCGGATGATGACGGCATCGAATTAATGCTCTATCATGCACGTGGACATTGTTTTTGTAGTGAATCGTAGTGCTAAGGAAGGTTAGGGTTCATGTCTGGGTTGTGTGGTTTTACACCATGCATTGATAACTGCACTGTCCAGTTTATTGCTTTGTGTATGGTTCAAATTAATATGTGTGGTCTAGCATTTGCTGCAGTACATGGCTTCAATTAAGGTCTGGTCTCAGTGCACCGTACATGGGAGATACATTCTTTACTGCACTATCAAGTTCAATGTTTTGTGCATGGTTAAAATTAAAGATGGGTGACCAGAAACTATTCAATATGAAGGTAAATCATATATTCAGTCATATTCCCAAATTTGAGTTACATTGCTCCAATGGTTTTTTAGATTGAAGCAAATATATACTTGGAATTGTCCAATAGAACAGGATACAAATTGAGGGTTTAGTGCAACAATGGTCCATCTGCAATAGCTGCCAGTTGTTATCATATGTGGTAACCAATAGCAGACCCATTTATATAAACTATAAGTAACACCGGGCAACTATACATGTAGCAGATAAGATATTGTCCACTTAATTTCAGTTATGTGAAAAAGCAATATCTACAATAGCTGCCACATGTTATATATTAAGGGTGCTTAAAGATATGCCCTTGTGAAAACACAATTTAACAAATGGCAGCCATTGCAGATAGGATTTTGTTGCACTGAACCCTCGAATTTTGATATCTTGTGGCCAACCACTTGAAGGTAATTCACTAATTGTTCACTCCTACCACATTTAAAAGAAACATCTTTCTGACCTAAACTTTTGCAGGGGCAAGCAGAAAAACATGGATTTCATTCTGATACTAAAATCTCAATTCTAAATGGGGAAAGTGAAATTGAACGGGTCACCCACCTTTAATGTGCACTCAGAGATGTAACACTTCCGGAAATTTCCAGATTTCCGGAAATTAGGCCATCAAAACTAATAATCCGGAAATGGAAAAGAATAATTTTTTATTTTTTATTATTTTTATTTCCAGAATTGATATTTCAGCATGAAAAGAGGGAAAAAACAAAATATAAAGGGGTGATACCCTGTAGCCTATTCTCTGTACAAGCCCCCGTATATGTTTTATACCGTGCACAAGCACTCGGCCGTGGTCGCTGCGTAACGTTCGCATTTGGTCGATTGATTTTCAGGACATTTTACTTTATCTCTGTTACATCTCTGTGCACTGTAAGAAACACTGACATCAGAGGATTTGAGTCAAGATAGCTTGTTGTTACAGACATGTCTGTATAGTTTTGAATGTGATTATAACGGTGAATCGTGTTACCTTGCAATATGTATGAATGTAAATATTAACTAGATCTTGCTCCGGTCTAAGACCAGGCTACCTTGATTTTTTATGAGAAAATGATCCCTAGTGACCTCTTCTTGACCTTTGACATGGTCAATATGATTAACTTATTTTCATGGCTCATCAATCCAAACAAGATGCAACAAATTTGGTTCAAATCAGAGCATGTCTTAACTTTTACCTCTGTAAAGTTCAATGACCCCTAGTGACCCCGTATGACATGTCACTTTTAATCGCTGAAGACCCTATATGAACATGGACCCACGGAATCTTTTGACTAATTATGAAGGTCATGAGTCATTTCCTCTGAGACAAGATGCATTTTAAGTGATCGAATTGAAAATTTACATTTTGACCCCTAGTGACCCCAAATGATTTTTAATTTTAAAAACCAATCTTTTGTACATGCGTACGGTCAAAAGGAATATGTGGACCAATTTTGACGATCCTAGGTCATTTCACTAAATTGGAAATGCGTTTTAAGTTAAAATCACCTTTTGACCCTAGTGACCCCTTCTTGACCTTTGACCTGGTTAATATTATTGACTTATTTTCTTGCCTTATCAAACCAAACAAGATGCAACAAACCCGGTCCAAATCGGAGCATGTCTTAACTTTTACCCCTGTAAAGTTCAATGACCCCTAGTGACCCCGTATGACATGTCACTTTTAATCGCTGAACACCCTATATGTGCATGGACCCACGGAATCTTTTGACCAATTGTGAAGGTCATGAGTCATTTCCTCTGAGACAAGATGCATTTTAAGCGATCGAATTGAAAATTTACATTTTGACCCCTAGTGACCCTTTTTTGACCTTTGACCTGGTTAATATGATTGACTTATATTCTTGGCTCATCAAACCAAACAAGATGCAACAAACCCGGTCCAAATCGGAGCATGTCTTAACTTTTACCCCTGTAAAGTTCAATGACCCCTAGTGACCCCATATGACATGTCACTTTTAATCGCTGAACACCCTATATGTGCATGGACCCAAGGAATCTTTTGACCAATTGTGAAGGTCATGAGTCATTTCCTCTGAGACAAGATGCATTTTAAGTGATCGAATTGAAAATTTACATTTTGACCCCTAGTGACCCCAAATGATTTTTAATTTTAAAAACCTTTCTTTTGTATATGCGTACGATCATAAGGAATATGTGGACTAATTTTGACGATCCTAGGTCATTTCACTAAATTGGAAATGCGTTTTAAGTGAAAATCATCTTTTGACCCCTAGTGACCCCTGTGTGACCTTTGACCCCAAACCGTGAACACCCTATATGAAGGTCTGGTGGGGGGTCCTACTGACCAAGTCTGGTGATTGTAGCATGTAAACTGTAGGAGGAGATGCATTTTGTAGGTGGGTTTGAGGAAAGAAGATGAAGAAGATGAAGAAGATGAAGAAGATGAAGATGAAGAAGATGAAGAAAGAAACGGCAGAGATACAGAACCTTGATTTTCGAAAAAATCAAGGTAATTATTTTGATATCATTATATAATTGGTTTGTTAAGGGGGGATATGGTAAGACAATTTTGAATGAAATTGAAGAATAAGTTTTATTTTTCTGTAGTTAAGCAGGGGTGTGAATTTGAAGCCATTCGTATTATTATAATGGCTATAATCATCAACTGTTTAATTATAACTTTTTGTATTAATGAATATTATGGGGATGATTAATTACTTGAATCTCAGTCATGAACTATGTCTTCTATGTATGTATTAAAATCAAAATGATCAATTGTAATTGCATTGTGTTGAGTGATGTCTGTTGTGTCTTTTGAAGTGTCTTAAGGGGGCTCAAGGAAGTTTTTGAATTGATTTCTTGAATTTATTGAGTGCTATATTTTTTGAACTATTAATCAAATGCATATAAAAGTATATATTTTTGGAAATGAAATGGGTCAGAGAATCCATTTTTGGCATCAATGTTGACCAAAAAGTGCCAAAAAGGTGATTTTTTTCTTCAACTTTCTTGGTCAAAATTTCAAGAAATACAAGTTTAGGTGAACAAAATTAGACATCCATCCCTAAGTTAGTGTCTTAACATCATAATCAAGCGATTTGGGCATTTTTTACTCAAAATTATTTTTATTAGCTTTGTCTAAATAATTGGGTCCAAAATCTACATTTTTGGTCGAAATAAATGCCAAATTTGGATATCCTTTCCAAATATGTAGGGTAAAGTCGCCAGTTTTCGGTCAGCGCCTATTTTCGGTCCCAAAATCGTGTAATTGCATCGGCCGTCGCCATTTTAAAGCAATATCGGGCATCGACTATGCGGCAGTTTTTACACCGTCAGCTTATAACGATGAGGTCATTTTCATTAAACGATTTGGGCGAAGTGACCGAAAACAGGCGCTGACCGAAAATTGGCGACTTTACCCTATACTTTTATATACACTTGAGTCATAGTTCAATAATTACAGCACTCACAAAATTCAGTAAGTGACTTCTTGAGTCCCCACAACCAAAGCTTGTCAATGGAATGTATCTGTACGAGTGTAAGGTATTCTAAAATATCTGGCACAAGGTTGGTTATTCTGTCGCTAATTGCCACAAAATCCGGGTAATTACAAGACCCATTGGAGTAACTTTCAGGAAGAGATTAATGTTGGTATGCATAAAACAAGTACTAGACAAGTTCTAAAACAAAGCCCAAAAGTAAAACATTTGAGGCTAATAAACTGCTCAAAAAAAGGTTCGGGAAATTTGTTTTCAATCGCCAATTTTCAAAATATTTCGTGATATATTCATATTGTGTTTCATATCATTAAGAAGCTGATGTGTTTCGCTTTCTAACGATACCTCATTTGTAGCAATCACTTGTGTCAGTGCTTAGCCACCTGCTGTGAATGTGGGAGGGTCTCATTCAAAATGTGCCAAATTCACCACTATTTTGTGCCAAAAAGAACAACCCTGTCATCTGGTCAATGAAGTGTTGCATACAGTGTAAAAACGCTGTTTAAAACTTTTAAACAACTGCTATCAAGTACCCTGCTCAAACTAATCTTAAATACGGAAAACTTGTTTAAGCCGGGTACTTGACGAATCCTCGTTTTTTAAAACTGTTAAACAACATTTTTGCTGTGTTGTAGAGAAATGCTCTTTTGACTTCTGAGGACAAAATAGAGATGATTTTGGCACATTCAGGTTGAGATCTCCCCATATTCTGATGTACTCGGCTGAGCTCTGGGACGTGTTCATCTTTCCAGTGATATCAACTTTATAGCAATTACTTGTTTTAGAGCTCAGCAACGTGATTGGAACAAGGGGAAGTATCAATCTGAATGCCAACATCATCACTATTTTATCCTCAAAAGTCAATAGAGCAGCTTCTTTACAACATAGCAAAATATTTGTTTAACAGTTTGAAACAACCATGACAACAGTGGTTCTTTAAGTACCCTTCTCAAACAAGTTTTGCGTATTTGAACATTCGTTTAATCAGAGTATTTAACACTTTCCACGCGGCTATGAGTTTTACCATATACAAAATAGATTTTTCAGAAACCTTTCCCAATTTTCATAGTCTATCTCAAGGATTACTGACCCAATACTAGGCATGTTGGTACTTATTTCAATGCATTTCTCCTGGTGATTCGAAATATGATAATGAAATTCAATAATTTTGACATTTTTGAAACATTTTGTCAACATTTGGAATGTCGTCTGCAGCCGCCTGCCGCATGGAAAGCGTTAAACAACTGATGTTGTTGACATTTTTACAGTGTAGCTGTCAATGTAACACTTCATTGAAGAGTTGTTCTTGTGAGCACGAAATAATGGTGAATTTGAATGAGACCCCACATTCACAAGCAGATGGCTAACCACTGAAATAAGCAATTGTTGCGAATGAGATGTCGTTGGAAAGTAAAACACATCAGCTTTTCATTGATATGAAACACAATAGAAATATATCACGAAATATTTGACAAATTGGCGTTTATATAGCACTAACTATTAAGTCACGTATCACCTCTTATAAGGTCAATAAACATTGCAGAATGAGCTCGTCTAAGCGTTAAAATATCCTTTCTTTCAATTTAAAGATTACTCGTCATTAACCAGTTTTTTTAAGTTAGACCAGATCTAACTTTGTTTTGTGCATGCCGACCTTGGGGACCTGCCCATCCATTATCAGAGCATATTCCGGCAACCAATCTACAATTTCCACCTTGTATAATCTAATTAATGACTCCTTTAAAACCATCAACAACGTACGTGTCCCTTTTCCAGTGTTTCCTGTAAAGCTTTGTCAACAATGTACGTTTCCCTTACCAGCGCTTCCTTTCAAGATGTGCATATATACAGAGGGTAAATTATACAATAAATACCTGCAACCATTGAAAATCTCTGAACCGTGACACGTGTCAGCAAAATACACTTATGATGCTTAAACTGTAAGTATTACTCTTTTCTCACAGAAAATCTCGAATACGTAGGTCATTTTTATCATTACATTTCAGCACTGTGAATACCGTGATCTCTCTTGAAATGATAGTTCAGATTCCGCGGGAGTTTAACTCGGTTTTAGTACCGAAAGTGCGCGGTTCACAATTGCGAAGTTCGTTTCGGTAATAATTGACCTTTTAACGGTTATTCGGCTAAGAGGCGTTCCGACTAAAAATCCTTCACTTCATGGATCAACGCAAAAGTATAAAGGTCTCAACACAACCTTTATTATTCAAATCATGGTCAAGGTCAAATATACACTATCACGAGCACGAAAAATCAAAGCAGTGTCATAGATCTTTGTGTTAGAATGCAGCGTAGTTGCAAATGCGTTCATTCTCTTCAACAAGCATCATTTACATTGATCCGGGCATTGATCTACCCAACATTTTTATTTTCAAGACTTTTACACACTACATTTACAAAATGGCTCCGAGCAACATGAAAAATGCTACTACTACTGCAACTAATGAATTGTCACCTGTTTTTATCTTGAATGTCTTCTATTGGGAGCAAATTATTTTGGCGATCATTGTTGAGTTGATCGCCATCGGTAGTCTGATTGGTAATGCCATGATAATCGCCGCCGTTTCTTTCTCGAAGAAACTGCAGACATCGACCAACGTATTTGTGATAAGTTTGAGTGTTATCGATCTGCTTACAGCTTTTACGATAATATGGTTCGGTGTCGGTGTTCTTGGTAAGGGTGAATGGCCAATACCAAGGGCCTATTGGCTATGTCAGTTTGCCGGTTTTATGGTATATGTTAGCCTTGCTATCAGCGCGTGGACATTGGGTGCCATTGCCATAAATCGACTCATCTACATCGTTAAACCTTTTTGGTATAGAAAGATATTCGCATCTTGGAAGCTTGGTTTTCTTGTGGCCATAACGTGGATCGTCCCTACAGCAGGTTATCTTGTACTAGCTGCAAAAACCAACGTTGCATTCGGGTATTTAGAAGTTGCTTTAGTCTGCGCTAATACTACACTTGATCAAGGGTTCAATATTGGTAATTTATTCATAATGGGACTTGCCTTTCCAATCCCAGCAATAGTGATCAGTTACATCTGGATCTACCTATTTATCAGAAACCACTTTCGGAAACAGAAGCAATGCATGTCGCCGGCGACTTCCGGCGCCGCCAGTCCGGGTGGATTATCGGTATCGGAACTTGTAATTACCGAAGAGGTTACGCGTGATACCAGCAACAGCGCTGTCGAAATTCGAAGACATGGAAGAAGGGAACGAATATCGAAACAAGAAATCGAGATTACCAAAAACCTCTTTTACGTCGTCGTCGGATTCTTTGGGGTTTTTCTTCCACTTCTGATCGCAGTACAATTAGAGGATACACCCAGTGTCAATCATATCGTATTTTATCTGAAGATATGTCCATTATTTAATTGTGCCATTAACTTTGTGATCTACGCCTCGAAACATCCGGATTTCAAAGTTGTGCTGGGACATATGATGAAGCGTTCTTACAAGGACATTCCTCAACAAACACCACTTTTGAGATATTTACTTGCAAGAAAGAACTAAATCACATATCACCGGTCACTGTTTTCGGATCAAATGCAAGATAGCGAGTCTGACATTGAAGACAAATCATTGTCTTTCTCTCCTGCTTATTGACAGTAGCTGCTTCAACATGGTCCCAGACCCTCGCGTGTGTAGTGTCATGGTAAAATAATTTGTATTCTATCATGCCGACTTTCGCTTTAGAATAAGATACTTTTTATTCTCACACCAAAAAACGGGAACTTTGGTAATAATCATAGACTCGGACAAACTTGAGTGAATTAAATTAACAAAAACCTTTAAAAACTCTTCGCTATAGCGGGAAAGGATTACACGCTGGACCCTAAAGACTGTCTTAATGGCCGCCAGATGAACACTCGCTATACAGAGTTCTTGTTGTAGGCCTATTTATGATGTATTGACACCCTACATTATATAATAAGATGGTATCCAGGATGTTATGATCTGAAATGTATTGTCTACACCAGCACAGCAATCATGAGGTTATCAACTCCAAAATGATTTATAGACTTTAGAGGCGTCTTCTCTTCCACTTGGAATTGTTCAACGCTACATTTTGATCACCCTGTATAACTAATTTTAAATCATTGATTACACCCTGTTTAAATAAACTCGTGCACCAATTGTATGGAACCCACATGAGGGGTATTTATAGTAATCAGAAAATTTGATCTTTTCACCATGCATTTATGATCGACTTGCTTTAATCGATCATTTGTTCGTGATAATTTCATTAATGAAAACTCAACTGAATTTTCGATGATATTTGTGCGACAACATTTTATTTATCCGATAGAATTTTTGCGGTTAGATAAAACTTAAAGAACATTTTTAAAAATGTTATTGAAAAAAAATGTTCCTCTATATTTTATTGTAAACATTTCATCGTAAAAATGTCATTGTAAAAATTGGATCACATGAATTTAATCAAGATATTTGAATGAGTATATTTGACCGTGTAAATAATTTCACAGACAAAATTTAATGGCACATTTTTAATCGAATTATAAAGTTCATAAAATTAGACAAAAACGTGTGACGATTTGATCGACAAAATGTAATGATGAAATTTATTCTATAAGAGTGCAATGAACTTGTCTTCATTAAATTCATAAGTCCTGATCGTCGCACAAGCTGTATATACTACCATGCACAGGCGCGCGAAAATTGAGCAAATTGGGTGGGACGTAGCTTACATAAATAGTGTTTTTCGCCCCGGAAATCTGATTTTGATTCAAATTCGATTCAATTCGGGCAAATTATTTTAATTTTGATCCATTTCAAATTAAATCCTCATGATCCTTGCTACCTAAAACATAATTTTGGGTCACACAAATTCAAATGTAGCCTTAAAGTAGCTCTGGTATGTACCGAGCTGCGACCGTATCCCAATACTACATGAAGAGCCGGGTCTTTGTTACCAAGGTTTAGAGGGACACATTTTTGGGTTATTGAATAATCACGCGTCTAGTGGTACCTTAAAGTTAAAAACAAAACTATAAGGAAGTAGTGCTGTTAAAAACAAAACTATAAGGAAGTAGTGCTGTTAAAAACAAAACTATAAGGAAGTAGTGCTGTTAAAAACAAAACTATAAGGAAGTAGTGCTGTTAAAAAACAAAACTATAAGGAAGTAGTGCTGTTAAAAACAAAACTATAAGGAAGTAGTGCAGTTTTGTATCAGTTTGTCTAACGGCACTATCTATGTTAACTCTTCCCCTTCTAATTTTCCTGGGTGACTTGATAATCTCCCCCTCCCCTCCCCTTTCTCCCCTCTCTTTTATTTTTCATCTCTGGGAACCCGGGGGCTTGAGCCCCCAAAGCCCCCCCCCCCCCCCCCCCTGGGCACGCGCCTGAAGTGGGGTATTATTATAGGCCTACATTATATACATCACGACATACAACGTTAATTTATTCACCAATCAGTCACTCAATTAAAGGCTCTTTCTCCCTTTCTCTCTCCCTTCCCCCTTTCCTCTCCCCCTCTCTTTTCCCTTTTTTTTTAGTTGTTGATTTTTTTACCTCCCCCTGGATCCGCGCCTGACTATTGACTGATCTCGATGTAAGAACTGAGGCGGTTGTCCCGGCGGTTGTGCGGTGTTTCATTGACTGCGTTGACATTGTGAACGTTGCTGTTTCTCCCAATTTACAAAGTGTACCTTTTTTACACCAACTTAAAGAGTGTTCATAAATACTTTGGTGGGCGTTGGAAAAAACGATGGGGATCAACAAAAAAGGTGCTTAAAGGGGAAAAACGATGGGGATCAACAAAAAAGGTGCTTAAAGGGGGAACAGAAAAAAGGTCCTGGTTGGAGGGGATAAAAAAAACTTGTGGGCATTTTTTACCAGTGGCGCAGCCAGATGGGAGGCGATCCCCCCCCCCCCCCCCCCCCCATATTGACTGTCGTGCCGGTTGAGATTGGCACTGTCGGTTTTATTTGACAAGAGGAATCATGGAATTATGATGGTCAAAGGTACACAAAGGGAAACATTTCACTTAAATTTCTTGCCTCCCCCACCCAATATTGTACTTTTAAGTCTCAGTTATGTATCAAGTCTTTGGCGGAATAAAGTCCATAACTTTGTTGCCATTTAGCACTTGATTCCGCTGTGTAATTGTTGCGTACCGCGACTGAAAAGTACACTTTATCAACCATTTCTAAGATTATACATCATCAGGGGATACCTAAGTGGCAAATGTTGCCAAATCACAATTGATTTTAAGTTTCCTATTACCACTAAATGATTAACTTTATCCATTCCAATGAGTAATAATCAAAAAGATATTAAAAAGATGACTTGTACCTTGGTCAGAAACAAGGTTGCAAGATTTCCCTAAACAACCTCTTTTTGATTGGTTAATCAAATGCCTATGTCATGTAGTTAACCAATCATAAATAGTATAAAGTGGAAGTACTAATGTCCAGCGGATAATAATTAATCCCTGTATTTGATATTCTATGATATTTCCTAGTGCCAACCTTGTAATAATACAATTGCAATACCTTTTTTGCAATAATTTCTAGATTTAAATTAGACTTTTGTATATTCAAAAATAATTTTGGATATGGATACATTTTGATGTGATATTTGAGGTACAAATTGGTGAGAAAGCTCGAAACATTGAGTGGAAGTTATATGCAAACGAATCAATCTGATAAGGAAGGTGGTTTTTTATAGTGGAGGAAGTATGCAATAGGTTAAATGATATGAGTGAATGGGAAATAATCTTAAATGCTATATTTTATATATTTGTCAATCGTATTATGAATTAAGACTACCTGTTTATTTTACCTCTCAATAGCCCATATTGCTTCCGGGAGACACGGTCATGACATCATCCATTCTATAGTTCAATCAGTTCCAAATAGGCGAGCCTCCTAACAGCAATAAATCAATACAGAAGAGCATGGGCACGCGTAACGCTTGCATTACGCAACTGGCGGTGCACTTTGAAACACCTATGTGACACTTGTGTTTGTCAAAATTGTGTTTAACACGAGGAGGACATAAAAATGCATATTTCTTGCCAATTTGGAGCTGACTAGACTATTTTCACGGTCACAATGCTTTGAACCTATTTTAAAGGTATGTGAGTGCGCAAATGATAATGTCACTCAGGGAAGCAAAGCAGACTATACGCTTCTTGCACGCAATCACGATTTTAAAATGAAAGCGAGGCTCTTCCCTCTTATCAGCGCGCCCAATCGTGTCACACGATGCCCAAACCTGCGTGAAACCACGACGCAGTGCGACGTGATAGTGCGTATAAGGGGAGAGCCTCGCTTTCAATGGTTCCATCTGTACCATGCAAGTAGCGTATAGAAGATAGCAGTATTGATCATTATGTGTCTATACCATGTTCTGTATGTGTTGGAATGTGACCCTAAAATTCCTTTTTGTGTCTGTATTCTACCAGCTGAGATGTGTCAAGCATGCTACACTATGCTGATCAAGAGTATTCTTTTTAACCTCTCTGTTAAAATCTCTCTGTTAAAATAGGTGAATGGAAAATGGAACAGATAGACCATATAATCTCGATTCTAGCACATTGATCAAAAATATTAATGTGTGGTTTTACACCATGCATTGATTACTGCACTGTTCAGTTTATTGCTTTTGTGTATGGTTCAAATTAATGTATGTAGTCTAGCATTTGCTGCACTTTCCTGATGAACGTTTTATTACAGTACATGGTTTTAATTAATGTCTTGTCTCAGTGCACTGTACATCAAGTTCAATGTTTTGTGTATGGCTTAACCTCCTGACTGAGAACTACCTGCTGATTGTTCAGAAAGTTAGATACGTCATTTATTACATCGATCAGAGACATTGTTACAATAATTGTATCCATGATAAAGATTGGAGTAAAATATTTTACAAGATGCATTTTAATTGACTATTCAAATGAGTATTTCTTGAAATTAACCAATCATAAATATTGTTAAATCGGCAGGTAGTACCAGGGATTAAATTAAAGATGGGTGACCATTTACTATTCAGTATGAAGGCACGTCATAAATTCAGTCACATTCCCAAATTTGAGTTACATTGCTCCAATTTTTTTTATGATTAATGCAAAGATGCACTTGAAATTGTCCAATAGATCAGGACACAAATCGAGGGTTTAGTCCATCTACAATAGCTGCCAAATGTTATATTATTAAGGGTGCTTAAAGATATGCCCTTGTGAAAACACAATTTAACAAATGGCAGCCATTGCAGATCTGAATTTGTTGCACTAAACCCTCGAATTTTAATATCTTGTGGCCAACCACTTTTGAAGGTAATTCACTACTTGCTCACTCCTACCACATTTAAAAGAAACAGCTTTCTGGCCTAAACTTTTGCATGGGTAAGGAGAAAAATAGAGATTTCATTCTGATACCAAAATACCAATTCTAGATTGGGGAAATTGAAATCGAACAGGTCACCCACCTTTAATGTGCACCGTCAGAGATGTAACACTTCCGGGAATTTCAGGATTTCCGGTAATTAGGCCATCAAAAATAATAATCCGGAAATGGAAAAGAAGAAGAAAAAAAAAGAAAAAAACTCCAGAATTGATATTTCAGCATGAAAAGAGGAAAAAACAAATTATAAGGGGGTGATACCCTGTAGCCTATTCTCTGTACAAGCCCCCGTAAATGTTTGATACCTTGCACAAGCGCTTGGCCGTGGTCACTGCGTAACGTTCGTATTTGGTCGATTGATTTTCCGGACATTTTACTTTACCTGTGCACTGTAAGAAACACTGCCATCAGAGGATTTGTAAATCTGTGGAGTCAAGATAGCTTGTTGTTACAGACATGTCTGTACAGTTTTGAATGTGATTATGACAATGAATCGTGTTACCTTGCAATATGTATGAATGTAAATATTAATTATTTTGATATCAATATATAGGGCCTAATTGGTTTGTTAAGGGGGATATTGTAAGACAATTTTGAAATTGAAAAATAAGTTTTATTTTTCTGTAGTTAAGCAGAGGTGTGAATTTGAAGCCATTCGTATTATTATAATGGCTATAATCAACTGTTTAATTATAACTTCTTTTTTATAAATGGAATATTATGGGGATGATTAATTACTTGAATCTCAGTCATGAACTATGTCTTCTATGTATGTATTAAAATCGAAATGATCAATTGTAATTGTGTTGTGTTGAGTGCTGTCTGTTGTGTCTTTTGAAGTGTTGTTAGAAAGCTCTACCACCAAAGCTTTTCATCGATAACTGTTTTCAATCACCAATTTTCCGGATATTTCGTAATTTATTCATATTGTTTTATCCTCTCTATGAAAAGCTGACGTATCCTTCTTTCCAACGATACCTCATCTGTAGCAATCACTTTTTCAGTGCTCAGCAACTTGCTCGAGAACATGGGGAGGTCACAATTTGAATGTGCCAAAATTGCCACTATTTTGTGCTCAAAAGAACAACTGTGTCGTCTGATCACTGAAATGTTACAGTGTAGAGTGATGCTCTATTGACTTGTGAGCACAAACTAGTGATGATTTTGGCACATTCAGATTTAGACCTCCCATGTTCTCAATCAAGTTGCTGGGCACTGAAACAAGTGATTGCTACAAATGAGGTATCGTTGAAAAGAGGAACACATCAGCTTTTCATAGAGAGGAAACAAAACATGAATACATTACGAAATATTCTGAAAATTGGTGATTGAAAAAAGTTTCCGAACTTTTTTTGAGGAGTTTATCTGAATGTGATGACCCGATCACATTTTCGTAACACAGAATTATTTCAAACATACGGAGATTTTCATATCATATGAAAGCTCGTATTTTTCTCATCATCATACTGAAATTTGACGGCCTAATTCGGTATAATGACAGAGAAATCGACGAAATAGCGTTGAATTACCGCGAATGGTGGTTACCACCGATATAGTTTGTGTACTACTCAATGGGTACAGTTCACAACATCTTGTGCGTCTAAAATAAGAACCATAATAGCTATGCATCTCAAATATTGGGACACGACGTTTTTAAGGATGACCTTTCATGTAGAATAGAAAACTTCAAGTTGAAAATCGGAACATCTACCTTTAAAAGTGTAAGGTATTCTAAAAGGTCTGACACAGGGTTGTTTATTCTTTCGCTAATTGCCACAATATCAGGGTAATTACAAGACCCATTGGAGTAACTTTCAGGAAGAGATTAATGTTGGTATGCATAAAACAAGTACTAAACAAATTCTAAAAATGAAGAATCCTTTCATGTACCAAAGGTAAAATATTTGAGTCCCCTATTAGGCTAATATAGCGCTAACATGTATCATCCCGTATGATAACGTATAAGGTCAATAAACAATACAGAATCTTCTAAGCGTTAAAATATTCTTTTTTTCAATTTAAAGACTACTCGTCATTAACCAGTTTGTTAAGTTAGACCTGATCTTTGTTTTGCGCATGCCGAACTTGAGGTTTTCTTCATTATTAATTGGTTGTCGATGAAAATATGGACCTGCCCATCCATTATCAGAGCATTATTCCGGCAACCAAACTACAATTTCCATCTTTTATAAATAATAATAAAGGGAATAAAGGTCTACATTTTATTGTCATAGCAGCCAACCGGCTGAATTGTAAAAATCAAATACATTATTAAACAATGCAACGTCCAGGCAGCAGCTAAATCAGCGCCAAGTTGCAACATAAACCAACGTGAACAAACATACATAACCCCTATATAGTAACCCCCTAATAAGCAATGTAGACTAAGTGCCTTGCCCAAGGACACAAACACATTGGCACCAGCGGGGCTAGAACTCACAACCTTATGATTAGGAAACCGGCAACTATTCCACTGGACCACACGTGCTCTACTCTCTAATTAATTACTCCTTTAAAACCATCAACAACGTACGTGTCCCTTTTCCAGTGTTTCCTGAAAAGATTTCTCAACAATGTACGTACGTTTCCTTACCAGCGCTTCCTTTCAAGATGTGTGTAAGACATGGAGGATATACTTAGTAGTCCAATTACCGCCGTGCAAAAGTAGAGAAATGTCATTATGTTACACTGTTAGGTCATTTTGAGATTTGAAATACTATCGTGGTGTTCGCGCGTCTTCCACGATCAGGGCAAAACGAATAGAACAAGTAAAGTGATCAACAAATGAAAGTCATACACTTTTTATGTCCTATAGAGTGAGTTCTAATTATGTGTTGACCATTGACCAAACAGGCTAGATAGACATTTGGATGAATCTTTTAGGCACAGCTTGGTACTAATTTAGGGAGGAAACTGGAGAGAGAAAAGGGTAGCCAGGTGAGGAATAATTTGTGTTTTGTATAGTGGAATATAATTTGTCGCTGAAAGATAGCTTATAGTAAGTAAGGATAAGCCTACAATAATTTGTCGCTGAAAGATAGCTTATAGTAAGTAAGGATAAGCCTACAATATTGGAAACATCCTTGGAACAGTATACACACTTCTCAGAAATATTGTGCAGATTAGTTTCTTCTTCTGATATTCTGTTTGCCGGAGAGGACATGAACTTCGATTTTTCCTATCAATCAATGTTGGGTACTTGGAATAATTGCTCAGGGAGAGAGGCCCGGTGGGGGGGGGGGGGGCACTGACATTGGAAAGGTTGCCCCTCCCCTTGACAGAAAAAAGCCCTTTGTGCCCCCGCCCACGCCCCAAGCCCTATTAGTGCCCCGCCCCATTCTCCGGATGTAGTGTGTATAGGCACTAGACCACTTACAAGGACCATTTTTCGGGCGCGTTTTGTGTGTAGAACATACCCTAACCCTCCCCCTCCCTCCCCTCCCCCCCCCCCCACCCCCGCTCTCAAGTGTTCTGAGCTGACTTCAAAAACATTGGTACCCTTTTTACGAACATTTTGGAAATCTTGAACCCCCCCCCCCTCTGAAAAGAATCATAGCTACGCCACTGAAAGGGGTATAATAGGTGTGTGCCGCCCTGAAGACCCCATTTTTACCCTCTTCTGCTGGCTCTTAAGACCCCTCCCCCTTTTGAGCCTGCATCGGCTCTCAAGATCCCCATTTAATTTCAAAGCCTCAATTTTTCGAAAAATGTGCGTTCTAAAAGCCATATTTTTGGAAAATGTGCGTTCTTACTAATCAAATTTAAAAACAAACTAGTTCTTAAGACTATAACTTTTCAAGAAAACCAGTTCTTAAGACCCTATTTTCATCCTAAAATTCTCTCAGTTCAGTAGCCCCCTCTTTGAGCATTGAGACCCTGGGCGGCACACCCGCTACCCAAAAAAAAGTTGAGTGCCCCCCCCCCCCCCCCCCCCCCCCCCCCCCGGAGAGAGGGTTGGTTGTTTTCCATTGTTAAGGACAAGAACTGCGATTTTTCCTATCAATCATTGATGGGGTATCTTGTAATAAATGTTGCAGACATTTTTCAACATTGCGCGGGTGCCATATTGTTAAGGGGGGGTCTATGTTATTTGCACCAATTTTGGAAACAGATACCGTGGGTTTACCCCCTTAGAGTAATCAAATTGAAGCTTAGGTAACAGCGTTTCAAAAAATGCGCGTTATTTTGATCTGGTTGCTATGGTAACCAGTCAAGGCCTCTGATTGGCTAAACACGGGAACAAACGTAAGTAGAAAACTAAATGTTGCATGTTCACCATACTTTGGTAAATGATGTATGAAAACAATGCGCACAAACCAATGAAGCCGGATTTTTATACGGTTGCCATGGTAACCAGGAACAGACCAATCAGGTAATTTTACGTTATAATTCAAATTGGGAAAGATAAATTGAAAATCCGGCTTCATTGGTTCATTTTTCTCTTCAAGCTTATTATCCTTTCCGAATATCACCCTGATACGCGGTTTCGTTTTTGAATTACGTTTGTTCCCATATTGCAAGTTTGCTTGTTTTATAGTTTTGAGATATCGTATAAAACGTATGAAAAAAAAGTTGACATTTTGGATAAAAATAGTTGTTCAATTATGGAAGAGCAAGAATTTAGACACATTTTGAGCCATTTTGGGGTAAAAAAATAGCAATTATATGTTAGCATTTTTATTGATTTTTTAGAGATAAATGGCTTAAAAATAGCCGGGTGAGAAAAATAAAGAAATACATAAAGAAATTACGTTGACTTTGAAATTTTGATGATTTATGATGTGCAATTAATTATGTTAATATTTTAATAAATAAATTTGATAAAATGTTACAATTATTTGATCAAAAATAATTATACCTGAAAATGCTTAAAATCGCAGTGTGAGCGTTTTCGACATTCAAATGTTTACAAAACACCACCGATATTTTGAGACACCCGAAACTTAATTGACCATAACGTCAGAACCGAAAATCCAATTTACCTCATACAAAAAGCATTTTAAAGCAGAGACTTAGCAGTTTTCTACTGTGCTAATATCTCATTTTTGTCCGAAGCACTGAATTTTAATATCTGACTAACAAAGACCCCCCTGCGAATTTTCCTATCAATCAATGTTGGAGTACTTGGAATAACTGCTGCACATATTTCTCAACATTGCTCGGGGAGAGAGGGTTGTATTATTGTAGCCTAACTAAGTTGGAAACCTTACAGATCAATTCGGTGTTTTCCCTTTACAGAGGTAAGGATGAGGAAAAGCAATATATTAGCCTGTCTGTAGTTTTTATTCAGAAACAAAATAACTTGAATACGAGGGCCATTCAAACAGTGTTACCTCCACATTTAACTTCGTTATTCGGCTGAAATAAACAAAATCATAGTTATAACAGTGAATCCTACTTTTGCCAAGTACGAGGGTCATTCAAAAAGTGTTATCCCTAATACATGTAATATCACAACTCGGCGGTAATACGTTACTGCACAGGGTTACCATGGACAGTTCGAATTAATAAATGGTGCTGGAACTATAAGTCAGCAAATCGCGAGGCGGCATTATCTTATCCATTGTGGTCACAAGGGCGTTATACTTGACTCCATATTGAAGCAATGCCGCCCGTAAATGTATATATCCTTCCGCGCCATAAACTTTAATTTTGGCAAGCAGACGATCGGCCCGAATCTTCTTGGTGATACCCTCTCGTATAAATCGTTCATCGACTGCTGTAATGACGTCAAAACTCCGCAAGTGTGCCAAAACGTCGCCTGCTTCGACTTGCTGTGAGAGTTGGTGTTCGATGATTAAAAATGACGCCATGGAATAGTGGATGCTGTTTGAATGCGACATCTGTGAACATAAAATTAGAGAGTATACTTCAAAACGTGTACTAATTGCAGTTATGAAACAAGGGAAACCTGATTTACCACCACAAATATTTGTGTATAGGCCTTCTTCAAATACAACTTTATAGAATCCCGGATTCTTCACCAATTGCCATATAAATCACGAACGGATTGCTGTATTGATAAATCTATTAATGTAAATCATAACAGATACACAAAGGGTTATGTAAAATGAGGTTCAGACCTACTAACAGGCCCTTACGTAACTTTAAACACGAATTGTGCCTCATCATTAGTTTTATAGATCGGATGTTTGAAGCACGACATTAATACTTTCCACGCGGCTATTATTTTTACAATATACATTTTTCAGAAACCTTTCCCAGCTTTCAAAATCTATCTCAAGGGTTACTGAACCAATACAAGGAATGTTTGTACTTATTTTAATGCATTTCTCAAGGTGATTCCAAATATGGTGATGAAATTCAATAAGTTTGACATTTTTGAAAGATTTTGAAATGTTGGAAGTGTCGTCTGCGAGCCGCCTACCGCGTGGAAAGTGTTGATGTGCGAGCAATCCAACATTTGGAATTTAACAATCGGTGTTGTGATGATTTTAATCATCAGATAATGTGAAAAATAGCTGTGTTACCGTCACCCGTTCCGAATTCAACGGTGTTGGGTTTATTTTATTCATTTCGAGTTGAATGTCAATGATGAGGTTAATGTCCAGAATATTAGTTCAAAACATGAATCAACCAATATTTTACGATAGGCCTACTTTTGCAAAACCTATTCAGTCGATCTGAAATTTGAAATATTAGATGTCCGTTTTACATTGGCCTTGGCATTCCAGATATAACTTACCTGACTTATTATTTTGTATTAAACCTATCCGTGCCGCTTGATGTTTCTCAACTATCCTTGTAAATTCCTTTGAAATGTTGTGTTGTTTAAGCGTTGACAAGTTGTATCTTTTCAACTCATCTTGTAGTACGATATACTAGTTGATTGCTAAATCTTGTTCCTTTGATTTGGCATCAACAATAATATTTCCTCTCGCAGATATATATTAACTATTTGAAGACGCATACAATACATGTATATAAATTAGTATATTAAATACTTGTGCGTGTTTGTATGAAGGAGTGTGACTTATATCAACTTGTCTTTGCTTATATAACATCTTATACAAACATGTGTGTATGTCCAGTACTTCGCAAGTATTTGCGATAAGACCGTTATTGTAAACACAATAACGAAGTCGTGTTTTAACCAAGCGATAATGGTGTTTAAATTTAATTATATTTCATTAAAGGACTACATATCATTTTATCATCAACTAGCCTCTGTCTTAATTGGGGAAGTGCATTTCTTCTTATAGATTTGACTTACTCGCATTTGAGAAACAAATAAAATTACCCAAATTGCCAAATATTACAACACTATACTGAATGTGAAAAACAAATCTTAATGATCCAACTCAAATTCAATTCTAATTTGTGGGCCTTTAATAGCTTTATTTATAGACTTATTAACACTTAACACCATATCGAAAGTTAATTTGATGGGGTCAAGTCGGCACAAGACATCGGCTGCATGTAAATATAATTTTTTCGCACGTTATGAAAATACATTTATTATGTCATCACAAATGAGGGTATTCACTTTTAAGGTAAGTCCACAAATGTCCCATTTCTTGTATCTGAAAATCTAAAATAGGCTATTTGTGCATTACTTGTTTTACTTGTAGTGTAGACCTACCCTAACCTCGATATGCTTTCATTTGGGAAATGAAAAGAACAGTGTATTATCCAGGCTATAGACCATTTCAAATCCGAAAATATACGATCGGTTCCGAATGTTTCCATTCGCGCGCATTCATCTAAGCATATCCCTTATAAATGTTTACTACACCTTTCCTGTTTATTTTTTCATTATTTGCTATTTAGTCATAACAAAATCTAACTTCGATAGGCGGGGGGGGGGGCGTCATAAAATTAATTTGTATCGGATAGGGGGGTTATAAATTTATTAACAACGGCCATTAACATATTTGTGACCCTCCCCCCCCCCCCCCCCCCCCCCTCCCGAAGAAAATGATAGCCCCCTAAAAGAGATTTGGGGTAATATTTTCACTTTTTACCGTCTGCTCGATACATTTGGAATTTGCCCGTCAGCGCCTTTGTTGATAAAAAAATCAAAATAGTCTCGTTCCACGTTTTACTTCTCATGTGTGCACGCGTGTATGTGAACATAGTAAATCACTGAGGCGGACAACCAACTAGGACAATGCTGTGAATGCGATCAACTGTTGCGAAGAACGCGCAACGCACCTACTCCACGTGACCTGTTTTTCCGAAGATTTCCGATCTCAATTTGAAATGGTCTATATCGCAATCATATTCCGGAGGTAACATACAGTCAAACAAGTCATTGATGCAAGTAGATGTGAAAGGAGATCAGGGACATTGTATCACAAAATGTTATTAAAGTTTAATTAAACTGGAAAACATTTCTTCGGTGGATAAATCTGTATTTCTTTCCAATATCAATATTATATATGATATAAATAAAATGTATACTAGAGAAAGTTTATAAGCTATCTTCAGTAGATAGCAAATTCGTTAATGTTCTATCAGTGTTTTATCAATACAGCGTATCAAAAAAAACTGGGTCCAAAACCGGGAGTGCTTATAACTTTCAAAGGAAGAAACATTACTGTTTTATATCGAGGGATATAAAAATAAATATTTCAAATTATGAGAATAATCAAACATTAACGTTTTCAGTTACAAACAGGCATGAGAATAAACTTTTGTGAACAAAAACTGAAAATGGTGAAAAACCTTGACAGACAGTGTGAAATCGGGCTTACAAGCCTGAAAATAAAAGAAAACTCACAAATTTGGGCGGAATAAATCAATCTGAATTTAGATTTAAACCCGAAATTTCTCATGCCTGTTATATTTTATGATAGCCTAGGACATGTATGGTTTGACCACAAAATTGCAACATAAATGGTTTTTGTTGTAATTGTTTCAAAATGCCCTTCCAAACATTATATTAAAAATCGATAAAATCTGAAGTTGGGGGAAAAATGCTAATTTGCATAACAATATATGGGTACATTTAGCCATATTAGTCGGGTATATACAGGGGTTACCGTGCACCCCCACCACCCAGGATTCCCCCCAAACCATCTTTCAAGACTCTTTTCATGGCCCAACACATAGTATTGATAGCGTATCACTAACTTATAACAAACTTATGACAGCGTATCACAGCGTATGCGATCGGCGAGCGTATGACCAACGTATTCGTAGCGTATGTCTGCCGTGCTCGACGTATCCTCAGCGTATAACGAACACGTGACTTATGCCGTTGCAGAAATTGAGTTTCGTACACGGCGGGACAAGTGTTGCCAGTTCAAGTAAACGCAGCCTAGATGATAACTATTAAAATATCTAGAAGGGTAAATCTATATGTCCAACCTATAACTTAAGACGATTAACGTACCTCTAACGTATGTCAGCGTATGTATAACATATGTCAGCGTTTGTAAACGTATGTCTAACGTACCACGAACCTATCGGGAACTTATGCAGAACGTAAGTTAAGCACACGTTGAGTACGTCGAGAAATTTTGAACATGCTCAATAATTTTTCGCGTGCTCGACGTGTTCCAAATGTTCACAACGTATCACAGCGTGCTCTTAACGTATACGACGTATCCCAAACTTACCCCTAACTTGTATCAGCGTACACCAACGTACGCCAACGTATTTTTCGATATTTCGCATACGTTGTTATACGTTCAGGCGATACGCCATGGTGTGACAGGGCTACCGTACAGCTAGCGCGCATTCGGCGTTTTGGGAACTTATGGAGGGTTTGAGTATATGAATGGGTCCCTTGAGTATCTCATCCTCACTTCTTCATGGTCTGTCTTGGCCTTCTTGCTTTTTCCTCCTCCTCGGCCTCGGCCCCTGGTTGCTTGCTTCTTCTTGGGAGGTATGCTAACTGCTTGATGACATCGGCGGGAATGATGTAATGTGAGATCGGCGCGGTATTTATACGTGCTACAGCGGCATAATAAGCCACATGTTCGTTGTACGTCGAGGATACGCTGACGATACGTCGAACACGGCAGACATACGCTACGAATACGTTAAGTATACGTTAAGCATACGTTAGTCATACGCTCGCATACGCTGTGATACGCTGTCATAAGGGAGTGTTCATAAATACTTTGGTGGGGGGGTTGGAAACAATTGAGCCATGGACATCTTTTTTTTTTGGACCCCCCCAAATAGGGTGGGGTTTTTTCTTGACCCCCCTTTCAAGAACCTTTTTTTTTGTTGACCCCCCCCCCCCCCCCCCCCCCCCGTCAAAATGCTGCTTTGTCAAAAATACCAACCTTTTTTTTTGGACCCCCCCCCTATACAAGCACTTTTTCCCCTGACCCCCCCCCCCTTTTAAGAACCTTTTTTTTGGTTGGCCCCCCCCCCCTCATATTTTCCAACCCCCCCCCCCCCCCCCCACCAAAGTATTTATGAACACTCCCTAAGTATGTTATAAGTTAGTGATACGCTATCAATACGTTAGTCATACGCTATGTATACGTTCAATACGCTATGGATACGTGACAGGGCCTTACACGATCGCCCGGCATAAGGTGAATACGTGAGAATACGTCGAAACTCGTTGGAAATACGTCAGACATACGTTAGACATACGGCACATATACGTTATCAACTCGTTATCACTACGTTGGCTGTACGTTTCCCCCAGCCTACGTTCATCAACGTATACCAACTTACGAGTAACGTACCACTAATGTATGTCAGCGTATGTCAACGTATATTTAACGTACCACAAACTTACCGGGAACTTATGCAGAACGTATTAAGCACACGTTGAGTACGTCGAGAAATTTTGAGCATGCTCAATATTTTTTCGTGGTCCAAATTGTCACAGCGTATCACAGCGTGCTATTAACGTAAACGACGTATCCCCAACGTACCCCTAACTTATATCAGCGTACGCCAACGTACACCAACGTATTTTTCGATATTTCGCATACGTTGAGGCGATACGTTATGGTGTGACAGGGCCTTTAAATACCCGGTGTGCAATAAGCCACTGCTGGAATAAACATGTTCACTCAAAAAGCAGCATTTGCTTGTTTTCCGGTGGAAATGAGCATTCACTATTTGGGATTTTAACTAATTGAATTATTACGCCACTTAAATCACCCCAATCTCTTTCAGCATATCAACCAACAGTATAGATGGGGTGACAGGTGACGTCACATCGGGCAAAACGTGGCTAGTTGACATTGTTCTTTGCCCGGCGGTTTGCGCGCGCATCCCGAGTTTTTGGTTTAGGACCACGTGCTTTTAAAACTCGCGCCAACGGTCATATATGCTGTTCGCTCAAGCGTGTATCAACAGTCCAGTCCCTTCGACCGTTGCGTTTGTTGATAAACATTGGATGTAACAACGGTCACCTCATCTGAATATAATTGAAATAAATGTTTTTGTGTAACAACAGGTGTATAACGACCTTTTGTCAATCATGATGACGTATAATAGTGATAGTGTGCTCTCATCAGGGGAATTGGTACCATATTTCATTATTAGTAGTAGGCCTATATCCTATCTAATAATAGATTGTTCTTTGGATCTAACCATTATTATTCAAAACATGGTAAATGTCAAAGATACACTATCAGAGAAACAGAGCATGAAATTGTTCACGAAAAATCAAAGCAGTGCACACTTGTATATGATTGGTTAAATTTAACACAAAAATTGTCAAATTTAACACGGAAAATGAGTTCGCGGTGGGATCACCAATTATTGGTCAAAACGACAAGGACAAATTGGTCAAAGTAAAACACAGAAAAAGGCCTAAAAGATGACCAAAATCCGTGTCAGACTGACCAATTTCTACGTTAAAATTAACAAGGAAAGTAGTTAAATTCCTATGACCCATAAAAAGGATCATTGATATTCTTTCTTTTTTTCTGTGTTAATTTTCATAGAAATCGGTCAGTTTGACACATATTTTGGTTGATACAGAACCATTTTTACCGGTGTCATTTACTTTGACCAATTTGGTGTTGTGGGGGCTAGGGGCATTGACTCTTTGATGTTTGTGTTCTTGCACAATGTATATTGCATTTATTTCTTGAACATCAACCTAACTTTCTTAAAACAAGTGAGAAAATATGCATAGGCCTATATACCAATATACATTCCATGGTGTTAAATTAATGCATCGACTTAATTAAAATAAAATAATAAGTTTAAATGAATAAAAGGAGCAAATTAGCTCATTAGCATAATTGAAATGGTACAAACGAGCACCGATGCTAATTTTTGTACCATTGCAATTATGCTAATGAGCTATTTGCACAATTTACTCGGCTCATATAAGGCCAAGTAAAATATGCAACGTCTTTTCGACTTTCAGTGACGCAGAAACTTTGTTCAAGTGCGTTAACCCCGCTCCGTGCTATCCGATTCACGCATGTCCGACTTCTCGCCCACTCGAATGACCAATTAAATGATTATTGTGACACAAATATAAATGACACGGAAATAAATAACACGGAAAATTTAACCAAACTTTTACAAGTGTGTGTCATAGATCTTTATGCTGTGGTGGAATACAGCGTAGTTGCAAATGCGTTTACATTGACCTTACCTACCTGTGACGAATTCCTATATAATATATAACTATATAAACTAATATTCAATATAAAGCTCCTCTCACACACATTTAGCCACTGTACATAAATCATCAGCACGCTTAGAAAAAATGGTTCTAAAGTTGTCCTGCCAGGAGAACCCTTAAAGGTTCTTTAAAGAACCAAAAATAGTTCCCCAAACATGATACAGAACCATTTTTGGTTGATACAGAACCATTTTTGGTTCGATGAAGCAAAAATGGTTCTGTATCAACCAAAAATGGTTCTGTATCACGTTTGGGGAACTATTTTTGGTTCTTTAAAGAACCTTTAAGGGTTCTCCTGGCAGGACAAAAAAGGGTTCTTTAATTTCTTAGAGTGAGAGAAGAGAGTTTCATTTACTATTACCCCAATTATTCCACATATGTTACAAAGTCCGGGTTTTCAAGTAGTGAAGTTTCGGCCAACAAGTACAAGGTTCCCCAAAGGAAGGACATCGCACCATCGGACTGTTATTCCCATTTGTGACTACTGCTCACTTCCTGTTGTAATCCTGTATATACATGTACATGTACAAAATAATACCAAGTAAATTCAACTCCAAGTGCATCATTTAGTAAATTATTCATGACCAGTGCCCGGCCCTCGACTGCGCTCCGTCATACTACCCAACATTTTTAGTTTCAAGGCTTTTTAAAGCCGAATTCACTACATTACAAAATGGCTCCGAGCAACATGAACAATACTAGTACTACTGCTGCAACTAATGAATTGTCACCTGTTTACATCTTGAATGTCTTCTATTGGGAGCAAATTATCTTGGCGATCATTGTCGAGTTGATCGCCATCGGTGGTCTTATTGGCAATGCCATGATAATCGCCGCCGTTTCTTTCTCGAAGAAACTGCAGACATCAATCAACGTATTTGTGATCAGTTTGAGTGTTGTCGATCTACTTACAGCTTTTACGCTAATATGGTACGGTGTCGGTGTTCTTGGTAAGGGTGAATGGCCCATACAAGGGGCCTATTGGCTATGTCAGTTTACCGGTTTTATGCTATTTGTCAGCCTTGCTATCAGCCTGTGGACAATGGGTGCCATTGCAATATATCGACTCATCTACATCGTTAAACCTTTTTGGTATAATAAGATATTCGCATCTTGGAAGCTTTGTTTTTTTGTGGCCATAACATGGATCGTCCCTACAGCAGGTTATCTTATACTAGCTGCAAAAAACAATGTTGCATTCGGGTATTTAGAAGTTGCTTTAGTCTGCGCTAATACTACTCTTGATCATGAGTTCAATCTTGGTCAATTCATAATTGGACTT
The DNA here is from genome assembly GCA_035610835.1 of Ophiura sarsii. Lineage (NCBI taxonomy): Eukaryota > Metazoa > Echinodermata > Ophiuroidea > Amphilepidida > Ophiuridae > Ophiura > Ophiura sarsii. The sequence continues at coordinate 24,219,776 of CM069444.1, forward strand.
GTCTTTCCACTCCCAGCAATAGCCATCAGTTACATCTGGATCTACCTATTTATCAGAAACCACTTTCAGAAACAGAAGCAAGGCATGTCGCCGGCGACTTCCGCTGCCAGTCCGCGTGGATCATCAGTATCGGAACTTGCAATTACCAAAGAGGGCACGCGTGATCCCAACAACAGAGCTGTTCAAGTTCAAAGAAGGGAACGAATATCGAAACAAGAAATTGAGATTACCAAAAACCTCTTTTACGTCGTCGTCGGATTCGTTGTGTCTTTTCTTCCATATGTGATCGTAGCACAATTAGAGAATACACCCAGTGTCAATCATATCGTATTTTATCTGAAGATAAGTCCATTATTTAATTGTGCCATTAACTTTGTGATCTACGCCTCGAAACATCCGGATTTCAAAGTTGTGCTAGGACATATGATGAAGCGTTCTTACAAGGACATTCCTCAACCAACACCACTTTTGAGATATTTACTTTCAAGACAGAACTAAACACTACATTATAATATACAAAAGCAAATCGAAGGAAAATACCCTTTCTGCAAATTAGCCAGTCGCCTTTTACTCTTTCCGATGTCTGTTCATCCTTTGTAACCATGGTAACCGACTTTGTACAACATTAGACATTGCAACAGTGGACTTATAGTTAGTCATGTCCAGTAATAACTGTTGTATCGACATTTAGTAAAAGAACTCTCAAGACTCAAGTGTTTTCACTAAAAAACGACGTCTAAGTCCCTATGCTCCTTGTATCACATTTCACCGGTCACTGTTTTGAGATCAAATGCAAGATACCGAGTCTGATATTGAAGTCAAATCACTGTCTTTCTCTTGCTTATTTACAGTTATAACTGCTTCAACATGGACCCAGACCCTGGCGTGTGTAGATGGTAAAATATATAATTTGTATTCGATCATGCCGACTTTCGTTTTGGAATAAGCTACTTTTATTCTCACACCACAAAACGGGAACTTTGCTAATATGGACTCGGACAAACTTGAGTGAATTAAATTAACAAAAACCTTTAAATATATACGGTCACTGTTCGCTGTAGCGGACAATGATACACACTGGACCCTAAAGACTGTCTGTATGATGGCCGCCAGATGAACAATCGCTATACAGAGTTCTTGTTGTAGGCCTATTCATGTTGTATAGACACCCTACATTAAAAAAGCACCACACCTTAGGTATTTTCTTGGACCTGTCCAAAGCTTTCGATACCATCAATCACAATATACTAATCTCTAAATTAGAACACTATGGTATACGAGGCAATGCTCTCGAATGGTTCAGACACTACCTCACAGATAGACATCAATTTGTTTACGTCCACTCCACAAAATCATTGCTACAGCAACTAACATGTGGGGTTCCACAAGGTTCCATCCTCGGCCCTCTCCTCTTTCTACTCTACATTAACGACATTACGCACGGCAGCACCGTTCTTTCGTACATCATCTTCGCAGATGACACAAACTTACTTCTTTCACACCCAGATTACCATGAACTTCAAAACATCACTAACAACGAACTGTCTAAACTATCTAACTGGTTCAAAGCTAATAAACTGTCCTTAAACATTAAAAAAACTAACTTCATGACTTTTTCACGCGGCAAACACAAACATCACAATATTAACATTCTCATCGATGACCAGCCTATTCTCCAAGTGGACACCACGAAATTTCTAGGTACCACAATTGACAGCAAGCTAAAGTGGACTGCTCATGTCAACAACGTTCGTGTCAAGGTTGCTCGACCAGTAGGCGTTTTAAATAAACTCAAGCACTTCCTTCCTATTAACACACTCAAAACACTCTACAACTCACTCATTTTGCCTCACCTGTCATACTGTCGTAATATTGTCTGGGGAAATTCTGGCTCGTCTCGTCTTCATTTTCTTAAGATTCTCCAGAAAAGAGCAATTCAAAGCATTTCCTTGGCTAAATACAGAGCGCGTACTAAACCACTTTTCAAGAAACACCTGTTCCTAACCCTTAACGACATTAACACTTTCCAAACATCACTTTTCATGTTTAAATACACAACAAATGCACTTCCACCGGTTTTCAATGATTACTTTTCACGCATCAGCACTCTTCACAGCCACAACACCCGCCAAACTAACAATTTCCGCCTACCCATTGACCACACAACTCTTATCTCCAGACGGGCAATGCGTTACTTTGGACCCTCTACTTGGAGTGCTACTCCGTCCACCGTACGTAATTCAAACTCCACAAACGTCTTCAAGCGCATGCTCAGAGATCATCTTATCTCAGCGTACTAGTCCGTTCACAACTTTTTGTTGAGTTGTTTTACATTACTTTTGTTCCTAGCTTATATTACTTTTTCCTTTGATATTATTTCATCTTACTCTATTCCAGCTACTTCTCTTTTTCGGTTTCACTTTGGTTTCGATAATTTAGGTTGCTTGAGCAACCAGTTTGTTCATATTTGTTTTGCTGTCTTGCGCAATGCATGTGTGTCTGCCTGTCTGTCTGTCTGTCTGTCGGTCTGTCTGTCGGTCTGTCTTGTGTCTGTCATGTGTGTGTCTGTCTCTATGTCTGTCTGTGTATGCACACCAACCAAGTTTTAAAAAGATTACTTTATACTTTCATATTATTTATATAATCTCCCTATTACTTATATAATCTCCCTATTTTATTGATTTATCTTTGTAACATAATTGCTTATTTGTATTATCTCATCCATTACCATTTTTGCAAAGGGGTCGTTGACACGTGTAAGCTCTTCGTGAGTTTTTTTCAACGACGCCTTGCATATATGCTTTTGTTTTGTATATTTTTTGCTCTGACTTTGTATTGATATGTTGTATATGCGAAATAAATAAACCTGTAACCTGTAAAACAATATAATGTAAAAGCTGAATGCAAACTGCTTATCCACAAAAATAGCCTGTGTCAGTAAATGTAATAAATATAAGAGGACCTGACGTTTCGATTCTAACAGAATCTTTATCGAAGGTAAAATGACAGAATACAACATACACAACATTCTATATAGACATGGGAACAAAGGGCAGGAAGTGACAAGAGATAATGTAACACAGTGGGGTCAAAGTGACAGATGGATGAATAGGGGAAGGTATAACAAACTTGACAGCTGATTGATGAAGTGGATAATGTAACAAGTAATGTATCAGCTGTCAAGTTTGTTATACCTTCCCCTATTCATCCATCTGTCACTTTGACCCCCACTGTGTTACATTATCCCTTGTCACTTCCTGCCCTTTGTTCCCATGTCTATATATAATGTTTTGTATGTTGTATTCTGTCATTTCTTAAAACAAGTGAGAAAATATGCATACATATCAATATACATTCCATGGTGTTAAATTAATGCATCGACTTAATCAAAATAAAATAAGTAATAAGTTTAAATGAATAAAAGGCGCAAATTAGCTCGATTAGCATAATTGAAATGGTACAAACGAGCACCGGTACTAATTTTTGTACCATTGCAATTATGCTAATGAGCTATTTGCACAATTTACTCGGCTCATATAAGGCCAAGTAAAATATGCAAATTAGCGATTACAGCAAATCACGTCTTTTCGACTTTCATTGACGCAGAAACTTTGTTCAAGTGTGTTAACCCCGCTCCCTGCTATCCGATTCACGCATGTCCGACTTATCGCCCACTCGAATGACCAATTAAATGATTATTATGACACAAATATAAATGACACGGAAATAAATAACACGGAAAATGTAACCAATCTTTTACAAGTGTGTGTCATAGATCTTTGTGTTGTTAGAATGCAGCGTAGTTGCAAATGCGTTTACATTGACCTTACCTACATGTGACGAATTCCTATATAATCTATGACTATGGTCACGCGTTATGAACTCGCCTCCCAATAGGGTGGTGCTGTTACATTTTTTAGTTTCATGCTGTCATTTTCCTCAAATATTTTTAAAACCACAAAAGCTATCTCAACAAATTTGGTATCATTTTAAAGCCCTAATAACAAGCTATCTGCCTGCAAAATGGCATTGGTATAGCTAATACAGAATGGGAGATACAGCTGTTTGATGTTTGGGGACCAGGGGTGGTGCTGGAAGGGGTGCCGCTGGAAGGGGTGCCGCCTGTACAAACTCAAGGGGGATAATCCCATGTTTTGTTCTTTTTACAATAACTAGTCATCTCCTAATGTTACAAACACCATTCTGGTCCCATTTTAAAGGATAATTAGTAGTTTTTACGAGGGTCATTCAATAAATAATGAAAGTGATCATGGTATGGGATGCATGAGTGATTCTATTGAGGGATAGTGTGATCAATACAAAGTATGAACCTTTGTCTTTCAAACGATACAGTTTTGGATTTCTAAGTGTGAACTATGACGTCATAGCATTGTCTCAAAGTAAGTACACTTGGGACACTGCTAAATCAGTTATTTGGCGAGAAATTTGAATTGTTTGTATGATACATGTGATAAGAAGATTACATAATATGACACTAGAAACAGGTAAATCCCAATTTTTTTCGCGTAAGTATGATAAAAAAGACAATAACTTTAATCCCTGTGTAATTTGATATATGTAGTATAAGAGGAACAAGTAAGGAGAGGCAATTGAATAAAAAATATACAAATATCAGTATTTCAAATAGCCAATTTCATTGAAAAATGCCCAGTCAGTGAATCACTAATATTGCGGAATATCAAACAATTTAGGAAAAATCCAAGCAATTAACCAGTTTGAGAGATCCCATATGATAGCTAACTATTTATCTGAACTTATTCGCATAAAACCTGCAGAAAATATGCGCATGCGCAGACGGCAGATCATTTTGAACAGGGCCAAAAATGGCTAAAATCATGAAATTTACCAGATAAAAGCTTACTGTGCCTTCAAATTCTAATCAGAAATAATGAAAAATGCTTAAATCAATGTGTATAAATATTGTGATAGTTAAATTGAAGATATACATGAATGTATCAATCAAAGATGGCTGCCACAACCTCTCTTATTACTGTTATCTTTAGAGCTACTAGATATGTATTGTTAAAGTAATCGTCACATAATTTCAATGGTTTGAGGAAATTTTATGAACAGCTCCTCTTGAAATCCCCACTATTATTGCTTTACATCCCACAACAATTTACTAAATTATAATCCCTCCATTGTTCTTTATCCTTTGTTGTATTCTAAGGTATATTATTGCGGATTTTGCTAAATAAAAGCGTATTTGAGATGGTCCCTTCTTGTTTGTATTAAGGAATTCAGATCTAAAAAAGAGTGTCATACAAAGATAAGTGTTTGTTCTAACTATGTGCCAAGTGTTATCTGTTTTATGCTTGCATTGCCGAGATATACGCAAATGTATCAATCAACCCATATTCAACATATTACATATCCAGCCAAATAATTGGCAGATTTCAGTCAGTGTCTGAAACCTATTGTGTTTATGTTAATGATGTTACATAACCAAAGGTATCTAACAATCCAAAAGTGTATTGTTTGAAAGACAAAGGTTCATACTTTGTATTGATCACATTATCCCTCAATGGAATCACTCATGCATCCCATACCATGATCACTTTCATTATTTAATAAATGACCCTCGTAAGTATGTGGTTCAACAGACTTGTCAACTATTTGTAACAACTAATTAATTATGGATAAGACCATGAACATCAGCTTTCTTCCTATTCGCTACACAGTAAACATGAATAATCAGCCTCAATTTACCGGATTTATAAAAATGACTATAACAGAAAAAGTTTTTAACCTATGATAGCAAAAGTATACATTTTTGGAAATCTTGTAACTAGAGGAATTCAGAAATGCAGTTTATATCAGGGAAGGTTTCATCCTTAAACAAATATTCTAAAAATATATAAAATAAAAATTGGAGATATTCACTAGCCGGTATAATTACCATACCGACGTAGTAACTTTGACAAATATATATCATCTAATGGGTAATTCCACGAGGAATTCAAATAAGTAAAGTAAATAATGATAGGGGTAGGTATAAAAAATATATGGATCTCGAATTAAAAATTAAAAACTCTGATATTTTCCCGAACATTTCCGATCATACCATTTTAGTTCTTGGTCGTACTATAATTTCAATGGCATATTTGGTTTCCTCATGCAATTTCCCTTCAAAAAATGTATACTTTTACTACCTCAGGGGGGTATACAAGCATATATAAATGTGTAAAGTTAAAATCATGTCGTGAAAGCCAAAATCCGTGTGTAACGCGAAAGGAGGCGAGCTTAAAACACATGACCCTATATAAACTAATATTCAATACAAAGCTTCTCTCACTCACATTTAACCACTGTACCATAAATCATCAGAGAAGAGAGTTTCATTTACTATTACCCCAATTATTCCACATGTTACAAAGTCCGGGTTTTCAAGTAGTGAAGTTTCGTCCAATAAGTACAAGGTTCTATACAGGTGTAAAGTCATTGTAAAGTCACCGGAAACTGGGTCGAGTCCAGAAGGTGGGAGGAAGGACATCGCACCATCGGACTGTTATTCCCATCGGACTACTGCTCACTTCCTGTTGTCATCCTGTAGCCTATATACAAAATAATACCAAGTATATTCAACTTTGAGTTCATCATTTAGTAAATTATTTATGACCAGTGCGCGGCCCTCGACTGCGCTCCGTCATAGTACCCAACATTTTTAGTTTCAAGGCTTTTTAAAGCCGAATTCACTACATTTACAAAATGTCTCCGAGCAACATGAACAATACTACTACTGCTGCAACTAATGAAATGTCACCTATCTTGAATGTCTTCTATTGGGAGCAAATTATCTTGGCGATCATTGTCGAGTTGATCGCCATCGGTGGTCTTATTGGTAATGCCATGATAATCGCCGCCGTTTCTTTCTCGAAGAAACTGCATACTTCAATCAACGTATTTGTGATAAGTTTGAGTGTTGTCGATCTGCTTACAGCTTTTACGCTAATATGGTACGGGGTCGGTGTTCTTGGTAAGGGTGAATGGCCCATACCAGGGGCCTATTGGCTATGTCAGTTTACCGGTTTTATGCTATTTGTCACTCTTGCTATCAGCCTGTGGACAATGGGTGCCATTGCCATATGTCGACTCATCTACATCGTTAAACCTTTTTGGTATAATAAGATATTCGCATCTTGGAAGCTTGGTTTTTTTGTAGCCATAACGTGGATCGTGCCTACAGCAGGTTATCTTATACTAGCTGCAAAAAACAATGTTGCATTCGGGTATTTAGAAGTTTCTTTAGTCTGCGCTAACACTACTCTTGATGATGAGTTCAATCTTGGTCAATTCATAATTGGACTTGTCTTTCCACTCCCAGCAATATTGATCAGTTACATCTGGATCTACCTATTTATCAGAAACCACTTTCAGAAACAGAAACAAGGCTTGTCGCCGGCGACTTCCGCTGCCAGCCAGCGTGGATCATCGGTATCGGGACTTGAAATTGCCGAAGAAGGCACGCGTGATCCCAACAACAGCGCTGTTGAAGTTCAGAGAAGGAAACGAATATCGAAACAAGAAATCGAGATTACCAAAAACCTCTTTTACGTCGTCGTCGGATTCTTTGTGGTTTTTCTTCCATTTTTGATCGTAGTACAAGTAGAAGATACACCTATTGGCAATCATATCTCATTTTATCTGAAGATATGTCCATTATTTAATTGTGCCATTAACTTTTGTATCTACGCCTCGAAACATCCGGATTTCAAAGTTGTGCTGGGACATATGATGAAGCGTTCTTACAAGGACATTCCTCAACCAACACCACTTTTGAGATATTTACTTTCAAGAGAGAACTAAACGCTACATTATAATATACAAAGCAAATCGAAGGAAAAGACCCTTTCTGCAAATTAGCCAGTCGAATTATACTCTTTCCGATGTCTGGTTGCAGTAAATAGCTGAGACTAATATAGTCATCAGAAACCACTGAGACTAGTATAGTCTCAGGTAAATAGTAACTACTAGAATGCGCGGTTCGTGGGTTGGGCGGTTCTCGGGTTGGGGGTTTATGGGATGTGTATACTCTTAAAATTCAGTTATCACAGGTGCCATTAATGTTCCAAATCTCCATAATACAGGAACCTCATGTGCCCTTAAATCCAGGTAGGCTACCCCGTGTGCATATCCATGTAATTCAGTACATGTGTTATAGGCCTAGGGTTAGGGTTTTATATTGGGGTCTTAGTTCAGAGGTATTTTAGTTTTAGATTCAGCGAGAGGAGGGGTCTATCGTCATGATCATCTGTGCCCAGTCTTGAGAACTGTGTGTCGACATTGATTATTCCTCCGTAGAGACATATGCCTATAAACGTATCATCACGTATTTAAATCACGCATGTTTGCGCACACCGATATCCATGTAACATTCCCATTTATATAACAGACATCCCATGATTGGCCTAGGGCCTATCCGAATGCTATAGTGTTAAACTACAACACTGTACACACTTGCACGCTCAAGGTCTGGGTTTGATTCCTGACGCATGCATACTGAAGACGCCCCCCCCCCCCCCCCCCCCCTTGACTCTTTTCATCCTGATCATGCATGCATGATAGTTTAACTCATAAAAACCGGGACAAAAACACGTCCGAGAGTTAAAGATATATAATTGGAGCTAAATGTTTGCTCACACCGTCCCTTTATATTTATACATGCCCCTGTAACATTCCCATTTATATAAAAGACATCCCATGATAGGCATGATGAGGGCCCGTTGTGGCCTGCACGCATAGATGGGTCCGCGATGGGATGTTGAGGCACTGACATCATACCACCGCAATTCGCAATCACTTAAACAATAACATAACGTGTTCCTGGATGAAGGCCTATGGTTTACGCTCCCAGTTCCTTTATTAACCCTAACCCGCCATCTGATCCTTTTTTACTTCCTGATTATATGCATAGTTTAACTCATACAAAAACACGCCCAGGAGTTAAAGTTATTTTGAGTCCTTTTTCTCTCTGTGTTAGCCACTGGACGGCTTCCCGGTTTTACCCGCCCCATGAAAAGACCAAGTTTGCGCCACGATCGCGTACGCACCTTACTGTCTGCGCCATTACGCGTGCGCCGGCAATCACGTGCGTCATGTTTTGTTTTGTTTATACGCGAGCGCGTAGCAACAGTTTGTTGTCTACGTGGGGCGAAGATCCCTGTGCATAGCGATTACATGGGTAGATGGGCAGGGATCTGCACCCGAAGGCATTGGACGGACAGACGGACGGACAGACTCGCCACAAATAGTATTATGACTAGAATTTGCGGTTCGTGGGTTGGGCGGTTCTCGGGTTGGGGGTTTATGGGATGTGTATACTCTTAAGATTCAGTTGTCACAGGTGCCATTAATATTCCAAATCCCCATAATACAGGAACCTCATGTGCCCTTAAATCCAGGTAGGCTACCCCATGTGCATCCATGTAATTCAGTACATGTGTTATGGGCCTAGAGTTAGGGTTTTATATTGGGGTCTTAGTTCAGAGGTCTTTTAGTTTTAGAGTCAGCGTCATGATCATCTGTGCCCAGTCTTGAGAACTGTGTGTCGACATTGATTATTCCTCCGTAGGCATGCCTAAACGTATCATATAATGTATTTAAATCACGCATGTTTGCGCACATCGATATCCATGTAACATTCACATTTATATAACAGACATCCCATGATTGGCCTAAGGCCTATCCGAATTGCTATAGTGTTAAACTACAACACTGTACACACTTGCACGCTCAAGGTCTGGGTTTGATTCCTGGCGCATGCAGACTGAAGCCCCCCCCCCCCCCCCCCCCCCCCCACTTCCATTTGACTCTTTTCATCCTGATCATAGTGCATAGTTTAACTCATAAAAACCGGGACAAAACACGCCCGAAGACAACGGAGGTACCGTAATTGGAGCTAAATGTTTGCGCACACCGTCCCTTTATATTTTAAATTATACATGTCCCTGTAACAGTCCCATTTATATAAAGACATCCCATGATAGGCATGATGAGGGCCTTTTATCATGCATATAGTTTAACTCATACAAAAACACGCCCGGGAGTTAAAGTTAATTGGAGTCCTTTTTCTATCCTTGTTAGTCACCGTACGGCTTCCTTTTACCCGCCCCATGAAAAGACCCAGTTTGCGCCACGAACGCGTGCGCACCTTATGGTCTGCGCCATTACGCGTGCGCCGGCAATCGCGTGCGCCATGTTTTGTTTTGTTTTGTTTTGTTTTGTTTTGTTATCGCGTAGCAACAGTTTGTTGTCTACGTGAGGCGAAGATCCCTGTGCATAGCGATTACATGGGCAGGGATCTGCACCCGAAGGCATTGGACGGACAGACGGACAGACTCGCCAAAAATAGTATTATGATATAATGGTATATACAGGGTGGTTCAATAAAACCTTGACAGTTTTTTGAAGCCATTTTTTTTAAAATTCTGTAGATTTAAAAAAAACCTTTTTCAATATTCATCAACTATATGATCTTGACTATCTATGCTGAAAATGTCATTACAAATAACCTTACGGTTGAAAAATAACAGCTATTTGAACAAAGTCTGCCCCATTTCACTCTGTCCACGGGTACTGATTTCGCGACGTTACAACCAGTGTGGTTCAATAAAACATTGACAGTTTTTCAAAGCCATATTTTTAAAAATTGTGGGATTTGAGTGGGTTTTTTTACATATTCCTCAAAAATATCATCTTGGCCGTCTATCCTGAAAATGAGACAAATCGAGGGCTTAGAAACAAAAGGCCTTATCTCCATTTTGACCATTCTGAGAAAAAGACTATTGAAGATTTTTAAACACATTGGGGAGATGGAGATAGGCCTTGTGATAGGGGCTATAACTTTAAAAGGGGTTGTGTTATGGAGATAAGGCTGTGTTACTGGAAAGAGAATTTCTTTCTGAACATTTCGAAACCAAAATCTCATTTTTAAAAAAATTGAGATGAGGCCTTTTGGTTCTGAGCCCTCGAAATGAATAAACAAAACATAGCAGGGGCCTACTGTTAAAACTCATAAAACAGTTGTGCATGATATATGATTATGATCATTAATAGGCACGATCATACAATTTTGAAATTAAAAGTATCTCTTTGAAAATGGAATACATAGAAAGAAAGTACTTTTCTATTAAAGAAAATGATGGTTTGAATAATCTCAAAGCTATAACCAAAAGTATGTTGCCTCATATTGCCAAAAACTAGTCATGCAAATTTTAACCGATTTTAGCTTAAATGAGTTTTACTTTCATGATGTCCAGTTGATTATGTGTGATTATTTAGACATAGTGAATACATCCCAGCCCGCATCTTACGACTCTCTAGATTTAAAAGCGGTAAACATGGAGTTTTCTATACATATTTGGCTGCAAACTTTTCAAACAATTGCGTATTTCGATTTGGAAGGGGAATCATTTTTTCTAAGGCCACAATTTCTTTAACTCTATTTAGAAATTATCTATACGTAGACTACCCTTTGGGTTAGTAATAAGTAGGATTCCATGGCAGAGTTCAGTCATCAGAGGCATGCATGATGACCAAGCTCTGCATTTATATCCAATTAATAATAGTGCAACCCCAAACATATTAGTAGTGAATAAAGGCTTCAAGGGTAGTCTAGTGATTATTTCTAGTATTTCTAATAATGATTTAGTTTTTTATTTTGGCTGATGACGCATTGATTGAGAACTTATATATATTAAGAATCGATCTTCTTGTTTGAGGAAATTCTGAATGATGTAATTAGTGTTGCTGGATACGATTCAATAAGTAATTACACGCGAGATTTGAAAATTAAATATCATCGAATACAATAGGCAAATTGTGGGCTTGACCAGTTACTGTATTAAGATAAAAATAATTGTGTTATCCAATTTTCTTTATAAGACCCAATTGAACACATTATTTCTTGTATAGATAGATAATATCAAATTAATAATAGGATTTTGTTGTTTGTTTGTTTGTTTTTCGGGTATAATCTATTAAGCTATGATAAAAAACAAAGTTGGTACAATTTAGAAAATGCCAAATCAGCATTTTGAAACTAAACTCATGCATAACATTGATTATACATATAATTCGAATCTTCAATCTTTGTGATAATTTAAAATGTTTAGTACCGGTACATTTATAGGTAATGCACGGCTTATGTCAAAAAATATGGGGTCTGTTGTAGTATTTGCGTAGCATTTATTGAATGAACTCTTGACCTCAACATTGCATACATTATACATCAATAGTCATGGGCGATATACATAAATCAACGATACCATAACATCCCTTATTTTCTTGAAAAAAAATATGAAAAAAAAGTCCTCACTTATCTTTTGTGTAAGGTGGCAATAAGGATGCATTAGTATGAAACAGTGCAAATAATGATGCTTATTTAGAGTTCAATAATGTTTCACAGTACAAACTGTAAAAAACTCCACAAGTGATTTGAAATGTCCACAATTTCAAATTTGGATACCCTTGGCTGATAGTATTGGAGCTTGTTTGGCTTTTTACTTTGTCTTTTATAGAACAGTAGCATAAATTGTTCTCACAACTATGTCAAATAACAACCTGAATCTTAAACACTATCCTTGAATAAAGTCTTTAAGGTGAGATGGTGGTTTTATTTTGCGTCCGACCCGAGTACGATACGCGTTTTCTTGTGTGTCGTGCGTAAGTGGCGTTTCATTCGCGTTTGTCGTTTGGATGCGTTCCTTCACGTTTGTTTGCGTTTCTCGCGTCTTGTCTGTTGTTGTTGGAGTTTCGCGTGTGATATTTTGCTTTTCCAGAGGCGGTTTCGGTGTTACCGGAGGAGGAGCTTCCTGAGTTTTGCGAAGATGTACGCGATTCCTTCTGTAGATTCGCTGAGGAGTTTCTACCGAGTAGGATCTCTCGTCCAGACGTTTTGTAACAACCGCTTTCTCCCAGGTTCTGTTGCCGCGCACTAATGGCTTCATGCGCACAACGTCGCCTTGTTCCAGAGGTTTCATGTCTTTGGCTGTCTTGTTGAAGTTTTCAGCCTGCTTGAATTGTTTTTTCAGCATGTTATCTCTGTCACTTGTGATCCTTGGTTGCAGGAGATTAGCAGAAGTTGGCAATAGCGTTCGCGTTCGGCGATTCATGAGACGTTGTGACGGGCTGGTGGTCAATCCTTGTGATGGAGTGTTCCTGTGATCCAAAAGCGCAAGGTATTGGTCCGTCGATGCTTTCTTGCTTTTGGTGAGTAGGCGTTTCGCAGTCTTTACTGCGGATTCCGCTTTACCGTTAGCTTTGCTGTTGCCTGGGCTACTTGTCAAGTGTTCAAAGTCCCAGGCTTGCGCGAAATTCTTGAAGGTGTCAGATGTATACTGCGGACCGTTATCACTTACTAACTGCGTTGGACTTCCGTATCTTGCGAAGTGCGTCTTTAATTTCTTGATGACGGTACTACTTGTCGTGTCTGGTAAGACGTCAATCTCCCAGAAGTTACTGTAATAGTCCACTGTCACTAAATAGTCCGTCCCATTCCATGAGAACAGATCAGTTCCTACGCGCTCCCATGGTCTGGAGGGTATGTCGTGGCTCATTAGGGTTTCTTTCTGTTGACTGGTCTCGTATGTGCGGCAGACATCGCAGGTCGCGATGTATTGCTTTATTTCGCTGGACATACCAGGCCAGAAGATGCTCTCTCGTGCGCGACGTAGACAACCGTCGACTCCTAAATGCGAGGAGTGCACTTTTTGCTTCATATCACCTCTCAGCTTGAGTGGTATTATGACTCGGTTGCCTTTAAACACTAGTCCGTCTTGCACCACTAGTTCTTCCCTGTATCCGAAGTATGGTGTGAGCTGCTCCGGCAATGCGTCACGGTTATCCGGCCAACCGTCGAGGATTGTCACCTTGAGCATCTGCAGCGATTCATCGCGTTCCGTTTCCACACGGATTTGCTCCAACCGTTCTTCGCGAATAGGCAGGTAAGTCACCATGTTGACTTCCTCAAAGTCAATGTCACATCGTGAACCGACGGCACGTGACAAGGTGTCTGCCAAGTACATCAGCTTTCCTTGACAGTATGTGACGTCATAGTCATATTTCTGCAAACGTAGCAGCATACCTTGCAGTCTCTTTGGTGCTTTTACCAGAGGTTTCTTAACTATGACCTCTAGTGGCTTGTGGTCACTGACGATTCTGGTATGTCGGCCAAAAGTGTACTGGTGAAAGTGTTCCAGTCCGAAAACTACAGCCAACATTTCTCGTTCAATCGAGGCATATCTAGTCTCAGTGTCAGTCAACGCTCTGCTGGCGTACGCTATGGGGCGTTCATTCTGTAGAAGTGCGGCTCCGAGGCCCTTTCCGCTCGCGTCACATTGAATGGTCAATTCTTTCGCAGGATCATAATACGCTAAAACCGGTGCTGCTGTGACGAGTCGTTTTACGCTGTCCAATGCTTCCTGTTGCGCGAAAGTCCAGTGCCATGGAACGTCAGACTTTGCTAACTGACGTAGTGGTTCCAGCGTGCTGGACAGGCTAGGTAAATATCTGCTCAGATAGTTCACAAAACCGACTAGACGCTGTACGCCCTGCACGTCACAAGGTGTGGGCATGTTCACAACCGCTTCCACTTTATCTGGGTCAGGTCGCAATCCTTGGTTTGTTACACGGTGTCCCAGAAATGGAATGTCGGTAGCTCTGAACACTGATTTGCTTTTGTTCAGTTTAATGTTCAGCGAGTTGCAGCGTTCCAGTAGATTTTGCAGATTTACATCGTGATTCGCGAGTGCTGCGCTGTCGTCGTCACCTGTTCCGTACACAACGATGTCATCGGCTACACAGATTACACCGGGTAATCCTTCTAGTGCTGCATGTATGCGACTTTGGAAAATTTCCGAAGATGTGCAAAGTCCAAATGGCAAACGGTGCCATTTGTAGCGACCAAATGGTGTGTTGAAACACGTCAACAGTGATGAATGTTCATCGAGGCTCAGTTGCCAAAATGCGTTGCTCAAATCCAATTTTGAGAAGACTTTTGCTTGCGATAACTCCGGCAGAATGTCATCAAGTGTTGGAAGCTGATAGTGTACGCGTTTTAGCGCCAAGTTGAGCGGTCTTGGGTCAATGCACACGCGTAGACTGCCATTTTCTTTTCTGCGACGACAAGTTGGCTAACCCACTGAGTTGGCTCCTCAGGAGGGACTGGCTCAATGACTTGCTTATCAACCAGGTTATCGAGTTCCTTTTTTACTTTAGCTTTCATCGCGTGTGGTAGACGACGAGGAGGAAGGACCGAAGGCTCGACGTTCGCGTCCGTCTGCAGGTGTACTTTACCCGGAATGTCCCCAAGCTGACCGTCGAAGACATTTGCATATTTGTCTTCCGGTTTTACATTGGGTGCTGACTCAACAGTGGACACTCTGGTGAATTGGTCATAGTTTACAGTTATTAAACCCATTTGTTTGCATGCTTTATCACCAAGTAGGGGTTGTAAATTTGGCTGGTCTACCACTTTGAATTCCACAGAATATTTGCGCTGATTCTTGGGATTTCTGATCTTGAGTCGGCATGTCGCGTAAGCGGTAAGCGTGCTTTTATTCCACATTTGGAGTACTGTTTTCTCCATGACGAGCGATGGCTCTATTTGATGGTCAATATACCGTTTCGGCAGTATGTTTACCTCGGCCCCGCTGTCAAATTGAAATGTCACGGGCATGTCCCCGTATAGGCCTTTCTCATTGTGGACGCTATTCACGCTAACCGTGTTTATGTATTCTGTGCTCGAAACCGAACTTGCATCATCATCGTTGATTGCGTGTATGTTTCCTCGCTTCCCGTTCCGATCAGATTGTTTACACATTTTCGCAAAGTGATCTTTGCCACCACAGCTATCACATGTTTTGCCCAATGCTGGGCATACCTTTTTGTCTCTAATATGCTTGTAGCCACAATACCAGCAGTCTCGCTCTGGCTTGCTATCACGGTCAGGTCTTTTATTGTGCCCTCTATTATTAGCTTTAGGTTTGTCGCCCCGTTTGTGCTTGGACCTCGCGCCTGGGTGCCTTTGTGAGACTTTGTGCACAGCTGTAGGGGCTGCTTCTTTATAAGCTTGTGCCTGACTTTCTGCTGCTTCAGATGCTTTACAAATACTGATAGCTTTTGCCAGAGTAAGCTTACTTTCTTGTAGCAACAACTTCCTGGTGTCATCTCTCTGAATGCCAATGACTATTCTGTCTTTGATTAGGGAGTCGGTCAAAGGAATCAAATTGCAAGTCTTTGATAGCACACGAAGACTTGCTGAGTAAGCTTCAAAACTTTCATCATGCTTTTGGCTGCGCTTATTGAAAACATAACGCTCGTATGTCTCATTTACTTCACCTACAGCATAGTCATTGAACTTCTCGAGAATGACATCCAGGTTTCTAGAGTCATCATTGAACTGAAAACTATTATATATTTTCAAACCTGAGGTACCTATGGTATTCAAAAACATTGCAGTTTGATAGTCCGCATCCTGTTTGTTCAACCGCGATACGATTACATAGTTGTCCCAAGCTTGTTTCCAAATAGTCCAGTCATCAATTATGCCGTTGTTGACCGCGAAATGTAATGGTGCTTTGATACCGCTTAACATCGCGATTGCCCCAGGGATACTATTAACTTTGGGATAGGAAAGTCGTATACTAACGTACGTAGCGAAAACGGACCCTTTTGCATATCTGAATAAATTATGGTTATCGTCCGGAATGTGTCGGTGACCGGCGTTTAACGCGTTTAACAATGTTTAACCAGGTTTAACGGCAGGTTAAACGGCATGTTAGTCAGCATAGGTTTGGGGGCGCTGCAGACGACGGTGGCCACGTGAAACCTAAATTTTGAATTCGTAGTGAATAACACGTAATCGCGAATTTTAAACTATCATTTTGACAAATACATCATAATTAAAAGGATTTTTATCGTTAACCGGGCGATGACTGTTAAAAATAATTCAAAATGGTGCACTCCCGTTGCCAAATTGGGTCGTTTGAGAGACGCGTGGCCAGCGTTGCGTCGTCTGCTACAATCATCACGCCTGATCGGTATAGCGCCCCCAATTCTATGCTGACTAAGTTCAATTTAAAAGTGGACCCGATCGGCAAGCTCAGTGACATACCCCTGATTGCCCCAGCGCCAGCAGCTGCGCCTGCTGCTGCGTTGTTGACTGACATGTTGCCTGCTAATTGCTATAGTTAGCTCGCTAAAATGGTGTGTTTTACTCGAAATTTGCTGCTTTTTCGAGACCACCGCTGCCTACCATGTTGTAGTATTTGCGTAGCATTTATTGAATGAACTCTTGACCTCAACATTGCATACATTATACATCAATAGTCATGGGCGATATACATAAATCAACGATACCGTAACAGGGTCAGTTGGTAACTTGTTGAATATTCCCATCAGTGACGTAACAGCCGGGGGGCAGGGTGGGCACAGTGCCCCCCCCCCCCCCCCCCCCCCTGAAGGTGCTCAGCAGGAAATTCAAACCTACCCACCAGGAAAAATAGGGGGAAGGGAAAAGAGGAAAAGAAGGGGGAAAGGGAAAGAAAAGAGAGAGTCACCACGAGGTGACTGACTGGGAAAAAATTTGGGGCAACCTTTTACGAAAAATTCCGGAACGGAATTATTCTAACCAGGAATTTTTTTGGCTGTGCCCCCCCCCCCCCCCCCCCCCCCACCCCTGACAACCAACCTCTGTTACGCCCCTGATTCCCATGAAATCACACGTCAATTCCTTTTCTAGTCAAATTGCCCAGCCGAAGTCGAACACTGAAAGAAAAGAACCACGAATAAAGATAGTAAAACGTGAGGAAGTCACATTTCCACAATTCAGAGCATGATAAAGTCATAATCATTATACACAACTTTAACCGTTCGGTACAAGTATTCCTAGTATCAGAATATAGTATATATAGTCGAAAGCATGTTCTTCCATCGAGCACTTAAAATTTGTCAAGGCTTTTTGCTGATTATTCCATTATGAAATGTATACTTAAAGGGTTAAAAAAAAAGTAAGCCCGCGTATGTTTAACAATTAAACGTTTTGAGATATTGAAACACTTATGAAAAGTAAAAACACTTGCCTACCCATAGAAGAAACTTTCCCCATTTCAATATCATTATTACTTTTCTCAAAATAGTCACATTTCCCAAATATGATGTTTTCAGAAAAAGTGGCACGTTTCAAGATCCTATACGAGTTTGTTTGGATATCTCCATACACAATTAAGCGTTTTGAGAAATTGAAACACTTGCCAAAAAGGAAAACGCTTGGTTACCCACACATAGTTTCCTCTTTTCGATACCATGTTTACTTTTCTCAAACAGTCACATTTCCCCAAAATGATGTTTTCCGAAAAGTGGCACTTTTCAACAATACAGGGAAGTTATTGACGTGAATGGTGAACACTATTGGCTAGTAATGCATGAAAAAAAATCATTTGATTTTTTATTTCAAATAAGGACACCAGCTAAAGAAAGGATTGAAATTGAAAATAAAGACAATTGAAATGAATTTTAAAAAGCACTGGAGACATTTTTGTAACTTTCTTGCATGCGATTTTAAAAAGTGCCACTTTTTCTAAAAACATGATTTTGGTGAAATGTGATTGTTTTGGAAAAACTGAGCATAATATTGAAAATGGAAAACTTTCTATGAGTAGCCAAGCGTTTTCCCTTTTCATACCCGTTTCAATTTCTCAACACGTACAGTTGTGTGCAGAGATATGCAAACAAACGTGATCTAATTTTAGGGGAGTTACTTTTTTTTAACCCTTTAATCTATACATAATCTATATAATTGTTTATAAACAGACTGCATCAACAATACAAATTATACAATTAAATATGTCTCCAAGCAAAGAACAAATGCTGCAGTGACAACTATTTCCTAGTGCAAAAATAAATAAATTATTGGTTACCAAAAGCAATTTAGTTAGGGTTTGTAATTACTTTTATTCAAATGTTATGTTAGATTAAAAAAGAGGCCCTAAAATAAATTAGGCCGGTGGGGTTTCGAAGCGCGTGAAAGTTTGTGTTTATGTCAAATTTAGACGTTGAAGACACATTTTATTTTAAGTTAATTTTATGAATCAGTCTCCGCGAAATTCGGTAAATGTGTATTTACGAAATCCGAAAAATGTTCATGTTTTGGAATTCTTCTGCGCCGACCCGGTATGGTTTTAATTATTTGATCAGAACACAACCGAATCCCATTTGTGGTACACCAGTTATAGTACAGTACCCTATTTAAAACAAATGGTAATGTTTGGAGCAACCTGTTTTTATCTATTTTGTGTATAGGCCTATATAAAGTGTCATTGAAAAGGGGTGTTTAAAATTCTAGTAATTAAAAACAGAAATAGGGGAATTTTCGCCGATTTTGCAATAAAAGAGGTTGAAATTGATGACGAATCCTTGCAAAGGGGTACTTTGAAAAAATGAAGAACACGCAATTTACTTTTATGTTGAGTAGGGCCCGGGTTTGTAGGTACCTGATTACACACAGGGAGCTGAACTATGAGGATACCATAATGTATATTTCAAGTTGTAATTTATACAGGGTGTGTTTGAGTATGAGAATTGGGGGCTTTCAGTAAAAGGTCAACCAATCATCAGGCGTTAAACATATTGTGGGATCAAAAACATGTATACAAATAATGTTAATAGTGTTTTGGAAGACAAAAGCGCTTTATGTCATTTAATTCATGTTTTAAATCCTTTAGATGAAGAAAAGCAAAAGTGCAAGATATGTTAACCCTAACCCTACTACACCACACGGCAACAGATTCTTTTTCCGACCCCCAAAAGTTACCAGAAATGTCCCCCCCCCCCCCACCCCATACATTGCTGTCAACAGTAGGCAGCATATGAACATAATACTCTCAGCAGTAGCCTATATAACAAGTGAACATCAGCAGTAGATAGTAAGTGAATGAATAATGCTATCAGCAGTAGATAGCAAGTGAATTATTGCTGTGAGCAGTAAATAGCGGGTTGAATATAATACTAGCAGCAGTATATGATATAACAAGCGAACACAATAATATGTGATATCACCAGTTATAGCACAATAGCGAGAACTTATAGCAGTAGATAACAAGTACATATTAGCAGTAGATAGCACTAGTAAATGCATAAGGATCAGCCGTAGATAGCTAACCTTAGCTAAGGCGACTCCTACACCCACACCACCTCGCCCCTGACACCTACCAACCCACCCCCACCAATCGAACCCCAAACCTGACTCCCACCCCCACCTCACCCCCGACATCCCCCCCCCCCCCCCCCCCCGCCATTCACCCACTCCACCCCAGCCTTTAACCATCATCGCTAGCCAGACAAGTATTACACACAGGATGTCTATGTGTGGATTTCTATACCAGTCCCCTATATAATGTACCATGTGAATACAATACAATACCGTATGCTATCAGCAGTAGATAGCACTATGTAAAATACTATCAACAGTAAATAGCGAGTTGAACATAATACTATCAACAGTATAGATAACAAGTGAATATATCAGCAGTAGATAGCAAGTAAATGAATAATGCTATTATATCAGCCGTAGATAGCAAGTGAATGTATAATTCTTTCAGCCGTAGATACCAAGTGAATGTATTAGCAGTAGATAGCGAATTGAACATAATACTATCAGCAGTAGATAACAAGTGAATAATATCAGCAGTACCGTAGATAGCAAGTGAATGTATAAATGCTATCAACTAACTGTTATTAGTGAATGTAACAGCAGTAAATAGCGAGGTGAACATACTATCAGCAGTAGATAACAAGTGAGTATATCTGCAGTAGATAGCAAGTGAATGAATAATGCTATCATCAGTAAAATAGTGAGTTGTTGAATATAATATTATTAGTAGTATAATTATATCAAGTGAATATAATATGCTATCAGCAGTAGATGGCAAGTGAGTGCATAATGCTATCAGTAGTAGAATAGCATATGAATGCAATGCTATCAGCAAAAAAATATTTCGTGATATAAAAGATTAAAAGCCCGTGTAAATATTTACCGAATTGCTATGAAAATATCAACAATGTAACTGTTTACATAAGCACAACACCAAAAGTAAGTCCCCCTCTCAACAGTTCGTCATATCATCGTAAGGTAAAACATTTTACCAATAAAACTTAGTTAGAAATAATCCTATGACTGTTTCCTAGTGTTGTTTGAAAATGAAAGATGTCCATGACTTCATGGCTGAATGAGCTCAAATGGAAGACAAAAACTGAATGGTGGACACTATTGGCTAGTCATACATGAAATAAAAAATCAAATAAAAAAAAATCAAATAAGGACCAGCTAAAGAAAGAAAGGACATTCTTTTAATTGAAATTAATTTTAAACAGCATTGGAGACAATTTTGTAACTTTCTTGCATAAGATTTTGAAAAGTGTCACATTTTTTGAAAACGTCATTTTGAAGAAATGTGAAGGTTTTGAAAGAAGTCAATATGCTATTGAAAAGAAAAAACACCTTTCAATGGGTAGCCAAAGCCTGTCTTCCTTTAGTAAACGTTTCAATTTTCAAAACGTACATTTGTGTATAGAGTTATGCAAATAAACCGAAACGTGATCGAATTTTAGGGGGGGGGGGACTTACTTTATTGACCCCTTTACATTCACCATAATATGCACTTGCTATTTATTGCGTTGGTAGAACTGTATTCTCTTATTATCTATACGGATGATAGCATTCACATATTGTAGCATTATTCATCTTGCTATCTATTTCTTGATATCAATGATTGTTTGTTAATCTTGCTTTGAAATCTGACTTACCAAGATCTTTTGAAATCTGTGATTCTATATTCTTACAGTTTCCCTGAAATCTGACTTATCGAGATGATGTTATCTTTGTGAAATCTGTGATTCTATGGTACAGTTTATCTGAAATCTGACTTACCGAGACGAAGTTATCTCAGAGAGGTATGTGAGTCTTCTAACGATAACTATTTCAGTATCAGGAAAAAATCGGAATAAATACAGGCTTCCGTGTTACATATAATGCTATATACATATAGAATAAAACTGATTAGCCCGGCCATGTCATACAGGTGCTATGAAACCATAATTCTGTGTATGAAACACACATAGTATCAGTTCTTAAAGACATTTCAATATAGATTATCATGATTATCATCCCTGCATTACAAAATCTCTGGTTCTCTGTGAGTGACTGAAAGATTGTCCAGTGGTGGTGACGCTTCCATCTTGAACTACGGTGAGGGTAAAGTCGCCCGCAGTTTTCGGTCAGCGCCTATTTTCGGTCATTTCGCCCACATCGTGTAATTGCATCGGTCGTTGCCATTTTAAAGCAATACCGGGCATCTACTATGTGGTCTTTTAGCTACCAGTTGATAACGACGAGGTCATTTTCATTACATGATTAGGGTGACTGACATGTTGCCTGCTAATTGCTATAGTTAGCTCGCTAAAATGGTGTGTTTTACTCGAAATTTGCTGCTTTTTCGAGACCACCGCTGCCTACCATGTTGTAGTATTTGCGTAGCATTTATTGAATGAACTCTTGACCTCAACATTGCATACATTATACATCAATAGTCATGGGCGATATACATAAATCAACGATACCGTAACAGGGTCAGTTGGTAACTTGTTGAATATTCCCATCAGTGACGTAACAGCCGGGGGGCAGGGTGGGCACAGTGCCCCCCCCCCCCCCTGAAGGTGCTCAGCAGGAAATTCAAACCTACCCACCAGGAAAAATAGGGGGAAGGGAAAAGAGGAAAAGAAGGGGGAAAGGGAAAGAAAAGAGAGAGTCACCACGAGGTGACTGACTGGGAAAAAATTTGGGGCAACCTTTTACGAAAAATTCCGGAACGGAATTATTCTAACCAGGAATTTTTTTGGCTGTGCCCCCCCCCCCCCCCCCCCCCCCCCCCCTGACAACCAACCTCTGTTACGCCCCTGATTCCCATGAAATCACACGTCAATTCCTTTTCTAGTCAAATTGCCCAGCCGAAGTCGAACACTGAAAGAAAAGAACCACGAATAAAGATAGTAAAACGTGAGGAAGTCACATTTCCACAATTCAGAGCATGATAAAGTCATAATCATTATACACAACTTTAACCGTTCGGTACAAGTATTCCTAGTATCAGAATATAGTATATATAGTCGAAAGCATGTTCTTCCATCGAGCACTTAAAATTTGTCAAGGCTTTTTGCTGATTATTCCATTATGAAATGTATACTTAAAGGGTTAAAAAAAAAGTAAGCCCGCTTATGTTTAACAATTAAACGTTTTGAGATATTGAAACACTTATGAAAAGTAAAAACACTTGCCTACCCATAGAAGAAACTTTCCCCATTTCAATATCATTATTACTTTTCTCAAAATAGTCACATTTCCCAAATATGATGTTTTCAGAAAAAGTGGCACGTTTCAAGATCCTATACGAGTTTGTTTGGATATCTCCATACACAATTAAGCGTTTTGAGAAATTGAAACACTTGCCAAAAAGGAAAACGCTTGGTTACCCACACATAGTTTCCTCTTTTCGATACCATGTTTACTTTTCTCAAACAGTCACATTTCCCCAAAATGATGTTTTCCGAAAAGTGGCACTTTTCAACAATACAGGGAAGTTATTGACGTGAATGGTGAACACTATTGGCTAGTAATGCATGAAAAAAAATCATTTGATTTTTTATTTCAAATAAGGACACCAGCTAAAGAAAGGATTGAAATTGAAAATAAAGACAATTGAAATGAATTTTAAAAAGCACTGGAGACATTTTTGTAACTTTCTTGCATGCGATTTTAAAAAGTGCCACTTTTTCTAAAAACATGATTTTGGTGAAATGTGATTGTTTTGGAAAAACTGAGCATAATATTGAAAATGGAAAACTTTCTATGAGTAGCCAAGCGTTTTCCCTTTTCATACCCGTTTCAATTTCTCAACACGTACAGTTGTGTGCAGAGATATGCAAACAAACGTGATCTAATTTTAGGGGAGTTACTTTTTTTTAACCCTTTAATCTATACATAATCTATATAATTGTTTATAAACAGACTGCATCAACAATACAAATTATACAATTAAATATGTCTCCAAGCAAAGAACAAATGCTGCAGTGACAACTATTTCCTAGTGCAAAAATAAATAAATTATTGGTTACCAAAAGCAATTTAGTTAGGGTTTGTAATTACTTTTATTCAAATGTTATGTTAGATTAAAAAAGAGGCCCTAAAATAAATTAGGCCGGTGGGGTTTCGAAGCGCGTGAAAGTTTGTGTTTATGTCAAATTTAGACGTTGAAGACACATTTTATTTTAAGTTAATTTTATGAATCAGTCTCCGCGAAATTCGGTAAATGTGTATTTACGAAATCCGAAAAATGTTCATGTTTTGGAATTCTTCTGCGCCGACCCGGTATGGTTTTAATTATTTGATCAGAACACAACCGAATCCCATTTGTGGTACACCAGTTATAGTACAGTACCCTATTTAAAACAAATGGTAATGTTTGGAGCAACCTGTTTTTATCTATTTTGTGTATAGGCCTATATAAAGTGTCATTGAAAAGGGGTGTTTAAAATTCTAGTAATTAAAAACAGAAATAGGGGAATTTTCGCCGATTTTGCAATAAAAGAGGTTGAAATTGATGACGAATCCTTGCAAAGGGGTACTTTGAAAAAATGAAGAACACGCAATTTACTTTTATGTTGAGTAGGGCCCGGGTTTGTAGGTACCTGATTACACACAGGGAGCTGAACTATGAGGATACCATAATGTATATTTCAAGTTGTAATTTATACAGGGTGTGTTTGAGTATGAGAATTGGGGGCTTTCAGTAAAAGGTCAACCAATCATCAGGCGTTAAACATATTGTGGGATCAAAAACATGTATACAAATAATGTTAATAGTGTTTTGGAAGACAAAAGCGCTTTATGTCATTTAATTCATGTTTTAAATCCTTTAGATGAAGAAAAGCAAAAGTGCAAGATATGTTAACCCTAACCCTACTACACCACACGGCAACAGATTCTTTTTCCGACCCCCAAAAGTTACCAGAAATGTCCCCCCCCCCCCCCCCACCCCATACATTGCTGTCAACAGTAGGCAGCGTATGAACATAATACTCTCAGCAGTAGCCTATATAACAAGTGAACATCAGCAGTAGATAGTAAGTGAATGAATAATGCTATCAGCAGTAGATAGCAAGTGAATTATTGCTGTGAGCAGTAAATAGCGGGTTGAATATAATACTAGCAGCAGTATATGATATAACAAGCGAATACAATAATATGTGATATCACCAGTTATAGCACAATAGCGAGAACTTATAGCAGTAGATAACAAGTACATATTAGCAGTAGATAGCACTAGTAAATGCATAAGGATCAGCCGTAGATAGCTAACCTTAGCTAAGGCGACTCCTACACCCACACCACCTCGCCCCTGACACCTACCAACCCACCCCCACCAATCGAACCCCAAACCTGACTCCCACCCCCACCTCACCCCCCGACATCCCCCCCCCCCCCCCCCCCCCCACCGCCATTCACCCACTCCACCCCAGCCTTTAACCATCATCGCTAGCCAGACAAGTATAATACACACAGGATGTCTATGTGTGGATTTCTATACCAGTCCCCTATATAATGTACCATGTGAATACAATACAATACCGTATGCTATCAGCAGTAGATAGCACTATGTAAAATACTATCAACAGTAAATAGCGAGTTGAACATAATACTATCAACAGTATAGATAACAAGTGAATATATCAGCAGTAGATAGCAAGTAAATGAATAATGCTATTATATCAGCCGTAGATAGCAAGTGAATGTATAATTCTTTCAGCCGTAGATACCAAGTGAATGTATTAGCAGTAGATAGCGAATTGAACATAATACTATCAGCAGTAGATAACAAGTGAATAATATCAGCAGTACCGTAGATAGCAAGTGAATGTATAAATGCTATCAACTAACTGTTATTAGTGAATGTAACAGCAGTAAATAGCGAGGTGAACATACTATCAGCAGTAGATAACAAGTGAGTATATCTGCAGTAGATAGCAAGTGAATGAATAATGCTATCATCAGTAAAATAGTGAGTTGTTGAATATAATATTATTAGTAGTATAATTATATCAAGTGAATATAATATGCTATCAGCAGTAGATGGCAAGTGAGTGCATAATGCTATCAGTAGTAGAATAGCATATGAATGCAATGCTATCAGCAAAAAAATATTTCGTGATATAAAAGATTAAAAGCCCGTGTAAATATTTACCGAATTGCTATGAAAATATCAACAATGTAACTGTTTACATAAGCACAACACCAAAAGTAAGTCCCCCTCTCAACAGTTCGTCATATCATCGTAAGGTAAAACATTTTACCAATAAAACTTAGTTAGAAATAATCCTATGACTGTTTCCTAGTGTTGTTTGAAAATGAAAGATGTCCATGACTTCATGGCTGAATGAGCTCAAATGGAAGACAAAAACTGAATGGTGGACACTATTGGCTAGTCATACATGAAATAAAAAATCAAATAAAAAAAAATCAAATAAGGACCAGCTAAAGAAAGAAAGGACATTCTTTTAATTGAAATTAATTTTAAACAGCATTGGAGACAATTTTGTAACTTTCTTGCATAAGATTTTGAAAAGTGTCACATTTTTTGAAAACGTCATTTTGAAGAAATGTGAAGGTTTTGAAAAAAGTCAATATGCTATTGAAAAGAAAAAACACCTTTCAATGGGTAGCCAAAGCCTGTCTTCCTTTAGTAAACGTTTCAATTTTCAAAACGTACATTTGTGTATAGAGTTATGCAAATAAACCGAAACGTGATCGAATTTTAGGGTGGGGGGGGGGGGGGGGGACTTACTTTATTGACCCCTTTACATTCACCATAATATGCACTTGCTATTTATTGCGTTGGTAGAACTGTATTCTCTTATTATCTATACGGATGATAGCATTCACATATTGTAGCATTATTCATCTTGCTATCTATTTCTTGATATCAATGATTGTTTGTTAATCTTGCTTTGAAATCTGACTTACCAAGATCTTTTGAAATCTGTGATTCTATATTCTTACAGTTTCCCTGAAATCTGACTTATCGAGATGATGTTATCTTTGTGAAATCTGTGATTCTATGGTACAGTTTATCTGAAATCTGACTTACCGAGACGAAGTTATCTCAGAGAGGTATGTGAGTCTTCTAACGATAACTATTTCAGTATCAGGAAAAAATCGGAATAAATACAGGCTTCCGTGTTACATATAATGCTATATACATATAGAATAAAACTGATTAGCCCGGCCATGTCATACAGGTGCTATGAAACCATAATTCTGTGTATGAAACACACATAGTATCAGTTCTTAAAGACATTTCAATATAGATTATCATGATTATCATCCCTGCATTACAAAATCTCTGGTTCTCTGTGAGTGACTGAAAGATTGTCCAGTGGTGGTGACGCTTCCATCTTGAACTACGGTGAGGGTAAAGTCGCCCGCAGTTTTCGGTCAGCGCCTATTTTCGGTCATTTCGCCCAAATCGTGTAATTGCATCGGTCGTTGCCATTTTAAAGCAATACCGGGCATCTACTATGTGGTCTTTTAGCTACCAGTTGATAACGACGAGGTCATTTTCATTACATGATTAGGGTGAAAGTGACCAAAAATAGGCGCTGACCGAAAACTGGCGACTTTACCTAGACAATTGTGATAAGGCGACGAAAATAAACCCGTTCTACGGGCCCGTCCCACCCAATTGTTGTTTTTCAACAACAAAATTTAGAAATTGTTTGAAAAATGTTTGTACATTTTGTTGTTGACATTTTTGTAACTTTAAGAAAAAAATTAAAACATTTCTTTTTTTTAAATTGCTAAAAATTCACTAAAATGTCCCGAAAGTTTTGGAAAATAGAAAAGAAGACCGACCCTACCTGAGAGGTTAATTTGCCCATAGAACATGGTTTTCTTCATTGCCTAAGGACTAAGGAGTGAATTATTAAAACATTAGACAGAAACAAGCAAAAAACAGATGGACACAAGGAATTGTTTTTATTTAATTAGGATGTTTATTGTACATGCACATAACATAGAGTTGAAATACCCCTTATTGGACGGTTGTTTCAAGGACAATTTGCTAATTTCTCTCCCTTTTTTGCACAAAAACAAGGACATTTTGTATGAAAAGCCCCCTTTTTTACCATTTCAAGGACACTTCCTAAAATTTCCCTCTTTTTTGCACAAAAATGAGGACACATTTCTGGTTCAAAATACCCCTTTTTCTGATTCCATGGACTTTTTGATAAAGTTTTAACTTGTAAAATTGATTATAACTTAAATAATGAAGGTGATAAAGCTTTGGGTTACAACTTTAAAATATAACAGGCATACTTTTTTTGCGGACACAGCTTCCAAAAAACACCCCTAATTTTGGGAGATCGAGGACATAAATGTCCGCAAACATGATATGAAAATCCCCCCTTTTCTGTGAATTTTGGAACGATCATACGTACCCAAAGTCACCGGGGTTTGTTGGGAGAGTGATCATCCTGGAGGTGCCCCTGGGTGGATACGGGAAGGCATAGGCTCAACTATATGTGACCCGTCACATCAAAATGGACAATTTCGGATGCCTGAGTCATATCTGAATTATTGGTATGACTTGAAAGAGCACATTTTAAGCTTTGAAATGACACCATGTTGAAGGTAATCGGTCTTTGTAATCACAAGATATAATTTGAAGAAGCATAATTTTTTCTATTATTTTCGTTACATTTCACCAAATATATTGACCTCGATCTCAAAACTGTGTTTTCCCACAACATGTCCATTTTGACGCGACTGGTCACATATGTACCAGCAAAAAAAGAGGGGTGGTACATGTACAATCCCCTTCTTATCATCTCATGGGGGTGGGTGGGTAAAGAACTACCGCGGCAAGAATTATTATGTCAATATTTCTATAAAATTCAATACAATAAAGTATAACATTATTGATCGATAAAATGTTCTTAGCATTGAAAATAATTGTTACATAGAATTGTATAATCTAAGATACAAATTTTACAGTTCCAAGTTTATACATAGTTATTTACAAGATTATAATTATATGCAATAAAAAATGAATTTATTAAGAAGATAAAAAATATCTGTACATGTACGAATAATGCTATGTGGCGTATGTACAAAACATACAATGTATGGGGGACTTGTATGGACATCCTGCTTACAATTTTCAGATATTAGGTGTAAATGTGCAATGCTCAAGATCATTAACACATCATCTGTTTAATCCATGAGAACTACTAGCCGATTGGCTGAAAATATGGAAATACCATTTAAAGAACCAATCAGAGATATTGTTTGATAGGTAAATATGCTTAACGCTTTCCATGCGGCAGGCGGCTGCAGACGACATTCCAAAATTTCACAAAATGTTAAAAAATGTCAACATTATTGAATTTCATTACCATATTTGGAATCGCCATGAGAAATATATTGAGACTAATACAAACATGCCTAGTATTGGTTCAGTAATCCTTGAGATTGGGGTTTGAAAATTGTGAAAGGTTTCTGAAAAATCTGTTCTGTGTATGGTAGAAATAATAGCCGCGTGGAAAGTGTTAAGAGGATTTGATAGTAAAACATGTCAAAGCTCTTTTCTAAATGGTTACAGAGATGCATACATCAAATAATAAACCAATCTAAAACTCTGTAAGAACAGGGGCATAACCAGAGGGGAGCATCCCCCACCAGAAGATTCACATCCCTGATGCCCCCCCCCCCCCCCCCCCCCCCCCCCACCACGAAAAGGTAACGGCAAAGTCCGCGCAAACCAAGATTACAAATAAACTAATTTTTATTATCAGTTATGCCCCCCTGGTCATAGGCCTGCTCCCATCTTGCCCCCCCCCCCCCCAACCAACCACCAAATTGAAGACCCTCGATAACTACTTTGTAAGTAAGAAATACAGTAGGGTGTGTGCTCAGGGGGCTAAGCAGGGCTCAAAATAGACATGGGCTATTTCCCCAATGGAAATAAGCTATATATTTCTATGGCTTTCTTGGGCTATCCTTGGTACTCTTGTCCCATAATGTTATTTGTATGTCCTTATTGATGTTTCAAAAGTGCAATATTTTGTATGTCATTTTCTTTGTGTATCTTATGCTGTATTATAATGTATATATGTGCAATGTATGTTTGAGTACCAAATAATTTCAATCAATTCAATCAATCAAGGGTAATAAGCCTCCGAATTTAAAAAATAGCTCCCCCTCCCCCAAAAAAGAAGAAGAAAATATCTATCAATGCCAAAAGTACACACAGGACTTTCTTACCAATTCTGCTTAAAATAGCCCCTGTTATCACAAAAAAAAGTATTTTGAGCCCTAAATGGTAGGTTTTGGGGTATCTTCACACAAAACTGTCTATCTTCTTCTTTTCTTTACATATTTCCCAATGACCAACTATTTCTTGTGGCCCTTTTTGCAATAGATGTTTACAAATAATACCAGATGGTATTCATATTAACCTTTAAATACCAGTATCCTATTCATTTTAGAATGGTAGATTATCTTTTATATACATGATATATATGGCAAGTAATATTTCTGGTGGGTACATTATCATTATGACAATTTAGTGTGTATACAGTCTCTGTTGGACAGACACACGGAAGAAAAACCTGAGAAAGTGCAACATTATTCATCAATTCTTGTACATGTTCATGGAATAAATGGTGTGCCCTAGTATTGAAATTAAGATGCCCTGAAATGGCTTTTGCTGCTTTTACTTTTGAACACAACTTACATAAAATGTGCTACAAAAAGCTACATTTTATATTATTATGTGACTACAAAATAACATATCTATTGTTTAGGCTATATTAAAAAAATCTTTTGTCTCAAAGCTATTCAGTTTTTCAAAACCTAATGCGGAATGTGATTTTTTAAAAAATAAATTATAAATATAAAATATTGAAATCTTTGTTTAAGGGGGGGTGTGGACTCTCAGGTGCAGCCTCCGTAAAACTGCCGTAACTTCTTCAATATTCATTTAATCTTTATAAGCGTATACAGTTTTTTGCAGAAAAGGGTTCAATGAATCCAACCATAATAATGAAATTGACCATTTTGGAAAAAATTATAAAAAACAAGTTTTTTGACCCATTTTAGGTTTGGAAAAGATAACTCAAAATATATTTTGTTAAATGTTGTCATACTAGTTTTATGATAATCCTGATAACATTCCCCAGGAGCATGTTTTTTGTTGTTTTGAACAATCGATTATTTTTTGAGTTACAGACCAAAAAGTGCTAAAAATGTGATTTTTCCCCAAAAATGTGATTTTCATGATTTTGGCGGTAAAAATTCATGTTTTTTGGCACTTTTTGGTCTGTAACTCAAAAAATAATCGATTATTCAACAAACAAACAAAAAACGCTCCTGGGTAATGTTATCAGGATTATCATAAAACTAGTATGACAAAATGTAACAACATATATTTTGAGTTATCTTTTCCAAACCTAAAATGGGTCAGAAAACGTGTTTTTTATAATTTTTTCCAAAATGGTCAATTTCATTATCATAGTTGGATTCATTGAACCCTTTTCTGCAAAAAACTGTATACATTTATAAAGATTAAATGAATATTGACGAAGTTACGGCAGCTTTACGGAGACTGTACCTGAGAGTCCACAGCCCCCTTAAGTGACCTTTTGTATTTAAAATATATATATATATTTTCCTTCTTCTAACGTGCACCAATTAACTAACGTGCGCGGGAGCTTTGAGACAAAAGATTTGTTTAAAGGTATATTATGTGATCTTTCCAGGGAACGCCCTCAACATCGAAAAAAAAAATTGAAAGAAGATTTTCTTGCAGATTTACATTTCTGATCATAAATCGTACATACATTCCAAGTTACAGGGCGATACGATTCTTAATTACTTCAAAATCATGATTTTAGAGTGAAAATAAACTGTCGGATAACACCGACAGTTTATATTTTCACTCTAAATTCACTCTAAAACCATGATTTTGAGGTAATTAGGAATCGTATCGCTCTGTAACTTGGAATGTATGTATGATTTATGATCAGAAATGTAAATCTGAAAGAAAATCTACTTTCTAAAAAAAATAATGAATAGAGGGCGCTCTCTGGAAAAGATCACATAATATGCCTTTAATATAGCCTTATATGTGCACAAAATAAATTCAAATACACTGTCATTTGGTATAGGGAAGTGCACTCATTTGTCTACACAATTGGGGTTTTATGCTTTTTGTAATGCTTTCCTACATAGTCACTCAATGGCAAATAAATGAGTTCGAGAATACAAATCTAGCTTCAAACAAAAAGCCATGTTTATGTTATGTGTTTTCCCATATATTGCCTCACTCTGCCAATTTGGCAAACCAATTGTGCATCATATTTCCTATCACTACAAATGACAATGTCAGGGATAAATAACCATTTTGTTCTTTCTCTAAAACAAGAAATAGATAAATATGATGAACTTGAGAGCTTAATCTATAATTATTTATTAATAATAATATAATTTGTCAAAGAGAAGTACTGTTAAAGTGGAAATGTTCGCGCTACATTTATTTTTGCGCTCTTTGCGCTCGAAACAGCTACCGCCAAAAAATAATAACATGTGAATACATTTCTTTTGCGTATAGGTCTATGACTCTACATGATGAACCGCGAATTTAAAACCACGCAAAACAGTTGCAAATCTGCAAAGCGCGAAAAATTAATTACTTTTTACAGTATAAAGAAAGATGCAGTGTTCAATAAATGTTGTTTCCCTTTGTTTGGGATCTCAGAACTATTTCACAAAAGTTTCAAATATCAAGTATGAGCATGGAAATACCTATTGGCACAAATATTGTAGGCTCATTTTGATACCTTATAATCATACCTATTTTGATATCTGTATGGATACAATATATTGATACAATATATTGATACATTACATTGGTACCTGGGGAGGGGGCGGTGCACAATCTAATACCTGCAATATACTGGGAGATATGTTCCTTGGGCGGGCCACTCATGTATAAAACTTGTAATCATCCGTGTAAATCTACTCTCAAAAACTACCCTTTACAAGGATTCTTAAAGAACAGGGATTATAACTCGATGAATCATACACATAGCTAAGGATACAGGTCCTCAAGACAAGTTTAGACTGAAAAAATGTATGAAGTAATTGTGTGATTCAGTTTTGCTAGTTAAATTTTTCTTCTTGTTATAGGCCTAACTATTTTTGACTATTTTTACAATAATGACACATGACTACCGGCCCAAGCAACCCTTAGCGCGGAATCAGGTTGAAAAAGACACCCTTATTCTCTGAAATTGGCGATTATGATACCCTTAGCTCGGGCCGTGCAGATACGTGTTGCAGTCTAAAAAAGCACCTATAATCCGTGTTTTCGTTCCATGGATGATTACAATATTAAACCTGAGTGCCCCCCCCCCCTCGGATATGTGCCCTATTATTCTGTTAATTTCATCAAGATTTCACTTTTTGTTCAGGTGTGGCATTACATTGCTGAAAATCTATTTAAAACTTTTTGATTCAATTCAGCCATTTCAAATGACACACCACTGTTAAAACTACACCAAAAGAAAGGATTATAGTAAGTTAAAGGTATATTATGTGAAATTTTCCAGGGAACGCCCTCAATACTCGAAAAAATATTGAAAGCAGATTTTCTTGCAGATTCACATTTCTGATCATAAATCGTACATACATTCCAAGTTACAGGGCGATACGATTCTTAATGACTTCAAAATCATGGTTTTAGAGTGAAAATAAACTGTTGGAATCTGCGCCCACAACTTATTTTTACTCTAAATTCACTCTTAAACCATGATTTTGAGGTAATTAGGAATCGTATCGCTCTGTAACTTGGAATATATTCATGATTTATGATCCGAAATGTAAATCTGCAAGAAAATCTACTATCTAAAAATAAATCATGAATAGAGGGCGCTCCCTGGAAAAGATCACATAATATCCCTTTAATGTCACATCCTTTTGTCGGCAGTGTGCATTTTAAGATATTGAGGAAGTAAAGCATGAAAAAACAGAAAATTAAGAGGTGTCATTTTAAAGCTTATATAAACACTAAATTTTCATTTTGAGCGACAATAGTCCCCTTTTGATGTGACTATAGTTTAATCAGTTCCATTGGCTAGAATTGTGAGGCTTGTATTTGTTAATGAGCAAAAAAATCCCTGTAGTTGCGCATATTTATTGGTGAAAGTGTGCGTTTGCTCATAAGCAGGTATCAGTGAGCGGTGGTTAAGTAGATATTCCATTTGGGCCCGCGGATATTAATAGCCTCACAATTTTCGCCAATTTGGAACTGATTAAACTATAGACTATTTATCCATCATCATGAGACAGTGACGTATCTGCGTATTCTACTAATTGCAGCACATAACGCGCGCATCTACTGGAGGTGCTGGCGTATACACACGAGCGTTGAAAGACGGAAGATACATGTACATACGCGTGCGTTAAAGCTGCTCCTATTAAATACGTCACTGTCCAGAGGAAGCCAAATAGAGAGTAGTCACATGTTACTTTACAAACATTACAAGTTAAAATTAACAGTACATACTACACAGCTATAATAATCCCTTTCATAATGCCTTGGACATAATTCCATAAAATCAGGCGTACGTGCGAGTTGCATACGTATGTGCGTAGGTGTGCATTGAAATCAGGGCTCGCGTTCTTGCGCGTCCTCGCGTCCTAGGACCCCTTATTTTCTAATTGGACGATAATGGACGCGTAAGTTTACATATTGAACTTCACTAATCGGGTCCCAATCGAAAATAAAGGGACCCTTAAATCTGACGATGTATGGACGTGGAAACCTTAAGACATTAGGCTGAAAATTGTCAATCTCCATCCTGTGCCTACATTTTAAATTCATTAATGTCCGTAAAAGATAAATACAATGCAAATCCTGTATTTTTAAAAGTTGTTAAACACACTAAATCGCTTCCGAATTGCTTCCGCAAAAGTTTCAAGCGATTTCCAAAACATTCTATATATAAGTATCTTCTACTGATTAACATGGACACGACATAGGTATATGAGTTACATGATCTACGCTAGTGTGCGTATCTGTGTTAGCGACTGTTTGTCTCTAAAAAAAATGTTGACCATTTTCAAAGGCTCAAACTTCAGGACCCCTAATATTTCTGGGGGACCCCTTAAATTTAGTTTTTGCAGTCCTTAAAGGGTCCTGAAAAATGCAAATGGGACTCCTCACATTTTTGAGCCAGTGCTACCCCTGATTGAAATGCGTAGGTGTGAATGTGCGTAAACTCGGAAGTGCGTACTGGTCCCTTTAAAAAATAAATGGCGCATCCTAATTGGTCAATCGTGAAATTGCCACACGCCGTGATTGACGGCGCGTGACCTAAGTCATGCTATTCATGAATATGCATGTCGAGATGAATAGTTGTTCGTGCATTTTGACGCCGCGCCCCGCAAACAACAGCAAAATAAGCTCGCGTGGAATAACACGAATTTATATACAAGGAACTATGACAGGGAGTATAATTACCTGCATATCATTTCATTTGATTTTTTTTGCCGAACATGGTCAGTGATTTAAAACATTTTTAAAAGAGCTAGTTTCAGTCAAACATGGAATCTACCATTTTTACAAAATAGTCTGCAATATCCGTCAGAAAAGTCCATTTTGTAAATCTAAAATTCCTAAGAAAGCGGTCAATATAAGTACCAATGAAAATGATATTCATAGTTTAATAAATGCAACTTTCCCGGTATAAATCATTCTGGGACACACTGTATTTATTAATCAAGTCCAATGTTTGGCTGATGATGGTTTTACCACATGGGCTTGCCATATCAACCATAAACTTGATACTTTATTTAATGTACACCATACCAGGCTTGAAAATACATGTTTGGTTGCATTGTGTCAAGATTTGTTTCTTTTAGAAGTCCAGTTAGGTTGGTCACTTATTTAAAGGGGTTTTTTAGGGTAATTTGAGGTGAATTATGCACCATGTTAAAAAATAAATTGTGAAAATTATGCAGGGGTCAGACAATCAAAATGTTTGTTACCTAGAAATAACAAGCTGATATCACAACTGTAAAATGTTTAGGATTGGTGAATTTCAATACAAAAATGTGCATGAGACATATTTGCATAACTTGGGGGTATTTCTTTAAAAAAGGGGAGAGTTGCATTTACAAAAAGCGTGTTTATTTTCAAAAGGGTATTAAGTCGGTAATAAAACTACAAAATGTTGGTAAATTTCACTAGATATACATGATAATGATTAAAAATGGACAATTGATATATATACTAGGTAGGAACAATATTGTACAAAAAAGGAACAATTTAGATGCAAAACGGCAAATAGACTGTGGGCTGTCATTGTTTCGCCATCCTATCTTATTGTTGCAATCACAAACGTGACTTAAAAGATAAAAAGAGAGAACAGTTCACCGCCATGTTGCCATTACTGTATTGTCTATGGCGTCTAATATGACAGAAAATGTTACCATCATTGCTGTGAATGCGTATAATAATGAATTGGCATCATTTATGCACACTCTCTGTCTGCCCTTATCAAAACTGTTTACGTTGGGATCATAGGAAACATGGCAGTATGTATTGGGAACTCTTGACAAATCCCCCCCCCCCAGTCAAAACCCTTTCTCCCACTTGCCCCACCCCCAGTCAGCTCAAGCCCCACCCCATTTTGTCCCCCTAAACAATCGAATATTAAAAAATTAGCTTTAAATTGGTCTAAAATGTCTAATTTAGAACAAATGAAGCTAATCACAGGCAAAAAGCCATTGATTATCCTATTCTGTTGCATTGTGGGATTGAAAAGGGGCAAAATATGCCCCCTTCTATCCCACAATGCATCAGAAATGGTTAATAAATGGATTTTTCCCCCGATTGGCGATAAGGCTTATGTTAACAATAAAAGCCAACATTTTCGCACACTTCTTGCCTCGCCTTTTTTTGTCTTGCCGCCCCTCCCCCCCCCCCCCCCCCACTCAATTTTTTTTGGGCCACCCGTTTGCCCCCACGCCACCATTATTTGTTATATTTTACAGCCCTCTACAGCAGACGATTCATCCTCCTATTATCCCTATTGATCCTGTCATCGGCGTCCGTCACCTCCTGAGTGAGCTGTCCAATCAGATTGTCTTGCCTCTCCAGCTCTGGAGCAATCTCGGTAGCCAATGACTTGAGCCCTTTCAAAACTTGGCTTAGCTCCTCCGCTTCAGCATCTGTAACACCCTTTGATGATTGCTGGAGAGTTCTAAGCTGTGGTCCTATTGGCTTGTCTTTGTCCAGTGTGCTGGTTCTCTGTAGGTGGTTTTTACTCAGTTCCGTGGCATTTGATATCAGTCCTGTTGAGATAAAAAATAGTATTGATCAATCAAACAATCGTTCAATCAATTAAATGACCAATTCATAGTCCGGACGACTCACATTATAATGGGTGGTTCTCCAGAAATAAACAAGATGACAAAAGGGTGGGGCTCTGAACATTCCTGATATAAAGGGTGTACTTGTATAAAGGGTGGGGATAACATAAAAAGGGTGTGGTAAATTCACTGCGGATAATAATTTCTCAGCAATTGTTTAAAATCATTCAAAATACAGTGTCCCTAGCGCTAATAAAATCTGCGCGTAAAGTTGTCTATGAAAAGTCCGAAAACACAAGGTTGCAGAATTCAGAATACTTTCAAAGTATTACTACACATACACAGTTATCGACCCTACAAGGGTTAATTACTCTTTTTTCTCGAACACGACATCACACGCTTCATTTTTAGCTATAAAGGGTAGGGTATGAACATTCCCAAATAAAAATGGTGGCTTTGTAAACAGGATGGGGTGAAAATAAAAGGGGTGGGTGTTTGACCCCTGCCCCGACAGTGCAATTATTCAATTGATCAGAATCAATAAATTAATTGTTATCTGTTATTCATTTTTAATGAATCACTATTTAATCAAGCAATAAAATGCTAAACATTTCTCAATCAATCAATCAATTTTGAGTGCTCCCTCCTGCCCCTGCAATATTAACCAACCTTGCAATTTTTGCTGAGCTGTCTGCATCTGTTGACGTGTTGGCTTCTCAACATGTCCATGGTTCTGTGGATCCTCAAACTCAATCTTCCTTCCATAGATAGGCTGCAGCGCCCCCAACACATAGATCAGTTTAGCGCTCGTTATGCAAGCATATATATCCGACTGTCCAATCATACGCCTCGTTATGACCAGCTCCCATGGCGTCGGTACAGTGATGCGCGTCACCTCTTGTGGCATAAATGAAAGAACTTCAGCTCGTTTAGAGTCTAAAATTTTAATATCTTTGTTCTGGATACTGAAAAATCCTGGTTTTTGTGCGTCCTGCGGTTTACACGCATACATGACTGGATACTCGAGACTTGCATCTTTCGAGTTTTCCTCAGCAGAGCTTGTAGTCCTTTTGATGGGTTGCACCTTCCATCTTCCTAGCCACGTCTCCATGCCGCTCAGATTGGCCTCGGCGATCCCAAGATCTCGATCGATTCTTTCCACTCCATCCATCGCTTCCTCCAACTGTTCTCCCTGATTGAATAAATCTGATGCCGCCGTTGCCAAGGTAACCTGGGCCTGGTACACCTCGTTCAGCATCTCCCTACCAAGTTGTGTCCTAACCTTTGACCCGGGAATCCCAGAATTCTCTGTTGTGGTTACGAGAAGACCCTCCCTCCAGAAGTGTTCAATGGTGTTAAGCACTACATAGGGACTGGCACAT
Organism: Ophiura sarsii; assembly: GCA_035610835.1. Lineage (NCBI taxonomy): Eukaryota > Metazoa > Echinodermata > Ophiuroidea > Amphilepidida > Ophiuridae > Ophiura > Ophiura sarsii. The sequence goes on from CM069444.1 coordinate 24,258,659, forward strand.
GTGAAGGATGAGAACCAATAAGATCTCGGGCCAACAAATATCACCAGTGTGTTAAACACCAGCCAACTCTTCTCCATCTTCAGTCCTGTCAAAAAACATAAAACAATTATTTTTATTTTCATAAAAAGAAAACAATGATGAAGAATAATGAACTACAATTTACTGAACTAAATTTGTTCTGGTACTGCACCACCAAATAAGTTTCCTATTGTTTTGTGAGGTCTAAGTAATTAGTTTTACTCAACTTTAGAGCAAACTATTTAGTAGTTCATTAAAATCATTGTTTTTATTTTGTTTTTACTTTTGTGGGAGTTGACCAGCATTGTTTCACTACGGGCCAATGAAATCTAGCTTAGGTACAACAAGCTGCCGTAATTCTCAGGCATTGGAGATTTTAGCTCTAAATCGGTAGAAACAGTGAAATAATGCAAAATAATACCAGTCAAGAAGAAACCAGAGATTTTGGACTCATTAGGAATTTGTCTTTAAATGTGGTTAGTAGGGTCTGTTCAATATTAAACAATCATTGTTAGTCCCTTTGTTCATATATGAGCATGCATGTTTCATGGATTCTGGGGATTGGTATATTGATACTATTTCATCAAATTTGCTATCTACTGAAGATAGCAGCATACTTTTAGTGTTATATTATTTGTCAAAAATCCTTTACTCAAATACCTCTGATATCGTTATCTAGGATATTAATCATATTATAGTTCAATAGTCCAGGTGTATGTGTTGAAAATGGAAAGCCACAATATTTTCTAATGCACACAAGTTTTACATTAATCTATTTTTAACCTCATTAATAATATGGATGGACTCGTTCGGGTTTGGGCGACATTGTTTTTTCATTATATTGTTAATTTATTATACTGATTTGAGTGGGGCAAATCTTTTTTCACTCATCAGAGCAGCCACAATATACTGTTATGCCATGGCCCATAGGCGTAAATCCAGGGGGGGGTATATCCCCCAATATTTGACCACGGAGGGATGGCCTATGTTATCACCCTCCCCCCTAAGTTATGCATGATAAAATGCTCACTGTAATTGAAGTATAATTCAAAACAAATTAAGCTAATTTCAGGCAATTTGGACAATAAAAAAAAAACCATTTTTGTGCACATTTCCCCCAATTTTTCCCCTGTGAGCTTCGCACACATTTTCACCAACATTTCCCCCCCCCCCCCCGATTCTACCCCCTAAAATGTTGATGCTGGTGCCGCCACTGGTCAATCATCCCCCCATGTCAACAACAAATTAACGCCACTGGTTATACCCTACCTGTGATGGTGTCCAGTGAGAGAACCAATCCCTTCTCACTATCAGCTTCCTCAAACAAGAGGAAGTTGGCCCCCAATTTCAGGCTACCTTTCGTCCATTTCTTATCCTCGCTGTATCTGGAAGTGCCCCATTCCCGAATGATATGCTGGTGTTCGAGCTCATTCATAGTGATGTTATATCTGTTTGAAAAACAAAAACAAAAACAGTAAGCCTATTTTTTTATTCGAAGTTGGATGTAGCCACTAGACGAACGTGTCGCTTGTTAGACATGCCCAGGTAAGCTTGACATATGGTTTCAGGAATTTGTCTGATTAGGCAAAAATAAAATTGGTTTGGTTGCCCTCCACTGACTGACCCTAATTTCAGCCCGACCTATTTTTTTTTTACCCTAAAAACTACCAAACCTTAACCGAAAACACAGAAATTTGCATTTTTTGTTGTTTACATTTAAATTCATACTCGCAGATTCTGCAAAGCGTGTCAACACCTTCCATAAAATATTAACTCAAGAGGAGATTGTATGTCCAGAGATATGATATTACGATTCACAAACTTGGACTGGTGGGGTGCAAATTCTGTTAAATGGCACATTTTCGGAATCCCAGTATGATTGGTGTAGCCATACAATATTTTTAACCATAGGAAAATATCAAATTATGGTTGTTTTCAGGTATTAATGTTCAGGAAATTAAATAATTCCAGATAATTTCAAAATTTGCCATCATTTATATCTTAAAAGAAAGAAAGAAAAAAATCTTTCCCCTTTGTATAAAAATGGTTCATTCATGTTTGGTGCCACGTTATAATATCAAACAGTTGCCAACCTTAGGGGAGCACAACACTATGTCGCCTGCCATAGACTTTACACGGCGAGTACTCCATATTCAAAACGCTGTAAATCCAGAGTGCTAATGACTAGATTAATGAAATTTCGATATGTTTTAGAACCATTCGTGTTCTTTAACATATCTTAATATGAACTAATAATCACCGTCAAGATATTTTGCTAGAAGTCGGCGAAAATAAATGGTATGATTACGCGAGTCAATATTCGGTTATTTCCCGTTCATGCACCATGTGTGTAAATTGGCCCGTTATTTATATTTCAGCTAAATTCATCGAATTTTCTGTTCTAAACATTAAATATATAATCCATAAAATCCATAAAACACAAATTTGATATCATTACCTCTCAAACTGATGCCAATTTTGCACATTCATTTGGTCAAAAGGAACTATTGCTGTGATAAACTGTTACCGGAAGTGCCGCGCAAACCCAACTTAGGCCTAAAAAAAAAGAGGTTTGATTGGCGTAACATGACCAGAACAAATAGGGTAGGTCGGTCGGGATTTTTTTATTTTTTATTAATTTTTTATTTTTTGAATTTTAAATCACCTACTTTTGAACACTTAAAAGACAGCAGTACACACAAATGAAGAGACGCAAACATTAGTTTTTCTTTAAACATGTATCGTTGTGTTCAACAATATATCATTTCGATGGGAACTTAAAATAGCCGAAAATGAAAGCAAACAGTCAAAAACTTTAACACTTTGTTCAATTTTTATAAATATATAGTATTATTTATTTATTTTTCCCCTCAAAATAATAAAAAATATCCAGGGTCGGCGATGTATTTAGGGTCGGTCGGGTTACGCCAATTACAAACTTTTTTTTGTTTAGGCCTTAGTGGTGTGCTCCCTTAGTTGACAATCACTCCCTGGCCCACTGGCCCATTTTGTTTTGTCAAAACACATAATGAGCGTCCTCTCTATATGGACCATTCATTATTCAATTCAAACCTACTCCCTACATTTCAATAGTTTCGATGCCGATTCCGGAGTTTTTTACAAGCATTACTAGTATCCTTGACATCCTTGGACCTCCATAAAATTTGTTAATAAGGTTTATCGCGAATCGAAAAAAACTCCCCATTGATTATCCTTTTCTGTTGCATTGTGGGATCGCAAAAGGGCAAAATCTTCCCCCGTTCTGGATCCCACAATGCATAAGAAAAGGATAATCAATGGATTTTTTCCAATTGGCGATCAGGCTTAGGCCAAATTTTGTTGTTGTTATGTTGTCCTCGACCGCCCGCTCTCTGAGATTTAAGGTCGCTCCGATTTTTTTCTTCAGATTTTTCCAATTTATTTTTGCCAATTTATTTTTTCAGCTTTTTTTCAGTTTTTTTTTTTATATCAGTGTTTATAACATATATGTGCGACTCTTAGAGTGATTTCAACTTCTTGTTGGCTGAACTTTGAGCTTCCGCTGGTAAAAGAAAAATTTAAAACAAAATTAAAATTAAAAAAAATCCGCCCGCCCGCCCCTCCTCTCTGAAAGTTGTGGAAGACAACATAATTTTTTTTTTGTGGAGGACAACATAACAATTTGTTTTGCCTTATCAACCAAAAATAGCACGGATATAGCAATTTTGAACATTTTAGGAAATCCTATCAAATTTGGGATTCTATTTCAGGAAATTTCTTTTTGAGGTGTGGAAGCGCTGGCGTGGTACAAGATTTACCGGGCGATCGCACGGTACACAACAGTATTGTAGCACTGTCGGCCAGGGTTTTGTAGTATCCAGGAAGGTTAAGATTAATTAGAGAAGAAGGTAGTCTGACAGTTATATGAAATCGAGTGGAATCATCAACTCACATTTAGCAACGTGAAAAGTGAATAGACTAAATACTAGAGAGTTGTGGTACCGTACACTTACTATAGTATACAAATACTACATGATAGACACACTATTTTCCCGAGGTACTGGCTACGGGCCTATCACCCCGAACCCTTCGGGTTCGGGGTGATAGGCCCGTAGCCAGTACCGGGGGAAAATAGTGTGCCCTATTTCCCCGATCATACCATGTAGTATTTGTTTTATTACACCTCACTGTGACTCTGGGGATGAGGTTGTAGGGAAATAGTCAAAACTATTTCCCTAGGGAAATAGTACTTGTGATAGGAATTGGCCAATAAATTGGCATGATTAGTTCATGAATATTTATGAGGTGTAATAATTATAAATGTTACGCTCGGTACCTATTGGGACTAGACATGTATGTACTAGCTACGAAAATAAGCAGAGTCAGTCAGTCTGCGTCATATTTCCACTGTAGCGGGAATAGGGCGATCTAAAATCAAACCAGCATTTCTTGGAAATAGAAACAGGTCGATTCAGAGCCCCGCCCCGGTTCACGATTATTTGTTTCATACATGATCCTAGTGAAATTAGTTGATTTGTTCAAAAAATCAATATATTCAGTGAATTTTGCTTTATTCCATATAAAAACGGAATAAAGTGAATTTCACTATATATAATATTATCAAAATGAAAATTTGTCGATCACAGCGTCATGATCCAAGCGCTCACGATCATAACAAAGGTTGAGCGTATCCTTGCATGCAGTGCGTTCAAAAACAGTCGCAACGCAGCGTGGGGTCTTGTTGATTAGGTCTGCGATTGGTCAATTCCTATTTGTTTATAAATATAAGTATGTCACATCTTTCGGTTTTACTGCGCCCTTACCATCGCGAATGACGCGGTTACGCACGATACACACCAGTCGCATGGGGCGCTGGGGAATCGTATACGCTGTGATCGACAAATCTTTGTTTTGATTAATATAGTGAAAGAAATTCACTTTATTCCGTTTTAATACGGAATAAAGCAAAATTCACTGACTAAATTGATTTTTTGAACAAATCAACTGATTTTCACTAGGTAGGATCATTCATGATTCAGTCATGATTATGATCATGTGACATGTACGAAAAAAATAATCGCCCCGGGTTCGAACTTCGAGAGTGTAACAATCATGCCTACAAGCAGTGGCGTAGCGTCATAGGGGCACGGGCCCCCCAATGATTTTCGGAGGAAAAAAGAGAAGGGAAGGGAAAAGAAAGGGGAAGGGGAAAAGAAAGGGAAGGAAGAAAAGAGAAAGGAAGAGGAGGGTAGAAAAGAAAAAGGAAGGGGAAAGAAAGGAAGAAAGTGGAACGAAAGAATCGTTTATCGTCAGGACGGTGTTTAATTCGGATCGGGAATCATTAGGCGCGGCCGGGAAGGGGGAGTGGTACTCAAGGCTGGATCCAGACGATGGCACGGCGCGCGAAATCATTTGCAAGACCGTGCCCTGGTGTCTTTCGAACACATCGGCAACACGAAAATCCCGGGATCTGCCGCGGTGTTTCTTAAAAAAACGTATTATTTGCAAATTTTATTTCAGTGCCATATTTCAAAGAAAAAACATTTGTGGAGTAGGCGTATAAATTAAATTCTAATGTTTAATTGAAAAACGTAATTAATGTGACAAAAAAGTGAAAGAGAGAAAAGGGAGAGGGGGAAGAGAGCCAGTGGCGTATCCAGGGGATGGCCCAGCACGGGCCATGCCCCCCACCCCCCCCCCCCCCCCTCCTTCGCGCGTATGAGTTTCAATGTTACAAAATATAAGCTTAAAACAAGGTGGCTTCAGGCAAGTTTTCTGAACCATTTTAGTTTAGAAACTGAAAATTGTCGCGTTTTTTCTACAGGTTTCAACAATATATTGGGTCTCGAACAACCCTAAATCTTCTTGCTTCCGAATGCTGAATCTTTGCCTTGATAAATGGGGAACCTGTTTTTTAACATAACCATTAGGGGAACCTGTTTGTCAACATAACAATTTCAACCATCTATACTTAATTAAATCAAGAAAATATCTGTATATTATGCACAAATTCTTTCTTACATAACAAAATAGCTATCTAGCATTTTGACATGATTGATAAAACCAAAATATTGATTGGAAACAAAGTGGTGGCTTTTCAATAAAATGTTGGTCAAAAGTATACACCAGATCGCACCAAATGAATTCGAAAATTGAAAATGTTTCCATTTCCGAGGGGGGCACATGACTATGACTCCCCCTGTTTGAGCTTTTAAACCATCTACATGTAGACTTAAATCAAGAATACCGTATATCAGTATAATTATGCTCAACTTCTTTCGTGCATTGATAAAAAACAAAATATTTATTGGAAATGAAGACGTGGCTTTTCGATAAAAGTTTGGTCTAAAGTATACACCAGATCGCACCAAATGAGTTCGAAAATTGAAATTTTTTCTACTTCTGAGGGGGGCACATCCCCGGTGTTCTCTCTTCGTATTCAGAGGGGTAACACATGATCGTTCCAGGATCTTCAAATACCCCCCTATTTACGGCGTTTCGCGGACAATTTTGCTAATTTGACCCCCTTTTTCGAACAAAAACGCGGACATTTTGTCTGAAAATAACCCCCCTTTTTTCACTATTTCAAGGACACTTTCTAAATATCCCCCCTTTTTGCGCAAAAACGCGGACACATCTGGTTCAAAATACCCCTTTTTCCTATTCCCAGGACAATTTGATATGACACAAAGCTCATTCTATTTGTTTTTCTTCCTCGCGGACATAGCCTCTCAAAAAACACCCCTAATTTGTTGAAATCGCGGACATAGCTTCCAAAATGACCCCTTATTATTGGAAATCGCGGACATAGTTTAAAAAAACACCCCTAATTTTGGGATATCGCGGACATAAATGTCCGTGGAATGTCCGCGGACATGATACGGAAAACCCCCCTTTTCCGCGATTTTTGGAACGATCATGCGTACCCAAAGTCAATGTTGACTGAAACCACCGGGGGCACATCCCCCTCAGACTCCCCCTGTTTGAGCTTTTACACCATTCTACTTAAATCAAGAATATATCAGTATAGCCTATAGGCCTACGCTCAACTTCTTTCGTGCATTGCTAAAAAAAAGAAAATTATTGGAAATGAAGAGGTGGCTTTTCGATAACATTTTGGTCAAAAGTATACACCAGATCGCACCAAATGAGTTCCAAAATTGAATTTTTTTCTACTTCTGAGGGGGGCACATCCACCCTCAGACTCCCCCCTGTCCGAGCAGAGCTCGGAGGGCGGTGCTGCGCACCGCTTTGATGGTACATGATCAATTCAATTTTTGGGACCCGCGCCTGGTGCCCCCCCAATCACAACTACCACGCTACGCCCCTGCCTACAAGTACATGTAGTTTGTAGGTAGAAAAATAACCTGGTAACTTACCACACACACTGACATGTGCAACTATTAGGTAGACCTTATAGAAGTCAATCAAATGAGAACGATTCCGTCTGTACGTCCGTTCATTTCCTGTTTTCACAGTACCGTTTTGCGTGATGTTTTTGTTTACTGGCCAGTCTAGACTGTTTGAGGGCGCGCTGTTTCATGTGGTGTTTCTATCTACAAGAGTTTTTATTATATATAATTTATATTTGTTGTCTTTCTTTTTCCGCCTTTACCTATGAACAGTACGACTCTAAGTTGGATGTGTTTTGTTATGCTCAAAAACTAACCGAAAGTAGGCAATAGTTATTGAATTTAATTCTTATTGTTATTGAAGATCACAAATTGAAGAGAAAAAAATTCTAGAATTACTACTTGTCAGTCAGTCACAACACAAAATGGCCGCAATGGAAAGCGTTTTCACTGACGAAACAGGTATTTTGGACTTGCTGTATTTAATATAAGCAACAACAAATTTTAATCACTGTGGTATTATGACAAACTTAACACAGTTCATGACGGATTTAAGGCAGATTAGGTCTTTCTTGGGGCTTTATTTTGTCTTTTTCGACTGTGAAAAGTTATTGGGTGCAAAATTCGGAAGTGAAGATGATGATGTCAAGTAACATTTGTTACTATAGCTCAGCATAGGTAAATTAATAATTGAACGAACATCACGAACGCAGTACAAAGATAGACGCGCCCGGAATTATCACGCGAATGGTTGTGCGCGCTTCACGCAATGTACGCGATACGCTGCTTAGTTGTGTTCGTTCAATTATTAATTTACCTATAACTTTTGACTTTGTCCAGCATGCCAGTTGTCTTACTATTCATCAGTCTATTGTAAAAATGTAACTTTCTGCAAGGACATTTTTCAGGGCGCGATTATTTTGTTCGTACATGAGTCGAGCAACATTTATTTATTCCGTTTTAATATGAAATAAAGCAAAATTCACTGAATAAAATGACTTTTTTAAAAAAATTAACAAATGAACTGATTTTGAATTTCTCATTTTGCTCAACTCAGTCATGTACTAAAAAAATAATCGCTTCCCGCGAGGTCTCGGGACAATTTGTGCAATGAATAAAATGCCAGATCGTTTTCTAATGAGAGGATGAAAATGAATGAATCAATTAATGGATAGGGGCCTAGGTTGCATAGCCTTTTAGGCCAATATCATGATATATTAATTGGGCGGGGGTAGGCATGTTCATAAAATTTTGAAAATAAAATTATCGCTTTGAAAATGGAATACATGGAAACAAAGTACTTTACAATAAAAAATGATGGTTCAACCTTGTCTGCAGGCTAAATAATAGAAAAAGTTATAACCAAAAGTAGTTTGCCTCATATTGCTGAAAACTGGGCATGTCATGCATATTTTAAACCATTTTAGGTAAAAAAGGGTTTACTTTCATGATGTCCAGTTGCTTGTGTGGGGTTATTTAGACATCAGTGAATACATCCCCGCCCACTTCGTACTAAATCGCTGGATTTAAAAGAGGTAAACAATGGAGTTTTCAACATATTTTGGTCAACTTTTTTCCAAAAAAAATGTCACCCTTTATAGTCAATGATATGAACATCCCTAGCGGGGGGCAGTCCGGTATAAATAATGTTGAAATCATCCGTGTGAACGAAAATGCAGATTAAGGGTGCTTTTTTTACCACAACACGGACCCATGCTTAGAGTAAGGGTATCAAAATCGTCAATTTCAGAGAATAAGGGTGTCTTTTTCAACCCAAAGGTTAAAGGTTGCTTGGGCCGATAGTCGCATGTCATCATTGTGAAAATGGTTAGGCCTACAAGAAAATGTACTAAAAAAACTGAATCACACAATGACACAATTACTTCATACGTTTTGCAATCTAAACTCTGTCTTGAGGACCTGTCAAACTATTATAATCCTTGTTAAGGCACATAGAAAGATTACTATGTCTACACCCATGCGCAGTATTGTCAAAACACCCACCACAAATTTCAAGCATGACTGTGCTAGCACCCAGTACACAGCGCTATCGTACACTATGTGCAAGGCAGCGGGATTAAATCAACACCCCGCACGCACGCACGGCAGAAAATGCATGAACTAATACGTAACTCTATTTCACCAGCACTTTTTTTCTTCTCCAAAACAAACCAAAATCTGATATGCATAACGCTCGAGTGAAAAACTTACCGAAAACTCCACCAATTTACACCCAGTTTTTTATGAATAGGGAAGCCTTCTGTACTCTTGACACGTGACCAAAAAAAGGTCGTAATGCATGCTCAGAAGGTTCGGAAAAAACACCAAGAAAGTCGAAGCTCTGTTCATCAAAGTCCGATGGACACGAGCAAAAACCGAAGCGAGCTCAGCCGTGATGTCAGGTAATGAGGTACCTGCTCGTGCGCAGTAGACTAGTGTTGTGTGTAGTGTAGCTGAATAAGCATAATTTATCCATAGTGATATTTTCCCTCTTTACTTTGAGATATTGCACACTAGTTAACTAGTAGGAATGGCTGATTATTGAGGAAGTTACAATCCCAAATGTAAGTTTAAGTCTGATTTTCATTTTGAGAGAACAAGAGACACAGTTATTCTCAATAATATGGTGGAAGCTTTGTTTCAAATTCAAATTGGAGGAATGGATGTTGATATTAGATTGAGATATTTGTATTGTCACTTAAAAATGGACCAAATTGCCACAGCAACATTTGCAAATGGATTTTAAACAAATATGCCAACACTTTTAGTACTAATGTTGTGGTGGCATTTTGGTCCATTTTTCCGTGACAATCCAAATTTCAATCTAACATCAAAATTTTATCCACCCACCATTGAATTAGAATTAGATTGTAGATTATTGTTATGCTTTCAAAATTCAAGGCCCATATTTCTGTTTGGAAATTAATACATTTCACCTGGCAACAGGCAGGATATACTAAAGGTTATGCTCAAGAAGATTATCAAACAGTGTTTGTGTAAGAGTCGTGATATCAGCATTGGCCTGCACCTACATCCAATGATTATAAGTTGGCACAGGGATCCAGGATGCAAAGTAGTAACATAGTTGTGCCAATGTCGTGTATGTCCTACCCTTAAACCGTTTTCTTTATAATGTACTCCATTTGTTTGTAGGGACCTACCTGCCTGCCACACAGCGCCCAGATGGCACCTGGAGAAAGCCAAGACGTGTCAGAGATGGATACATCCCACAGGAAGAACAACCACTGTAAGTCCGTCATATACAGCCCTCAAAATAAGTAACTGACCAGGTATACTGTTACCTCCAAAACTATAGCTCCTATATAAAATATTAAATTACAAAATGGTAAAGGAATTTCTTCTCTTTCATTTGAGACATTGTTCACGAAGATCGGTTAATAATTAAGAATGTAAATTAAAAAGGATAGAAGAAAACAAAGTGCAGTTTACATGTTCACACTTGGGTTTTGAATACGCAGGACAGTGTGACAGGTGTGTATGGGTTGCATTGATCAATTGAAGCATCCCCAATCCTCATCTTACTATTGACCTGTGAGTTGTTGCTTCTAGTTAATCAATAATCTGCATGCTGCTCGTCCAAGGCTGCATGTAGAAGAACAAAATGTAAAGATGAAAAACGGACTAGTTTAGGTTTTGGGCACATAACCGGGTTAATATTCATTCAATCGTCACGTGTAATATCTCAAATTAAGGAGAAAAAATGGCCTTACAACTTTATAATTTAATGTTTTTTATGTAGGAGCTATAGTTTTGGAGGTGAGAGCATATTTATTACCTAGTCAGTTACTTCTTTTGAGGACTGTACACCAATCTGTTAAGTGCTTATATTTGGCCCTCTAGTGGTAGAACCACAATTGAATTACCCTGGTATATTTGATTTGAGCCATTACTGCATGGCAGGGTTATAATTTTGTGAGAATCCATTAAGATTCTCGCAACATAATTTATGAGAATATTTAGAATCTCCAGCATTCAATTTGTGTAGAAACTTGCAAAGTATGCAAGAATCTACTTGGATTCTCACATATTTGTTAAGGGCTGAACCGATGGGGGTTTTCCCTATCGATAGGATAGCCGATGTTTTATTTCTGTCATCAGGCATATACGATGGCAGATACGATATTTTAGAGTGTTCTAATGAGTGTTCGAAAGGAGTAATTTGTACCGTCGAAAGTTCAGGATCAACAATGCAGGGAGTAATGACGGCTAAGTTATAGTGATGTAAAATATAAATGACATAAGTTGTGACTCATGTCAGACCACATGTACAAGAATCCAGCTTGAGTTAAGCCATAGTAAAACATCCTGAATCATTTGGATTAACCACTCCTATATGTAAAATTACTTTCTTAATCTTAAATTACTTTGTGAATCACATATAGGTACGAGAGCAAAGGAAAACAGTGGGTCAACAGTAAACCAAAGCTTCCACCTGGCATATACGCGGAGCCAGCTAAACCAGCAGATGCTTCACTAAAGAATCTATCAAAAGCCGCCAAGAAGAATGAGCGTCGAAAGCAGAAACGCAAAGAGAAAACTGATGACACGGAACCCCAGCAAACCACCTCAAATGTAAAAACTGACATGAATCAATTAGCACAGAAAGTGGAATCTGTTTCAATTTCGGAGCAGCACGAGGGTGCTGTTGCAGAGGCGCCCTCTACAGAGAAGCGTGCCAAGGCTGTGCGCAAGAAGCTGAGGCAGATAGAAGAGTTGGAGAAGAAAATAGACAGTCTAAAGATCACAACTCTTACGCCGGAGCAGCAGAAAAAGATTGCGCGCAAAGAAGAGCTGGAAGAGGAACTGAGGACTTTGGAGTTATGACAGCGATTCTTTGTTTTTCTAGGAATTATTCAATTTTTTGTATTTAAATTTAAAAAATCTTTTATTATGACGGTGCTTACATATATGCACCTTCGAATAACTTTGTATTTTGGAAGTTGTTTTGACTTTTTATACTGAATTACCGAACCCAAGATTATTCTTTTCCAGGGGATTAGAGAGATTTCTCAAAAAATAATGATAAAGGGCCATATTCTCGTACTAAACGCGAGTTTAGCTTAAAGCCTTGAGTGACTAACTAAAGTTGTGTGTAAATTGAATTCGAATTTATTTTTTGATCAACATGTTTAACAAAACCTTTTTTTAAACTATGTGAACCTCATCCCCAGAGTGATTGTACGTTCACTGTAAACAGGTATACGTTCACTGTATAATATATTCAATTTATTGTGGCCCAAATGGGGTACAATAGATATCGACCGAATGCCTCAAATGCATGTGTATTTTGTAAGACTCACGATCTGCACTCAGCTTTCATTGGGCACAGTTGAGTAAATATTCAAGGCATACATTTGGTGTATGAGTTTAGTTAAACTACCCCCATACCCATGTTTAAAGTTAGACTATTTTCAGTGAGTTAGACGCGTGTTTAGAATTGCGTTTAGTTAAACGATGTGTTTAAAGTCAAAGTTAAATGCGTGTTTAGCTTAAAACCGTGTTTAAATATGTACAAGAATACGGCCCAATATGTTTAGAAAACTTCCCATGTAATGATTTTTACAAAGAAGGTAATAAAAATGAAAATACAAGAATATTTCTGAAGGCCACTAAATGTTTTCTTCTTTTAAGTATTTTGATTAAAGCTCCATGTCAATGAATTACTTTCATGTCATAAGTCATGGCTGATCTTCAATGTTATTCTTGTTGGACATGACTCAAGCCATCTACAGGTGGCGATTTAGATGATTTTTAATTTTGTATGCATTCATAGAAAAACTATCAATGAAATTCATATGAATGGAAGATTGCAAACTATAAGGCAAAAAAAAAATTAGTTGTGTTGCCCTCATCCGGCCGGGTCAAAATTCTGAGAATGTGGGCCGGGTATTTTTTTCTTTTTTTTCTCTTTTGTTTTAAGATTTTTTTTCAAGATTTTTTTTCTCAAGATCTTCCAATCTGTGAAAAGAGATGGGCAAGAAACCAAAATATTCACCATTGGGTTGAAAATACATCCAGTAAGCGTTTTCCTTAGTATCTTCACACATGTTGACGGAATAGGTATAAAATCGTTGATTTGGTAACATTTAAAATTTAAATTTAAAAAATCCGGCCGTCCTTCCCGATTTTAGGCTTGTGAGGGCAACACAACTTCTTCTTTTTTTGGGCCTAACCCTAACCCCTTATGGGGGTTTGTTGCAATAAAGCGAACAGGGGGAAACATGGGACAAATAAGGACAGACAAAATGGTGCGTGCCGCACCTGGGAATCGAACCTGGGCCGCCGCGACCGGAGTCCAGGTGATCATGCTACGGGCGTAACACTCCCAAAATTTAATTTTCGGAGCCTATATGTGCCTTTGCATGATTGTGCAATGAGATTTTGTTGGATTTAGCATGGTTAGGGTTAGGGTTAAGATAAATGAATATAGATAGTACATGTTAAGCATATGTGTGTGTAACACGCAACTTCTTACAATACTGAGGGCTTCCTTCTCAAAGAATCTCTCAAATTTGTATCAGTCACTGTATATGTAACAATCAAAGTGCCACTGACTTGTTGTGTATACAGAAACCAGTGCTTAAACAAATGTGTGCATGGTTTTATACAGCTAAAATAAAGGCTCTTTACAGAAATGATTGCTCATATTGGGGGGGGGGGGGCTTTGCAGGTGAAGTAAATTTTGAGTTTATTATGTGAGCATTTTCTAAGCTTTAAAATGACACCAAATTTATCAAAATTGATCAAGACATTCAGATTTTACTAGTGAAAAGGTGAAATTCTTATTATTTTCTTTATTTTTTTCTGTCCATTTATAACTTGAAAACAGCAGCAAAGTCCCCTTTTGATGTGCTGCATCACATATTTATGCATCCACACTTCATCCCAGTTGAAGTATGAATGCATGGTACATTCAAGTGGTTGAAAATCCACATCTAATTAAAGCACATATTCTCCTGGCCACAGCCCGACATATGTGGGCGCACTTCGATCAGCTTAATGTGTATGCTTGAAAACTCACAAAATTCCTTTCAACCTTTTATTTGAGAGACAACTATACCTTTTTGCCACGGCTGTACAAATGCGTGCTTTAGTACTGACTATATATAAAATAACTAATTAATATGGAAAATGATACACTTCAGGCCCTAAGCAGGTTGTAGCTGACAGTTGGAGCCCATCGCTCACTTTTGGAGACCATCTTTTATTTATTGAATTTATCTTAAAGGTGTCCAGTATTATAATGGAAACAAACGATTCTCGGATCAATTTGCCATGTATGTGCGTGTGCTGTGCGTATACGAGGCATGAATTAGGTATAAGAATGTTCAGTCTTTTTGGCCTTTATCTGCCTGTTTTTGGCCTCTTTTTCATGCAAATTCATTCTCATGCCTGATGAATGCAGTGCTAAACAAATGTATGCACTATAGTTCATTCAGTACCAAATTGGCAAGAGGAATCCAAGTGTACGCGCACGATTTTGGCCACACACTCTTACTTTTATCCACACACATTAGATGCACAATGCACTTGTTGCGAACATACGCACCTACAGTACACCCTTGTGTATTAATTCCCCGCTGTAAAGAGGATCAATTTGGATCAAACTACTGACTGTGTAGTACTTGTGTGTGGTTTTGAGGTGCATGTTGAAAATCAATTGTTGATCCAGAATTATTTGTTTTGGTTATAGGCATAGCAAAATATTGCTAAAAATACTAAGTTCAAGTAATTTACCACCCACCACTCAAATCCTGCTAGCTTCAATCCTGGTCCCAGGTATATGTGAAGTCTCAAACTAAATTACAACTAATGGTCATCATGGGACACTCTGGTCTAAGAATTTTATCCTTCATTTAAATAGGTCAATTATGAACAATTTATTTGAAAAATATAATAAATTATTGACCATGTTGCGTCAACTCATATGATATTTTGTACATTATTTTGATAAAATAATATGTACCGAATTAACTTTGTGAATAAACTGAGAAAACACAAGAGATGTTCACGCTCTATGAGAAGGAATATTATTTCAGCCTTCTTCCATTGATTGAAAATTCTGTTCTGTGGGCGCGGGCCTTTATATTAGGATTTGGGACTTTCAAATTTCAATTTTGTTATAGTTTCTTTAAACATTTTACTCCTTTTTAAAAAACAAAATTGACAATTATAATTTGTTGGGGGTTTAACTGTTTTGAAAATGTTTGAAAATGTCAACATTTCAGAGAAAAATCCTAAACAGCAAACAATAATAACAACAGCAAACACCCAACCCTTCAGAACAGGGCTTTTTCATCAACTGAAGCTAATCTGGACTATGATCAAATGGTTTTGCTATCTATGCTATACCCTCCAGTATGTACGGCTCTAATGAAAGATTTCCACATATGATCAAATATAGTTGCTAACTAAAAGGTGCCGAGTCTGCTGATTGCCATTGGAACGGGGGGGGGGGGGGGGGGGGGGGGGGGAAGTCAAATATTATATATGTAATGTGATGTCTAATCTGTCTAAATTTGCCTATTTTTTATCTAGGATTTATTCATGTAATGACATGTAATTTTGATATTTAGTGATATGATATAAACTCTTTAAAAATATTAAGTTTCAAGGAAGCAGGGACTAGCAGTAGCGTTGCTGTAGTAATTTGTAGTACTCAAAGTGTGGGTTAAAGCACAAACATAATAGTGTGTCATCAGATTGTGCACCTTTACTCTGCTATTAGATTGCATCACAATTACAAAGTTCGTTCAACCCATTCTCGGCCTAAGGTAGGAGATGAGGTATACAGTTATGACTGGTAATACATATTCTGGTGTAACTTGTTGACAGTGGTTGTGGAGGCATCAGAAATTAGGGAGGGGGGTCTGAGACTATTTGGGGGTGGGGGGTGGGGGTGTCGAGTCGCAGACATATTTAATACACATTTTCTATATGAGACTTAGATAGGTTACCGGATATCTTGCCGGTAACTATTTGGAAGGCACCAGAAAGCACCGGCTAGCCGGTTGGTTACTTTTCTGATAACTAAAATGGGTCTCCAGGAAGTTGCCAGCAAACTTGAAGGTTAGAGTTGTGTTGGGTTATGATCACTGGGTTATTATTAAGTTTGGTTAAAGTTAGGGTATGGTTTAAGTTTAGGGAGGTTAAGGTTAGATGGGGTAGGCTTAGGTATAAGTTTAGGGAGGTTAAGGTTAGATGGGGTAGGCTTAGGTTTCGGTTAGGTGTAAGGGTTGCAGTTGTAATATGATGAAGATGCCATATGTGACAAAATGACAAAATCAAGTATTGTTTGTTTTGAAGTTAAACTTATATTCAAACAAAGTTCATACAAGTTTTAGACATCACAGATGGCTGATATAAAGCAAGGTACCTCCATGTTTGGACTTATCAAACTACAAAATGCTATGAATATATGAAATAATGTTAAGTACCTATGGTATAAATGTTAAGATCTTTGATTAAAAGCAACCATTGATACATTTATAGTGTGTATCTAGATTTTTAACGACAAATAATGGCAATCAAATTTGGATAAGACCATAAGTGTACGCTTTTAGAAATCAATTTATGTCAAAAGATGACCGTTTTAATACTTGTTCTACTTCGAGCGGTATTGATTGATATCGTTTATGTTTGAATGTTTGGTTGTAAAATCAGGATTTGATCACCGACATAATGTCTAACACTTCATTTTAGGTATATTTGCCATCTGTCCCTATGGTTATCAATTAACCAATGGAGAAATGTGGCTAAAGGAAAACATCTTAACACTTTCCACGACGTCTGCAGACGACATTCAGAAATTTCACAAAATGTTTCAAAATTGTCAAAATTATTGAATTTAATTACCATATTTGGAATCACCATGAGAAATGCATTAATATAGTTATAAACATGCCTAGTATTGGCTCAGTAATCATTGAGATAGACCTTGAAAGTTGGGAAAGGTTTCTGGAAAATCTGTTTTGTATTTGGTAAAACCAATAGCCGCATGGAAAGTGTTAAAATGAGATTACGATAAAAATTAGTATAAAACCCGCAGGACGCGATCTCTCCGACTCATAACCAGATTGGACAAGAAACACGGAACAAACATTTCATCGGTTAATTTGCAAGACAAAGCGAACCAAGGTAAGATTATTTGGTAAAGTTATATCTTTGATTACATGATAATTTAACCACTCAAAACTTATATACTTTCTCTTATTTGAGCTATATACTCAAGTGTCTCCTCAAATTCGGGTAGTGACACTGCAGCGTATAAGAAGTAAGATATTCATGTAAGTTTGCAAGTACCCTAAACTGGTGATAATTGCCATCAATGTTATTTATTATGAAGTCATCTCCGAAATGTGTTAACTCTGATATGTTGTAAAACATTTAATTCGCTTTCCAATAATGCTGCTTACAATGTTTTGGTAGCATTTCACCATTACCCTAACTTGATACTAAGTGAAATCATTGTTTTATATGGCCAAGGGAAAATAACCCTGTGCTTTAAGGGCGGACTTAAGGTAGCTAACTGGGCTCCTACACCATTACAGAAAAACTGCTGTAATACCAAATCAATTATATCTATACTCTTTATACTGAGACCACAGTAAAATAAGTCTTTCCTCGACCTATTTCAGGACATTCCGGATCATTTTTGAAATTTCTTATATTTTTCTTTATTTTTTTAATGACAATTCCCTAAATTCTCACCTTCTGGAATTTCTGTAGACTAAAGGGAAAGTGCTATGGCAATGAAACTTTGGGAATAACTTTATAACAGTTTTTACTTTTTGATTTTAGGGAAATTTTCACCCCTCAGCTGTGGAGGAAAATAATTGTGTTATGGTCAGAAGTCACAAACTGGTCCAAAAAAAATGTTTCACTTCTAATAATGTTGAGGAATGCACCAAATCTGATTAAACGGGACAAAATTAAGTTTTACATACTTAATGACCCACAAACTATATATTGTTGGAAAGCTTATGATTCAAGGTTTTTCATTTTTGCAAAAAAGAATCAAATTATACAGGGTGTGTAAAATGTGTATAGGGTGGAACATAAAAAGTCCCCGCCAGTGAATGTCCTTGCTTATTTTTTGTTGGGACATTCGCCGGTGGTTGTTAATATTTGTTTGTTATATTGTCTATTGTAAACACCGTGGGTTGGTAAACTGCTTTATATTATATTATATATATGATATAAAACATTATTATATAAAAAAGTTGATCGTTTTTGCTCCTCACAAAATATTTTGATAGTTTGTACAATTAGGGTTTAGCTGAAGATAGTCACCAAAATCAGAACAACCGCAGAAGGTGCTACCAAATTTGCTAAGAATCACTTGCCCAAAATGTTCACAGGAAAAGTACAGGGTGTCTAAAATTATGATGAAATAATGCATAAAATGAAGGTTTGTATATAATATTCTATGAAATTAAGTTAGCATGGACTATTTAATTTAAAAGAAAATGGTTATCAAAATGAAATACACGAATATCGTTAAAGTTCCTTTTATTTTAAATACAGGGTGGTCCAAAATAGGTCTAAATAGCAAAATTGTCATCAATCTATTAACAATTCTGTGAAGAAACACTTCTGGCTTTTTTAGTTAAATGTTTTACTACCCAGGGTAGAAAAGGACCGAAGAGTCACACAAATTAAATAGAGAGACTGCGATTTGGCCATTGTTTAATCAATAAAATGAATAAAACTGTGTGTTTTTTACATTAAAACACTCCCTGAATTGAACATCATATTATAGTAGAGAATGTCTAGATAACAATTCAATATTATTATTCATAGTAGCAGGCACATGTTATTAACACATATGAGAAGTTTGACAACTTTCCTATGTATAATTTTAAAATGGCATCAATTTCAAAAGTTCTAGTTTTCCACTATTTTGTGTAGAAACCTATGGGCGCCTCATCCACCGATCCCACCCTTGACTCACTCGACGTTTAGATTGATAACGTCACTGTTGCTAAACATGTGGCTTTAATTCTTTTTTAATTCGGTAGCTGGATAAATTGTCTTTAATATGATACCAAAAATGTTATGTTTTTTTGACAACTTCTATTTAAAATAGAGACACGTATCACGATTTTAAGGACCTTATACCATGGTGTTTTGGCATCAAATTGAAATAAAAGTTTTGGCATCAAAATGAAATAAAAGTCTTTAGCATTTATTGATTTCATAGAAGAGAAAAAATATTTACAAAACTATGTGTTTTCTGAAATTTGGCAGTATTTGGGAATTTGGCAACGCCTCCTGTATTAAACCTAACCCTGATTCAGGGTTTTTGACCGGGATCACAATCTTCGAGGAAAAAACAACAGCTAAATCTCCGGGAACCTGCCGGGATTCGATCTGTGGACCCTCCGTTCTCAAGCCCAAGTCCCAACCAATAAGCCACGCCCCTCAGCTACTCGTTCGCGCAGTATACTGCGCTCACTATATAGGCTCGGTTGACTACATCATCGAAAACCGGCAGCGCATGTGCTTGGAGAAGGACTTAGGATTGGTATTTTTAAGCATTCAGGGGGGGTTAGGGTTAAGTCAATGGGTTTTCAAATAATGAAAAATGCCGTAAATAAAAAACAACTTTTTGGAAAAAATTCAAACTTGGCATCTCATCTTTTCTTATCAATATACACATCCTCTGTCATTTTGAAGCAAATTATTGCCTGTCACCACCGTAGCCGAGTAAGCCACCTTAATTCTCTGGTTGAGTTGGATTTTGGACAAACCAAAATAAATTCCCCTAATTTGGGCAGCATTCATTCAGCAAACTAAAAAAGTAGGAAACATAGATAGTTTATATTTAGGGATATTAAACAAAATATACATGACCTTAATTGGTTAAATTCTGTATATAATCCAATATAAACCTTTTGAAATACAAAGATTTTAATAGAGCGTGGTCAAAACCCATTTGTCCCACTTTTCAAGGAACACCCCGATGTGTTGCAATTGCACATTGTTGTGATTTCGTCAATATTTTGCCTTTGCATTCATCCTTTACAAAGACTTGGGCAGTAAATAAAATTGTCTTGGTCTTATACCAATAATACAAGTTCATTATTTACATAAACATTAACAAAAAATGTTCTTTGTTATAGTCCGAGTTATTGTTAAGTTCTTTCGGAGAATAAACCCCATGCCGGGAATACTGCACATAGCGCACAGTTTCATGCAACGCACGAATGGTTTATTCCTTAAATCGGGACAAATGGGTTCTGACCACGCTCTATTCAAATCTTTGTATTTCAAAAAGTTTACGTTGGATTGGTCTCCAAATTTACCCAATTAAAGTCAGGTATATTTTGTTTGATGTCCTTTAAGTAGGAATTATGGATAGTCTATATTTAATAAATATAGACTATCCATAATTCCTACTTTTTTCGTTATAAGCTCGCAAACTTTTGAACCCAGTTTTTTGGGACACGCTGTACATGACAATTCTCCTCCCAATTAAAAAAAAGGAGCGGTCGGGGTGTACAGGGCGAGTAAAAAAAAGTGTACTCAACTTTGCGATTTTATATCTTACAATCTATGTACAAATTTCACAGATTTATTGAGACGGACGGGTTATCTCATAAGCTTTCTAAAGAATTTTAGTTTGTGGAAATGGGTTGTTAATTTGTAAACATATTTTATGCTCATTTGCGTAAAAATTGAGCATTTTAAAAACCGAAGAAGATTTGCGATATTTTAACTTCTAAGATCTATTGAAATCCACTATTGAAAACGGTCTACACGCTAGTCTGAGCTGAGTCCGACTATCACAAAAGGCACATTTTGTGTTGTTATTGACATTGTTTTGTCATTATTTAACATTTAAATGTTTGAAAAAATAACGGAGAATGTTTTATATTATGTACCATACATGAATCCATTTGTTCATTAGTATCAAGCATTATTGAGTAAAATATTTAATATTGTGTTCGGTTTCAAAATGCAGTGCCAAAATAGTCATATGTGGTAAACGGTACCAGGAAATGTCATGATTCTTTTTGCTGATGATAGTGAATAAATGCATCTATGGCGGATACATTGCCTTTATATTTTGATAACAAATAATTAATAATTATTTGATATTGAGAACACCTTTTTTTTACTCACCCTGTATATGTTATTTTAGGTTTAAAGTTAGAAACAGCAGAGTTTTTCATGCCACTGACATCATGCAGCCTAAGCGTAAAGCCGTGCTGCTTCTCAACCTGCTCCTTCTCAACGTCATAGTCTGTTTGGCATCACCAAGGTCCACCAGGGAGGAGAAGGAACTGACATCACTCGAGGAGAAGGAGCTTGATAAAACCTTGCAGGAGGGGGAACGAGAGGAGGGGGAAGTGGAGCAACTAAGAGATCAAGAGGACACAGAGAAACCTTTTCAGCTAGATGTCGAGGAGATTGACACAAACTTGGATTTGGAGGTAGGTTTGTGTACTTTATTTCACTTAGTCTGGACAGTGACGTAACAGGTGTAACATTTATGCAAGAGTGTGTATCTCTTGTCGTGTGGAAGTGACATAAACTATACAAGGTGTACAGGCTGTCCCATAAAGAGTACCCATCAATGCCCAAAATGTCTCTTACTTAATTAATTTAGAAGACTGTTTTTCACTTTTACCACCCTCTTTCACCAAATTGAGCAATTAAACTACATAATCTATTTTCATTGATTGCTATTATGAATTGTGAAAATGGGCATATTATTTTGACATCATTTTATCACACTTGCGCATATTGGTTCAATGGAAATTATTTTGTATCATTTTGTAAAAATGTATTACATAATCTATAATTCAGAAGTTTTCACCAACTCCACCCTCCAATGTCAAAAAGAAATCTTCACCACTGCTAATCACCAAATACCACATGCTGCGTACTGCTATTCAAAAGTTCCATCAATCTTGTAAAATAGAAACAAAGCATGAAATCACTCAAGTGTAACATACTGTTTTCTCTTTTCAAATTGAATTTAAATAATCACTAACGAGTTGAACAGTCATTTTGGTCAAAAGGTGAAATAATCATGTCTTACACAATAGAGTGTATCTTCAGTTTGATAAATCATATATTCAGGATCTAACTTTCGAATGAAAGGAAATGTATGCCAAAGTTTAGTTTTTTTAATGCATTTACCCTAATGTTACTTATTTTAATGATGAAAACATGACAAATTGTGGGCATGGATGGGTAACTAATCTTCCTATGTGATGCAAACTCACTTGGCAGACTACGACCAGAGAAAAAAATGTTCGAACACTGACCCTAATTGCCATGCTGTTTGTACTATAACATGCACGATATTTGAGTCACATGTTTCTGATAGCCTGAAGTATCCCCTTCCTTCATACCCCTCCCCCGGCTTCCCCATCGATCAATGTTGCGAGGTCATGTGCTGATGGTGTGCAAATTGTTGGATTCAACATTGATCAGGGGGAAAGGGGGAACATTTTACATTACACCTACAAAGTGTTCGAACAATATTTTCTAATATTGTAGTCAGAGGCCCATTACTTCCCTTATATTAGATTCATTCTGAAAACCACTCTGAAGGAGTTAGATTTATTTTATCTTTAAACAATTAAATACAGACTTATATTAGAAATGTTTCAATTTGTTATAATTATAATTGTGTTTTAAATTTAATAGAATTACTTGTGCTGTTTTTTTCTTTCTTAGTTACAGCATTATGTATAACTTCAAATTCTGGTATACGTATTGTTTTTATAAATGTTTTACAATAAACAAGTACTTTATACTATACCACTATATTTATCTTGTTGTATTTGGGGGCCTTGCCCTTTTACACATAGAGGAAAGCTTGAGGAAAGAGCGGGGAAAGCTCGCTCCTCCTCAAATCAGATGTCAGGATTGTTAGCCAAATTGAAGTGGTTGGGTTTGACACATTTAGAGAAGGATGGGTACTTCAACTTAAATGGTTACCTATATTGATTTTGACATTTTATGACAGAGGAAAGCTTATGATTAAAAAGGAGTGCTCTTTCCTCACTCTTTCCTTGAGCTTTCCTCGCTCTTTCCTCTATTTGTAAAAGGGCAAGGCCGTAGAGAATCTATTGTATTGTTGTAATCATAACTTGTACTGTCAATCAGTATTTTGTACAGCGCTTTTATCACTTTTGATTAAGTAATTTTAGAAATATCGCTTCATTATTATATAATTATTATTATTATATATACCGTTGGAAAACAAAGTTTTTCAACACAAACCCACTGATTTTTCTTAATCCTTATAGGTGTAAGTTCATACATGTAATACAATTATAAAAATATACTAATCTCAGTTTTTATCATAATTGAGGGCGCAGCCTCCAACACATCTCTTAGTGCCCCTTTAAGTAACTCGTATATTTTCAATTGGGATTAAGTTGTTAAGAATTTAGGGCGAGTCATTGGGTGAAATCTCAAGTCAAGCCATATGTCTAAAATGACACGACCCTGGATCCATGGTCGATTCCTGGCACTGGAGAGGGGTTAGTTGACCTTCATTTTACTAATTTTCTCTGTAAAACCTACTCGTTTGGAGTTTGGGTAAGGCAATAAAAGTACACCATCTCTATAATTCAATCACACAAATGTGTGGTGGCATAGGAAAACCCTTCACATGGTCATTTTCTAGCAACTTGGTTTTTTTATTTGCCAGCAAGTTACATATTCTACTGATTTCAGAACTGTTTAAAACTTTCAAAAATTCCATCTAGAACTACAGTTATAGTTTTTTAAAGACGGCAAGTTTATACGCAACAATAAAACATGAAACTGAAAATTCAAAGGTTAAAGTTCCGTACTCTAAATCATTAAATTTCTTTAATAAAACTATGTGTTAATATCACACAGAATAGCTTGTCATGTTAAAAGGACTTGATATCAATCTAATTTGTTTGCAATGTTATTACCAATTTTAAATTCTTCACTTTCAAAATCTTTACATTGCATTGTCGGAATTCACAAATGGTTAAACATGGTCATATCTATACCTCGATCCAAGGCCATAAGATTTCGGGCAACTTCACTTTTAAACGTTTTCACTGGGCGGCGCCATCTTAGATTTTGACGACATTATAAACAATACAGTGAAGTACAGCCAACTATGGCACAATTTAGACTTTTAACATAGGAAAATGTATAATATATCACTTGATTTCAATCAATGAATACTCCTTGTTATTTGAAGTAATAGTTTGCATTCCAAAATGTCGACATTTTAGGAAATAACTGGCAATAAATGGGTGTTTCCTCCATCGGGTTGAGTGACCTGTTGCTTCGATATCAATGTGCATGTACATCTTCATACAGGGCATGAATAGAGCTTTCTAATGATATCAAATTCAATGTGGTGCATGTTAAGTTCAAGAAGGAGTGAGCTGTATGGTTTACAAGACGTAAATGTTAGTTCATGCACCTCTGATTTCTTGGCAAACATTTGATAATAAAGGTTCAGAAAAGTGCTAAAAATAAACTTTACATCTGGAATTTTGCATAAAAAACTCCTTGGGACTAAAGTTAAAGGTCTAATCCCTATCTTGGGACCAAAGTTGGAAAGTTGACTTGGAACTCATTTGTTAGGAATAATTTGACTTGACCCAGATATCTTCCTTGACCCAATGGTATTTGGGGAGCTGCATTGAAAAATGGTGGATGTTACAATCTAAGTACGGATAGGTTTGCGCTAGAAATTGGCAGCACCCTAGTTGATGCGACCTGATTCTGATGATTCACCAGCAGCGAAATTACAGCGCTTTGAGCCATTTGGAAAAGGCGCTATATAAATACTGATTATTATACTCCATTATTAACAAAGTTAATACAGAGTATATTGTTTTTGTTTTTGCGCGGGGCGACTATCATTTTTGAATAGCTCGAAAACTAGTCAACCTATTCCAACCAAAATCGGCACACGTTATTTTTTTCTCGACATGCGCTACGACTCCGCGTTTCGGAAAAAAATACGCACCCAATTTTTTTTTATCATGGAAAAGTCTTATTTTAGCTTATCTCAGCTTTGAGATAATATTCGAATATTATCTCCCCCATTGAAAACAATGGGAAAATACTCCCGATGAGATATCTCAAAAACTAATTGAGCCATTGCACTGAAAATTGACACACAGGCTGATGACTACAACAGCTTTAATTGATGTGCCACTCGGATAATTCTGACAGTTTCCATGGCAACGGGAGCCATTCACTTAAAAAAATACCACATTTCACTGGTTTCCATGGAAACCATGCACACACAAAATTTGTTGAATTCATAAAAATATGCACATGCATATATAGCATCATGCTGCCAGGTTTCAGAGTCACACATGCAAAAATGAGTGCTTGACAGCTCATTTTGTGGCTCATTTTGTAATTTTTCACTATTGGTCGTCACGGTAACCCGAAAAGCGACGTCACACATTTTAAGCGAACCGACCTGAATCGACAATTTGTCGACTCGACCCGACGCTGAAAATCTCGTTCCAATCGCTCAATTCGTTCCAAAGATATTGCCCCGACAAGCTTTTGGCCCTGTCTGGGCTGGCTGAGTGATACTGCCTGCTATAGGCATTATGCAAGTATTTTAGGCAGATAGGCTTACTTGCTTATTTTACTTCCAAATTCAAGAGATGGTTTATAGACTCACTAGGTTCACCGTTGCATTTTGATCTGTACGTGTCGTATGATCCATTACCATTCAGACTCAAAGTAAAAGAGATGATATTAGGCCAAGTAAAATAATAAACGTGTTACTCGTCCCCGCCCTCACCAATTTTTTGAGATTGTCAAATATTGTTGTTATTTTTCTTATTTCCTCTTTAACTTTGTTTCATCAATTGTTGTGATAAAAGAGATGATAGGAAGTGCTTGGGTATTAATTATTTATAAAACAAAATTACACAGTCCACACAAGATTTCCAGGCTAGGAGTAGAAGAGCAATGAGGAAAAAACAAATAAATAATAATAAGGGCCTCCCCGTTTTTATGATTGACGACAAACCTCTAACAATGGGACAGGCAATGGGAACTTAGCACAGAATGTAATAACAAATGTGTGACAAACAACAAATAATAAGGGCCTCCCTCACCAACTTTTTAAAAAGTCCGGACGAGTAACAAGTTTATTTTTTTACTTGGCCTTTTTAATAATATGATTGAATTTGAATCAATGAATTATAAAAGCTTATAATATAGATTTCTTTCAATAATAGGTTACTGTACCTAACTCACGCATTCTATCGAAATCTTCACTATGATTCCATTTCTGTAAAAGTATGACACTGGTAGTCCTAAGTCAAATTCTAGACTAAACCATAGTGCGATCTCACGCCGCCGGGTTTATTTTGTTTGCTCTGCAATACTAAATACAGCCTGTGACTGTGTGACACAACTAATTCATTATTCCTTACCTCCCTTTGACATAACGCAGTCCCCCAAATCGCTCTAAATCCATGTAGCTTGTGATTTGGTCAATAACATGTTTATATTTTATCATCTTTCTATTAATTTGCATAACTGAAAATCAACCAAACCTTGCCGTCAATATTCTGAGATCTAAGCCGACAAATGTTATCGTTGTGATTTTGTGGTATATTATTCGGCTCTAATTCGTGCATGCACTGTGTGTAAATTGGTCGGTAACATAATATTTTAGCCAAAATTGATGTGTTTTCCTTCTTTAACATTGAAGAAGAGAATCCATAAAACCCAAATGTGATCAAAACATTAAAAATGTGCTGCCAATTTTGCTCATATCATTCCATCAAATAGGAACTATTATCGTACTCAACTTTGCCGGAAGTGCTGCACACAACGGTAGTGTTTCGCTCCCACAACTTCCACATGGGGGCACGCCACTAAATAGTTCTTCCATTGAAATGCACGCATTGTTGCCATATTGTGTGCATTTATTACCCTTAATCACAACGATGTTTGGAGTATTTTTGCACATGAATATTTTCATTAAAGACATAATTTTTTTAAAAGATGTTTTTTTGTGACCAATCTAGACTCAATTAAACAGTGCCACCATAATTTTCAAAGAATAGGCCTATCTGCTATTATTCAGGTCTTAATCAGGCCAAGTAAAATAAATAACATGTTGATCATCCGTGGGTTTTTTTAAATGAAGAGGGAGGCCCTTATATTTGTTATTATGTTATTTTTTTTTACTATTAATTTATGTGTGAAATTCTAATTCCTGAAGCTTTTGGCCTCATATTGTGAAAACAAAGAGGCCCTTATTATTTCATGTTATTTCCTAACTTTCCTACCCTAGGCTGGAACAATAGTGTGCGATGTATTTATAAATACTACTGAAACACTTCTATACATCTCTTTTATGACAACAGTATATGAATTAATGTTATAAAGCTAATATAAGATAGTAACAAAAATATTTCAAATTCACCAAAAATCTGTGAGGGCGGGGACATTCAACATGTTATTTATTTTACTTGGCCTTATATGAGACCCTATTTTTTGTTGTAGAACCACAATATTTGAAGTTGAAGTTACCGTAATGAATTTAGTTTGACAAAATTATGATGGTTTTCGAGGATTGTTTTCATCTAAAATTTGTTTGCCTCTCGAAAAATGCAACCCTGCTATATATTTTTCTTTTTCATTCTTTTTTTACTGCTTGCTATTTGCTATTTAATCATAATCTCAATCATAATTTCAGTACTAGGCTTGATAGTTGTTGTTCTCTGTGAGTACCAACGAGCCGTTTGAAACCAACGACCAACGACCCACAAGTTTTACTTAGCTTTGTAGAATCTGTCAAACGTATTTGAAGGCCTATAGGCCTACGGCCTATATGATGATAATATGTAGACTAGAGTGTTGTAAGAACCCTAAAACATGTGTATATTGCCGGGAGCACTCATGTATAAAAGTTGTAACCATTTGTATACCCTTGATTGCTCGACGAATCATCTCACCTATATCCTTTGCTATGACTGAGATCATCTCAGTCATAGCAAAGGATAGGATATAGGTCCTTTTTAAGAGAGTTTAGACTATAAAGGGAATTTTGTTAATACGTTTAAAGTAGAAAGAAAACAATGAGGTTTATTCCGGGGTTTTTTTTGTTCGTTAGGGCGAAATCATTAAAGCGATATTCTTTTGAAAATAATTTTGCCTTATTCCGCTATTAACATCATAATGATAAAAAGTAAGCGTGTGATTCAATTTGTAGGGATATTTGTCTCATTAGACCTGACCATTTTGGGCTTTTTTTTGCAATGATAACACTAGATATCGGTTCAAGCAAAGCAACCCTTAGCGCAGATTCACGTTGAAAAAGACACCTTTATTCTCCATCTGATTGTCCGTGAGATTTTGTTGGCATGTTAATAATGGAGTATTTGTTCTCTTTGAGTACCTTTCTTGTTATTATTATTATTATTATTATTATTATTATTATTATTATTATTATTATTATTATTATTTATTATTATTTATTATTATTATCTCAGTATTAACATTAGCGACTTCCGACAGGTTTTCCCATACCACCCACCACACATATGATGAAAAATATTGCTTTCTTTTTTACAGAGATCACTAAAAGAAAACGTTGAAGATCATCAAATTGAAAAACGATCCGTCCTAAATAACAGTAAGTGAATGTTTAAATGGAGTAGTATACAGGGTGAGTCAAAAATAATGGGCACTGTTTTCACAAAGGCGCCACAAACAAATTAGGCATGGATATTCAAAAGCAATGGTAGTGCTCTAAGACTTTAACTTCGCTTTCATTCAAAAGAAGAATGTTAAAAATCCATCAGATGTTTAAATTATCAAGTCATTTCTGGATGTGTTCTAATGAGGTTTGCTTTCTGAATCAACAGATATGACTCATTTCACTTTTCTTTCTTGAATTCAGGCTTTTTATTACTCATAACTTCACAGTTCTATTTATTTCAACTCATTTCAAGATTTTGCATCCAACATTCATGTGCCTTTTTACTAGTTTTGTTGATTAGCACCTTCGAATCAGCTATTCAACAATACTATGTTTTATTGCTATTCCGTGGATTGGCTTGAAAATACTGGGTTGTACTAAAATTGTTGTAACATATGATGCAATGTTCGAATTCAAAAAATCTTTTTTTAATGAAAGCCAAATATGTAGTCTTTGTAGTGTTATCATTGATTTTGAATATGCCAGTCTGAAATTTCTATGGCGTTTTCCCCTAAAAAGGTGCCTGTTCTTTTTGACTCGCCCTGTTGTAGAGAATAGTGGAAAGAAGGTGAATTCACAGATTACCAATTTTTAAGACATTTACCTAAATACAACAAAACTC
This sequence comes from Ophiura sarsii, assembly GCA_035610835.1. Taxonomy (NCBI): domain Eukaryota; kingdom Metazoa; phylum Echinodermata; class Ophiuroidea; order Amphilepidida; family Ophiuridae; genus Ophiura; species Ophiura sarsii. The sequence goes on from CM069444.1 coordinate 24,288,354, forward strand.
ATAGCGCTTACAAGGATACAAAATATCATATGAAGCGCTTTTTTTTTCTTTCAAAAGGGCATACAGACCACCCCCACATGTTACTCATTTTGCATTAGTGAATTTACATTGACAAGTCCATGGAATTAATCAAATTATTGTATGGCTGTGTTCATTACTGTTTCTATGACTTGAATTAGTGCATCCATGCACGCCATTAGAGGCACCAACAATACAAGCCACATTCCACATAATGAATAGCCATCCATTTAATAATGCAAAATGAGTAACGTGCAGAAGTGGATGTGAGCCCTTTTGCAAAACAGCTCTTCATATATAAGAATAATAAAATGTAAACATATTGATATAACAAGCAAACAATTAGTTTGGAAACAAAAATGTCTAAGTGCCTTCTTGACTTTCCATGCTTATTGGCATATGGTTCTACAGAGTTGACAAAATAGGCATATCTTCGTTAAAGCTGCTTAAAATTGGCCTAAATAATAAAACATTTTTATTCAATAATTAAACTACTACACAATAATTGATAAAAAAGGCTTCATAAAACCCCAGGACACAATGTGTTGGTCAATAAACAGCACCGACCAACTAACATACATGCAGGAAAGACAGGACAAACATCAAAACTATAAATAATTTAAGATTTGAATCAGATATGGCGGAGACCTGAAGCCGTTGGGCACTGCGTGAAGACCCTGGGTCATACTTTTAGACATTGGGCTATGTGCCATTGAGGCTCGTTTTGAGCATAAAGATCGTGCAACTGCACGACAAGGAGATTTTGCTAATCTCTTTAATGAAAGGATTGGAAAGTTTGGACCTGACAATCCTAATCCAAAGACGGTAAAGAGATGCAGTACGCAGCCTCTTCAGATTCGAACCTAAGACGATTGCTGTCTTTACTCAAACCGATCTCCATGCAGTTGAGATTGCATTTGAAACCGATCTTAATTATTTCAGATTGGAGTGTTTGATATGACTCAATTCTATGTTTGTGAGCATTTAGGATGTTGAATATATATGAAGAGCTGATATGCAAAAGGCTTACGTCAACTTTTTTCAAAAATGAGTTATAACCGGCAATATAATAGTATTTTGGTAGTAGTTTCTAAATGTGGGTAATTGTTGAAAAAAACATTACATCCTGTAGTAATTTAATACAGAAGTCCGAGTTGTTATGCAAAAGGGCTTCTGTCCAAGAAAAATGTTTGGCAAAAGGGCTTAGATCCATTAATACTGTCCTCTAATGTAAAATACTGCCCTCTATAATTCACAATCCAAAGACAACTAAAGAAAAAAAAGTGAATTCTTGTTCCTGTTTTGTTCCTGTTTTGTCCCCTCGACAACTCTCAACGCCCGCCACTTATTGTTTAATTTGGAGATAGTCATTTGTTCAGTCTAATTTTTGATTTGGTGAATGATTTTTCCTGTGTGGTAAACTGTTTGTGTGCATTTTATTGAAGTGTTTTGCAAAAGGGCTTACATCCATTTTTTTGGAAAACATAATAACAAAAGGAATAAATGTGATTGATTTGAAAAACATACTGTATTTGATTTGTATGTTATGTACTTCTTTCATTATGCCCATAATATTTCAAAGCATCAATCACACTAGTCCAGAATACTTTCATGCTGTTTTCTCAAAATCACTAAAATGGATGTAAGCCCTTTTGCATATCAGCTCTTCATATGAGTTGTATCAATGAGAACGAGATTGGGACGTTGGGCAGTAGGTCAAATAAAACAAATTGAAAAGATAGAAAAGAAATGTTAATAATTCTGCGAAACATGCCAATAATGGAATAGAGGTCATCTGATGCTGTCCATGTCCTAGGTCAAAGGTCATCCAAGAGGAGATGGCTTGTGTCGGAAACTAATCACACTAGTCTTTGAGAACTCAATAATTGTCATCTGCATTTATTTTATAATGGGATATATGGAAATTTAGGGATATTGACTACATGACTTTGATTCCAAATAGCAAAGAACAGAGTGATTCATCCTTGTTCTGATACATGTTTTTTTAACATTTTCCCAATATTGACCACAAATTACACAAAAGCACAGTATTTAAGCAGAGTTGATGATATATATGTAAAATTTAATTTCAAATTGCATTTCATATTTAATATTGATTATTTAAAATACATATATGCTTACGTAGAATCAACATGATTTAGTCAGATTTTCATTACCTTCGTTTGACATTTAGAAGCATCTTAATTTTGAACAAAAACACTTATGCCCTCCTATTTCATCTCTACCTTCTAGATGATTCTAATCTTCCTCAAGAGACAGAGACACCAGACTGTAGGGGTCCACCAGGCAGAGACGGGCAAGATGGAAGGGATGGGGAGCTAGGGGAGCGTGGACGTGATGGAAAAGATGGTGCAGATGGACAAGGTAGGGAGGGACCTAAGGGTTGCTATACTATGATATCGAATTGGGAGATATGGAAGGGGTGGGGAGAGAGGAAGAGATGGTGCAGAGGGGCAAGGTAGGGAACCTAAGGGTTGCTATACTATGGTATGGAATTGGGAAGAATGGAAGGGGAGGGGAGAGAGGATGTGATGGAAGATGTGCAGCAGATGGGCAAGGTAGGGAGAGACCTAAGGGTTGCTATACTATGATATCGAATTGGGAGATATGGAAGGGGTGGGGAGAGAGGAAGAGATGGTGCAGAGGGGCAAGGTAGGGAACCTAAGGGTTGCTATACTATGGTATGGAATTGGGAAGAATGGAAGGGGAGGGGAGAGAGGATGTGATGGAAGAGATGGAGCAGATGGGCAAGGTAGGGAACCTAAGGGTTGCTATACTATGGTATGGAATTGGGAAGAATGGAAGGGGAGGGAAGAGATGGAAGAGATGGTGTAGATGGGCAAGGTAGGGAACCTAAGGGTTGCTATACTATGGTATGGAATTGGGAAGAATGGAAGGGGAGGGGAGAGAGGATGTGATGGAAGATGTGGAGCAGATGGGAAAGGTAGGGAGAGACCTAAGGGTTGCTATACTATGATATGGAATTGGGAGATATGGAAGGGGTAGGGGGAGAGGAAGAGATGGTGTAGATGGGCAAGGTAGGGAACCTAAGGGTTGCTATACTATGATATGGAATTAGGAGATATGGAAGGGTGGGGAGAGAGGACGTGATGGAAGAGATGGAGCAGATGGGCAAGGTAGGGAGGGACCTAAGGGTTGCTATAGTATGATATGGAATTGGGAGATATGGAAGGGTGGGGAGAGAGGACGTGATGGGGCAAGGTAGGGAACCTAGGGTTGCTATACTATGATATGGAATTGGGAAATATGGAAGGGTGGGGAGAGAGGGTGTGATGGAAAAAATGGAGCAGGTGGGCAATGCAGAGGACCTGTGGTTGCATGCTATACACTATGATATAGATTGTTGGAAATAGAAAAAACATAAGCCTTAAATCTGTAAGAGTTAATCTTGACAAAAGTTTCAAAGTTTCAAACTTGCCCGATGTTGTATTATTAATTAATACAACATCGTAAAAACCTATCACATAATTTCACAATATATATTACACCTTTTATATTCAATTCAGATGGTGATTCAGGTCCTGCAGGTGAACCAGGACTAAAAGGCCCTTCGGGACCTGTAGGCCCTGAGGGGCCAGGTGGATCTCCTGGGACCCCAGGAGCAGAAGGGAGCCGTGGTCCCCCTGGAGCAGCAGGGTCCCGCGGCCCTGCTGGTCCTCCAGGACAAGATGCACCCAATCCTGGATCAGTTGGAAGCACTTATGTCAGGTGGGGGCGTACTATTTGTCCAGCAACAGCCGAGCTGGTGTTTGATGGTAAGTGATAATCTTTGGTGAGATATTTGGGACCACCCTCCCTACCGAAAAAATGACAGCCCCTAAGGACCCTCTTCTCAATATCTCTCTGTCACTTGACATGTCAAAGTAAAACTAAATGAATAATTCCATCTCATAATTCCTCTATTATATGCACACAGGTATAGTTGGGGGTTCTCATTACACCCATACAGGAGGAGGATCTAACTATCTCTGTCTACCAAAGACACCTGAATATGATAACTACCAATCAGGAACCAGTACGCATAGAGGATTAGTTTACTTAGGAGAATATCAAACAGAAGATTTTGCTCCTTTTGGCTTTGCTTACCAACATGATGTTCCATGTGCTGTGTGTTATGTGCCAAGGCGTGGTACTACCAACATGTTTCCTGCGCTAAAAAATTGTCCAACAGGGTGGTCACGCGAGTATCATGGATATCTTATGAGTGAAAGATATACTAGTAACCATGTAAGCCGCACTGAGTATATTTGTGTGGATCGTAACCCAGAGTTGGTCCCTGCAAGTGGTGCCAATTTGAATGGGGTTTTGCTCTTTCCGGTTGAAAGCCGCTGTAACGGTGCCCTTAAATGCGGCAAATATGTTAATCAGAAAGAACTGACATGTTCTGTGTGTACCAAATAGCACAGATATGTGTAGTAAACAGACAACTGTCCAAAGCAGGACAGTGGGGGCAATTCTGGTAAGAATATTAAAAAGTATACAGGGTGTCCCAGAAAGATCTATACCGAGGTAATACAATTTTTCTTCAGTATGAACTTTATTGATATTGTCCAAACCGTTTTCATATATATATTGCGCAAACGCCCAGATTTCTTAGAAGTTTTAGATTTTGAAAATCAGACATTTCGGATGGAAAATACAGACTTTTTTTTGTAACGATAGTAGATTTCAAGTTGTTGTCGAAATGATCCATTATGAAAATCTATAAAGTCACTAACCCTTTTTAAACATTAAATTATTTCTGAAATGTTATTCGCATTATTATTGCACCCTCTTCTTATAGGCACTATCTTTTTGATAACAATCGATTGTTACGTGCATAGAAAACAAAGCTTTGATTGAATAGGACAGGATTTGTTTAGCTTGAGTGATTTTAACCATCCTTTCTTTGACGGGAGTTTTGAATATAACTTATGAGGTGTGGGGTTTGAAATGCTGGTAGTACTAGAGAGAATAGCTGTAAAGATGAATTATGTGAGCCAAAATATGAAAATATGTTTTTCATCGATTTTCGATTATGCCTTGCCACAGCTGAACAAAAAGAGATATCTCAATAAAATTAATGGAATAAGTAGTAAACATTTTCACCATCATATCGCAAGTGTTTAAATTTGAAAAACTGTTTTGTTTGTATTTTTATCTATTTTTGAAGCCTGGTATAGATCATTCTGAGACACTTTGTAGTAAAAACTCAGATAAATTTACTAAATTTAGGGCGGATGATTTAGGTCAAGACATATTATATATTTAGTTTTGTTTCAAGAATCCATTCACTTCAATCAAGAATCTAGTATTCGCCAATTGTAAGCGAAAATGCAGTCTTCAGACAGAGGGTAAACAATCCATTTTTGTGATGATTATGACTGGCTGTAAAATGTGTCCTTATACCCAGTCTTCACCAACCTGTATACAACTGAATAGCGCCTGTGATAACATAACAAACAAGAATCGGATGAATTCTACATGGCTATTAAGCTTATAATATCAAGACTTACATACTGATGCTATTAAGTACATCTTATTATTATTGATTGGATTGGATTGATTGAATTGGATTGATTGATTGATTGATTGATTGATATTCATTTATTGATATTTATTTATTTATTTATTTATTTATTTATTTATTTATTTATTTATTTATTTATTTATTTATTTTTACCACGTCATGATTATTATAGATAATATAATGTCAAAATCTGTATAATATTAATTCACTGAATTTTGTGTTTAAATGATTGTAAAAATGGTCTCGAGGGTAAAATAAACAATATACACATTAAAGTGTTGCAAATACTTTTCCTTGAAGTTTGATTCATGCTATAGGGCTATATAAAAAATCACTAAACGGCTCGTCTACTCACTTGCTAAAGTGAATAGGTCTCAATCTGAATTATTCAAAAACAACACTATTTTGTGCTCATAAGAAGACTTGTCAATAAGAGTGTCACGAGATATAAGTGTGTTAGTGTCATAGACCTGACGGGGAAGTCCTCTTTTGGTCTATACACTAGCGCGTTCAATATTTGATCGGAAGGTCCCGGGTTCGATTCCCGGCTGGTGCTCCGAAATGTTGCTGGTATATCTCGTGAATTATATATGTTTAGGGCGGTGCGTGACAAAAATGGTGGCAACGGTGGCCCCTGGTGTTTCTTAACACCAGGGCGGGCCCACCCATTGTGGAGCGTATTTAATGATGTAGTTTAAGTTGTATTTACGGCACGAGGACGTGCCTGGTTTAGGGGGAGTATTGTCACGAGATATAAGTGTGTTAGTGTCATAGACCTGACGGGGAAGTCCTCTTTTGGTCTATACACTAGCGCGTTCAATATTTGATCGGAAGGTCCCGGGTTCGATTCCTGGCTGGTGCTCCGAAATGTTGCTGGTATATCTCGTGAATTATATATGTTTAGGGCGGTGCGTGACAAGAGCATCTCTTTACTGTAGCAGCCAAATATGTCGATGAACAAACAGCAGAATTGTTCTGATGGGCACATGTGATTGCTACATTGAGATTTAGACCTAAACAACAAGTGGCTAAAACAGGAGGCTATTACAGATATGGTATCATTAGAAAGATGAACAAATTAGGTTTCCTTTGATATGTATTATTACGATACAAAATTAGAAATATAGATGAGGTGACCGTTATTTACATCAGTAGTGTTTACAAATTGATTAGCGCCTGGTCTAAAGACATGCTAGAGGTACTAGTCCATGACTACTGCATACATACTATTCGAAAGCAAAACACACATCACTGAGCGCCAATTCTAAAAGCACATGCCCTTATGGTGCGTACGCATACTTCCGGGCAACCAGATTTAGTGCCTGGTCTCTCACTGTGCTTAGGGATGCAGACCATGACTACTGCACTATTACACCGTAAGCATTGTAAGTAATGATCAATCAAGTGTGAATTAAAGCACATTCCCTATAGGTGCGCACGCAAACTGCCGGGCACTACGTCACCGGTCACACCATCTATAGGCCTAGGCGATTGAAGAAGAAAAGAAGAAGAAAAAAAAAAAAAAATCCAAATTTTTATTTCAGGTGTTTATTACTTGAAGCAGCAGCCATCTTGTTGGGAATACTAAACTGTGTGTAAGATTTTCAGAAAGAAGATGCACCTGTTTCATGATATTTATTTCAATAGCACAATTCATGCTATTAACTGGATGTCATATACCAACTATATTGAATGTTAAATAGGCTGTGTGCGAATCCCTTTTGTTGTCCGTTCCACCTGGCTACATGGATAACCTCTATAGCGGGTCAATTATTTGCACATTTCCCTTGTGGTGACCTGGAAGCTGGCAGTAATATTTTTCTGACAGATAAGTCTATGCCAGTAATGCCAACATTCTACTGAAACAATTTTTGGTATCATAATTTATCCATATCTGGTCTGTATTTAATATATCCTGCTATTTCTCATACACACATACAGCATTGTAGTGAAATATTGGTGTGCTAGCAAAAGTTGAAGATCCTCGTGTAGGATCTTGCAAAAACTTGAAGGCATACTATGCGATATTTTCCAAGTGACGCCCTTATCCTTGATTTTTACGTTGGAAGCAGGTCTTCTTGCAGATTTGCATTTTTGATCATAAATCGTAAAGATCTTGCAAGTTACAGAGTGATACGTTTCCTAATTTTGTTAAAATCATGGTTTAAAGAGGTTGAAATAAACTGTAGGGATCTGCGCCCGACAATTTATTTTCTTAGTGATTTTGGTTCATAAATAGAATACCATGGTTTACAAGTGAACGCAATAGTACGGAATGCTTTTTTATGATGAAAATTTTAAAAATATGTTGAAAATTCCTTAAATAATTGGAAGCAGATTTTCATTGCGATTTGTCAAGCTATGAGATTTGTCTACGGAAAATACACTCAAGATCGATTCATGAGTCTGGGAATGTCTTTCCTGATAGTCAAACTTCATAATCAGAGAAAAAGAGAAAAAAATGTGTGTAAAAGTTTGACAAAAGATCACATAATAAATACCTTTAAAGCAAAATCAAGTATTGTTTGTTTTGAAGTTAAACCTCTATTCAAACAAAGTTCATACAAGTTTTAGACATCACAGATGGCTGATATAAGGCAAGGGATCTCCATGTTTGGATTTATTAAACTAGAAAAAGCTATAAATATATGAAATAATGTTAAGTACCAATGGTATAAATATTAAGTTCTTTGATAAAAGCAACCATTGATAGATTTATAGTGTGTATCTAGTTGTTTAACGACAAATACTGGCATTCATATTTGGATAAGACCATAAGTGTACGCTTTTAGAAATCAATTTATGTCAAAAGATGACCGTTTTAATACTTGTTTTACTTAGAGCGGTATTGAATGATATCGTTTATGTTTGAATGTTTGATTGTAAAATCAGGATTTGATCACCGACATAATGTCTAACAATTCATTTTAGGTACATTTGCCATCTGTCCCTATGGTTATCAATTAACCAATGGAGAAATTTGGCTAAACGAAAACATCTTAACACTTTCCACGACGTCTGCAGACGACATTCAGAAATGTCACAAAATGTTTCAAAATTGTCAAGATTATTGAATTTAATTACCATATTTGGAATCACCATGAGAAATGCATTAAGATAGGTATAAACATGCCTAGTATTGGTTCAGTAATCATTGAGATAGACCTTGAAAGTTAGGAAAGGTTTCTCAAAAATCTGTTTTGTATTTGGTAAAACCAATAACCGCACGGAAAGTGTTAAAATGAGATTACGATAAAAATGAGTATAAAACCTGCAGGACGCGATCTTTCCGACTCATAACCAGATTGGACAAGAAACACGGAACAAACGTTTCATCGGTTAATTTGCAAGACAAAGCCGCGAACCAAGGTAAGATTCTTTTGTAAAGTTATATCGGTTATATGATAATTTACCACTCAAAACTTTCTCTTACGTGAGCTATATACTCAATTGTCTCCTCAAATCAGGTGGTGACACCAGCTGTGTATAAGGAGTAAGATTTTCAATATATGTACCCTAAACTGTTGATAATTGCCATTAATGTTATTTATATTTATGAAGTTAAAAGGCTTCTCCGAAATGTGTTAACTCTGATAATGTTGTAAAACATTTAATTAGCTTTACAATCATGCTGCTTACAATGTATTAATAATAAACTCATGTTTTGGCAGCATTTCACCATTACCCTAACTTGATACTAAGTGAAATCTTTGTTTTATGACCAAGGGAAAATAACCCTGTGCTTTAAGGGCAGACTTAAGGTAGCTAACTGGGCTCCTACACCATTACAGAAAAACTGCTGTAATACCAAATCAATTATATCTATACTATTTATACTAAGACCACAGTAAAGATATGTCTTTTCTCTACCTATTTCAGGACATTCCGGATCATTTTTGAAATTTATGTTTTTCTTTATTTTTTTTAATGAAAATTCCCTAAATTTTCACCTTCTGGAATTTCTGTAGACTAAAGGGAAAGTGCTATGGCAATGAAACTTTGGGAATAACTTTATAACAGTTTTTACTTTTTGATTTTAGGGAAATTGTCACCCCTCAGCTGTGGAGGAAAATAATTGTGATATACCATGGTGTTTTGGCATCAAAATGAAATAAAAGTCTTTAGCATTTATTGATTTTATAGAAGAGAAAAAATATTTACAAAACTACGTGTTTTCTGAAATTTGGCAGTATTTGGGAATTCGGCAACGCCTCCTGTATTAAACCTAACCCTGATTCAGGTTTTTTGACCGGGATCACAATCTTCGAGGAAAAAACAACAGCTAAATCTCCGGGAACCTGCCGGGATTCGATCTGTGGACCCTCCGTTCTCAAGCCCAAGTCCCAACCAATAAGCCACCCACGGCCCTCAGCTACTCGTTCGCGCAGTATACTGCGCTCACTATATAGGCTCGGTTGACTACGTCATCGAAAACCAGCAGTGCATGTGCTTGGAGAAGGACTTAGGATTGGTATTTTTTAGCATTCAGGGGGGTTAGGGTTAAGTCAATGGGTTTTCAAATAATGAAAAATGTAAATAAAAAACAACATTTTGGATAAAATTCAAACTTGGCATACTGCACATAGCGCACAGTTTCATGCAACGCACGGATGGTTTATTCCTTAAATCGGGACAAATGGGTTCTGACCACGCTCTATTCAAATCTTTGTATTTCAAAAAGTTTACGTTGGATTGGTCTCCAAATTTACCCAATTAAAGTCAGGTATATTTTGTTTGATGTCCTTAAATATAGACTATCCATAATTCCTACTTTTAACTACGTTATAAGCTCGCAAACTTTTGACACGCTGTACATGACAATTTTCCTCCCAATTAAAAAAAGAGGAGCAGTCGGGGTTCCCCGTACAGGGTGAGTAAAAAAAATTGAACTCAACTTTGTGATTTTATATCTTACAATCTATGTACAAATTTTACAGATTTATTGAGACAGACGGGTTATCTCATAAGCTTTCTAAAGAATTTTAGTTGGTGGAAATTGGTTGTTAATTTGTAAACATATGTTATGCTCATTTGCGTAAAAATTGAGCATTTTAAAAACCGAACAAGAATTGCGATATTTTAACTTCTAAGATCTATTGAAATCCACTATTGAAAACGGTCTACACGCTAGTCTGAGCTGAGTCCGACTATCACAAAAGGCACATTTTGTGTTGTTATTGCTAAATTTGTGTAATAAAGACATTGTTTTGTCATTATTTAACATTTAAATGTTTGAAAAAATAACGGAGAATGTTTTATATTATGTACCATACATGAATCCATTTGTTCATTTGTATCAAGCATTATTGAGTAAAATATTCAATATTGTGTTCGGTTTCAAAAAATGCAGTGCTAAAATAGTTATATCTGGTAAACGGTACCAGGAAATGTCATGATTCTTTTTGCTGATGATAGTGAATAAATGCATCTATGGCGGATTGCCTTTATATTTTGATAACAAATAATTAATAATTATTTGATATTGAGAACACCTTTTTTTTACTCACCCTGTATATGTTATTTTAGGTTTAAAGTTAGAAACAGCAGAGTTTTTCATGCCACTGACATCATGCAGCCTAAGCGTAAAGCCGTGCTGCTTCTCAACCTGCTCCTTCTCAACGTCATAGTCTGTTTGGCGTCACCAAGGTCCACCAGAGAGGAGAAGGAACTGACATCACTCGAGGAGAAGGAGCTTGATAAACCCTTGCAGGAGGGGGAACGAGAGGAGGGGGAAGTGGAGCAACTAAGAGATCAAGAGGACACAGAGAAACCTTATCAGCTAGATGTCGAGGAGATTGACACAAACTTGGATTTGGAGGTAGGTTTGTGTACTTTATTTCACTTAGTCTGGACAGTGACGTAACAGGCGTAACATTTATGCAAGAGTGTGTATCTCTTGTCGTGTGGAAGTTACATAAAGTACAAGGTATATAAGGTGTACAGGCCGTCCCAGAAAGATTAGTACCCATCGATGCCCAAAATGTCTCTTACTTAAAGGGATATTATGTGTTCTTTTCAAGGGCGCCCTCTATTCATTTCTTTTTTAAATCAGATTTTCTTGCAGATTTACATTTCTGATCATAAATCATAAATATATTCTGAGTTACAGAGCGATACGATTCCTAATAACTTCAAAATCATGGTTTTAGAGCGAATTTAGAGTGAAAAATTAACTGTCCTGCTAGAATTAGCAGGTAATTTTTCACTCTAAATTCGCTCTAAAACCATTATTTTGAAGTAGCAGGACAGTTTATTTTCACTCTGCGCCATGCTTCTTGAAAAGCCGTACACTTAAGGGAAAAAGCATTTGTATAGTATAAATTATATTTCCAATGTTTAAACTGATAAAACAACGTCATTTGTTACAAAAATAAAGACAAAGAAAAAGTGACCCCAGTGACATTCGAGCTCACAGGTAAAAAGTTGTCATAGCTAATACAAGTCACTAGACCAATGGCCTTAGACCACTCAGCCACAGTGTCTGTTCCCAATTATAGTGGCATCGAATTAACAAATACCAAATACTCATTTGAATGTCGTTATTTCCCAATGACCATAAAATGCTGTCCGAGCCGGGCTGAAACGACGTTTTATTGCACAAAGACAACTGATTTTTCTTTAATCCTTACAGCTGTAAGTTTGTGTATGTAATACAATTGTAAAAATGTAGAAATCCTGTTTTTTATCCTAATTGAGGATCGATGGGTTACTAATCTTCCTAGGTGATGCAAACTCATGTAGCAGACTTACTTCCCTGATAGATTCATTCAGAAAACCACTATGAAGGAGTTAGAATTATTTTATATTTGAAACAATTAAATACAGACTTTTATTGGAAATGTTCAAACTTGTTTTAATCACAATTGTGTTTTAAATTGAATAGAATTACTTGTGCTGTTTTTCTTTCTTAGGTGACTGGTTACAGCATTATATAAAACTTCAAATTCTGGAATACATATTTTTTTGTAAATGTTTAACAATAAACAAGTACTTTATACCATACCACTATATTTATCTTGTTGCAAGAATCTATTGTATTGTTGTAGTCATAACTTGTACCGTCAATCAGTATTTTGTACAGAGCTTTGACCACTTTTGATTAAGTGCTTTTAGAAATGTCGCTTCATTATTATTATGGAAATACCCACATGACTTTCCACCTAGGTCGACTAGGAACAGCACACTTTGTGGACTTATAATATTTCTTACCATAGACGGTTACCGTCTATGTTCTAACCCAACTTTTACACACAAAAAATAAATCAGTTGAAAAAGTGGTCCTAGTGGGAATCGAAACCATGGACCTCTGCATTGTAAAGCATGTAACTCAACCACTAGACTAGCGAGGGGTAAACTGGCCAAGACATGATTTTAATCATCCTCTTATTATTACGGAATAAAGCAATACTACTATTATAGAGTGGTAAAAAAAGTAACTATACAGGTAATAAATGGGCTTTTAACTCTAAAAATATTTATCTTACCTAAAAATATTAAATTATAAAGTTGTTGAGAAATGTATCTTCTTTCGTATGAGATATTGTGCGCTAGGATCGGTTAAATATTGAAGAAGTGTCAATTGAAAATGTAAGGTAAAGTCACAATTTCATGTTCACATTTTTCTTTTCTACACGTGGACCCAGATCGATTATCGGTAGTGCAATTGCATGGTTCAATACACACGCTACCTGTCATACTCTCCCCCGTGTTGAAAAGTAAAATGTGAAACTGAAATTGCGACTTTACCTTACATTTTCGATTGTCACTTCTACAATATTCAACCGATTTTAGCGTGCAATATCTCATATGAAAGAAGATAAATTTCATAACAACTTTATAATTTAATATTTTTAAGAAGGATATACAAGCCCGAGAGTTATAAGCCCATTTATTACTTGTATAGTTACTTTCTTTGACCACTGTAATCAGTACATACAATATTATTAATAGAGCTGCGACACACATGATCGTCAACCCCGGGTGGAAAGTCATGTGGGTATTTCCATTACTGCTATACTGTTGGAAAACTATGTTTTGCAACTGGGGCTGGGACTCCAATAAGGGGGATCCATGCAGTGTTGTGACCAAGTCAAAATTCACTTCAAACCACTGAACCTTGAATCACAAGTCAATTATTAGTAACTCGCATTTTTCAATGTATTTTTCAATTGGGATAAAGTCAAAGAATTTAGGGCGAGACATTGGGTGAAATCTCAAGTCAAATCACAAGTCTAAAATGGCACAACCTAGGATCCATGGTTGATTCCTGGCCCTGGAGAGGGGTTAGTTGACCTTCATTTGACTAATTTTCTTGGTAAAAACTACTTACTTGGAGTTTGGATAAGGTAATAAAAGTACACCATCTCTGTAATTCAACCAAACATTTACGTTGAACAATATTGCTTTCTATTTTACAGAGATCACTAAATGAAAACTTTGAAGATCATCAATTTGAAAAACGATCCATCCTAAATAACAGTAAGTAGGCATTTTTCTTCCTTGCTGATTTTTGTTTTGTTTAAATGGAGGCCTTACCTGTATCTAGTAGTATACAGGGTGGGCACTTTTTCACATAGGCGCCACAAACAAATTAGGCATGGATATTCAAAACCAAAGGTAGCGCTCTAAGATCTATAACTTCGCTTTCATTCAAAAGAAGAATTGAAAAATATCCATGGGATGGTCAAATATCTTAATGTTTTCAAATAGGTTTATTTGCTGAATCAACAGATGTGACTCCTTTTTTCACTTTTCTCTCTTGAATTCAGGCATTTTATTGTACTCATAATTTTACATTACAGTTCTATTTATTTCCAGTCATTTCAATATTTTTCATCCAACTTGTTCTATTGATTAGCATCTTTGAATCAGCCAGCCAACAATACTTTGTTTTATTGCCATTCCGTGGATTGGCTTGAAAATACTGCGTTCTGCTAAATTTGATGTAATGTGGTGACGCAATGTTCGAATTCAAAAATTGTTTTTTGAATGAAAGCCAAATAATATGGTCTTTGTAGCATTATCATTAATTTTGAATATGAAGGTCTGAAATGTTTTTGGTGTTGACTCACCCTGTAGAGAATAGTGGAAAGAAGATGATTTCACAGATTACCGATTTTCAGACATTTACATCAGGCGCGGCGGAGCATAATTGAAAATGGGGGGGCACGTAAATTACGATCATGCAAGCGAAACGAGTGGAGCGTCTTGCGGCATGAAGGGCCCCAGGAAATTTTGGGTTTTGATATGCGCTCAGGGGCCATTTCATGGCGTATTTTGATATAATTAACTTATTTATGACATTGTGAAGGGTCACCAAGTTGTACTTTATACAGCAATAATTTTTAAAAAAACACCTAAATCCGCAACCGGACCCAATGATCCTGGAAAGCGGAGCTAAATTTGGAATTTTAGATGCATTATGAGGCCATTTGCGTTCCATTTTGTAACGGAAAATGGCTGAATGGTATCACTAATAGTTGAAAGATTAATGAACATTTGTATTTTAGGAGCGATGCGCAACTCAATTTTAATTTCAACACCGAATGTATTATTTGCGAAAATATAGGCTACCGTTAACAATCTTCTCAATATGAGCCTTAGATGCGCTTTGAAGTCATGTCCACAAGACTATCACTACAACTATGCTTACTGATTCTACTACTACTATGGACTGAGATGAATTCGTCTCAGCTACTATAACATAAGAAGGAAATTGATACTCTCAATCAGTGGCGGCACCACCAGCATAACAAATGGGGCCAAAGAATGTATTGTGAAACTGTTTTTGGCAATTTAAAAATGCGAGCGAATTTTTTTTTTAGGTTTTAATGCAAAATTGCCCGAGGTTTAAGATAATTTCATGTATTTTTGACACTAAACGTCAATTTCGATTATTTTGGGGTAAAAAATGTTGTGGGGCTCGATTAAAGGAGTTCAGCCACAAACTTCTAGGGGCACAGTGCACATGGTGTCCCACCACTTTCACGGATGGGGGGGGGGGGGCATGTGCCCCCCCCCCCCCCATCCCATCCCATCCCCCTGGTTCCGCCGCCCTTGGTTTACATCCATACATACATTATACATAAAATTCAGGGTTGTTTACATGGATCAGTTGGCTAAAGTGCTTGACCACATGGGAGCAATAATATACACCATTAATTGTGAATAAACTTTAATAAATGCATACATAAAACAAAACTCAAAGCACTTACACAAGGATACAAAATATAATATATAAAAATAATAGAATAAGAAGCAACAATTATTGGAAACAAAAATATCTCTTGACTTTCCATGCTTATTGGCATAGTTCTACAGAGTTGGGAAAATAGGCATATCTTTGTAAAAGCTGCTTAAGGGGGTGATAACCCTTGTTATATGAAGTTTATCAAGTACTGTAACTTTTGAACTAGTAATGTGATGTATATAAAATTATACATTATTGGAAAGAAAATGAGTCAGAGAAACAATTTTTGGTATCAAATTTCACTAATAATGCAGATCTTTTTTAATTTTGACCAAAAAATAGCCTTCATTGGCCTAAATAATAAAAAATCATTCTGTATTCAATAATTAAAAATACAACACAATTGATAAAAAAGAATGTACATAAATCCCAGAACACGATGTTTGCCCGTCAATGAACAGCACTGACTGACCAATATACCGGCAGGCAAGACATGACAAACATTACAAACATTAAAACTATAAAAATGAATAAATATATAAATCAGGTATGGCGGGAACTTGAAGCCGTTGGGCACTGCGTGAAGGTCCTTGGGTCATACTTTTAGACATGGGCTGTGTGCCATTGGGGCTCGTTTCAAGCATTCTAGATTGTGTAATTGCACAGCAAGGAGATGTTGCTTATCTCTTTAATAAAAGGATTGTAAAGTTTGGACACAACAAACCGTAACGCAGTACGCAGCCTCTTCAGATTGTCACCAGTGACAAGACCCCTCAAACCCATCTCAAAAGTTGCATTTAAAACCAATCTATTTCAGATTGGAGTGTTTGATACTGCTCACTTTTGTTGTTGTTTGTGAGCATTAGGATATTGGTTTCAAATGGAACAGTAAGGTCGAATGTACAGATTTCTGTCATTATTATTAACCCTAACCCTAGAACGTGGCAGTGGGGATGGAACGAAGAACAGGGGGAGGGGGTTAAATAAAAAATGGGAAAAATTATGTCCGCCGGCGCCGGGAGTTGAACCCGGGTCGGCCGCGTGACAGGCGAGATATACTAACACTCAGCCACGGGGGGAGGGCTTCACAGGCTAAGAAATCGGAGACCATATATACCCGTAGTTTAGTGCTACAGGAGATAGAACTTGTGCGCGCGCAAGCCACGTGGTGCTGGCTGTGAGGTGACTGTGAGACGTAGTAGCGTTAGGGTTAAAGAAATGCACTGTGTGGTGTCGTATTAACCCTAACCCTAGAACGTGGCAGTGGGGATGGAACGAAGAACAGGGGGAGGGGGTTAAATAAAAAATGGGAAAAATTATGTCCGCCGGCGCCGGGAGTTGAACCCGGGTCGGCCGCGTGACAGGCGAGATATACTAACACTCAGCCACGGGGGGAGGGCTTCACAGGCTAAGAAATCGGAGACCATATATACCCGTAGTTTAGTGCTACAGGAGATAGAACTTGTGCGCGCGCAAGCCACGTGGTGCTGGCTGTGAGGTGACTGTGAGACGTAGTAGCGTTAGGGTTAAAGAAATGCACTGTGTGGTGTCGTATTAACCCTAACCCTAGAACGTGGCAGTGGGGATGGAACGAAGAACAGGGGGAGGGGGTTAAATAAAAAATGGGGAAAATTATGTCCGCCGGCGCCGGGAGTTGAACCCGGGTCGGCCGCGTGACAGGCGAGATATACTAACACTCAGCCACGGGGGGAGGGCTTCACAGGCTAAGAAATCGGAGACCATATATACCCGTAGTTTAGTGCTACAGAAGATAGAACTTGTGCGCGCGCAAGCCACGTGGTGCTGGCTGTGAGGTGACTGTGAGACGTAGTAGCGTTAGGGTTAATGAGATCGAGATTGGGCCGTTGGGCAGTAGGTAAAATAAAGAAATTGAACAGATTGAAAAGAACTGTGAATCATTTTGCGAAACATGCCAATAATGGAATAGAGGTTATCTGATGCTGGTCATGTCCTAGGTCAAAGGTCATCCAAGAGGAGCCATCATGGTAAATGGCTTGTGTCGGAAACTAATCATATCAGTCAAGAACTCAATAATTGTCACTCTCATTTATTTCTTATAAATGGGATGTGTGGATATTTAGGGGTCTTCACTACATATAGTGTGACTTAGATTCCAAATAGTAAAGACCAGGGGGATCAGCCTTGCCCTAAAACAAATTATTTTGTGTGATTTTATCCACTAATGACCACAAATTACAAAATGGCACTTGCATGCAGATTTGATGATATATATGTACAATTTAATTCAAAATTGCTATTCATATTGATTATTTGAAATATTATATAAAATAGGCCTGCATATAAACAACAACAACATCATGATTTAGTCAGATTTTCATTACCTTTGTTTGACATTTTGTTAGAATCATTCTTAATTTTGAACAAAACCACTTATGCTCTCCTATTTCATCTCTACCTTCTAGCTGATTCTATAGAGACAGAGACATCAGACTGTACATGTAGGGGTCCACCAGGCAGAGACGGGCGAGATGGAAGGGATGGGGATCGTGGAAGAGATGGCACAGATGGGCAAGGTAAGGAAGGATTTAAGGGTTGCTATACTATTATATAGAATTGGGAGATATGGAAGGGGTGGGAGTAGAGGACGTGATGGAAGATATGGTGCAGATGGGCAAGGTAGGGAACCTAAGGTTGCTATACTATAATATAGACTTGAGAGATATGGAAGGGGTGGGAGAGAGGATGTGATGGAAGAGATGGTGCAGATGGGCAAGGTAGGGAACCTAAGGTTGCTATACTATAATATAGAATTGGGAGATATGGAAGGGGTGGGAGTAGAGGACGTGATGGAAGAGATGGTGCAGATGGGCAAGGTATAGGTTGCTATCTATTATATAGAATTGGGAGATATGGAAGGGGTGGGGAGAGAGGACGTGATGGAAGAGATGGTGCAGATGGGCAAAGTAGGGAGGGCTCTAAGTGTTGCTATACTATGATATGGAATTGGGAGATATGGAAGGGGTGGGAGGGAGGACGTGATGGAAGTGATGGAGCAGATGGGCAAGGTAGGGAACCTAAGGGTTGCTATACTATGATATGGAATTGGGAAATATAGAAGGGTGGGGATCGAGAGAGGATGTGATGGAAGAGATGGTGCAGAGGGGCAATGCAGAGAACCTATGGTTGCGTGCTATACACTATGATATAGATTGTTGGAAATAGAAAAAACATAAACCTTTTATCTTGACAAAAGTTTGAAAGTTGTTGTATTATGAATACCCATTGTAAAAACCTATCACATAATTTTACAACATATATTACACCTTTTATATTCAATTCAGATGGTGATTCAGGGCCCGTGGGTGGACCAGGACTAAAAGGCCCTTCAGGTCCTGTAGGTCCTGAGGGGCCAGGTGGATCTCCTGGTACCCCAGGAGCAGATGGGAGCCGTGGTCCCCCCGGAGCAGCAGGATCCCGCGGCCCTGCTGGTCCTCCAGGACAAGATGCACCCAATCCTGGATCAGTTGGAAGCACCTATGTCAGATGGGGGCGTACTGTTTGTCCAGCAACAGCCGAGCTGGTGTTTGATGGTAAGTGATCATCTTTGGTGAGATATTTGGGACCAACCTCCCTAAAATGACAGCCCCTAAGGACCCACTTCTCAATATCTGTCTGTCACTTGACATGTCGCAGTAAAACTTATTGAATAATTCAATCTCATAATTCCTCTATTAAATGCACACAGGTATAGTTGGGGGCTCGCATTTCCAACATGCAGGAGGAGGATCTAACTATCTCTGCCTGCCAAAGACACCTGAATATGATACCTACCAATCAGGAACCAGTTCTTATAGAAACTTTGTTTACTTAGCAGAATATCAAATATCAGGTTTTGCTCCTTTTCAATTTGCTCATGATCATGATGTTCCATGTGCTGTGTGTTATGTATCAAGGCGTGGCACTCAAAAAATGTTTCCTGCGCTCAAAAATTGTCCAACAGGGTGGACACGCGAGTATCATGGATATCTTATGAGTGAAAATAATACTCATTCACGTACTGAGTATGTCTGTGTTGATCGTAACCCAGAGTTGGTCCCTGCAAGTAGCGCCAATTTAAATGGGGTTTTGTTCTATCTGGTTGAAAGCCGTTGTAACGGCGCCCTTGAATGCGGCAAATATGTTAATGAGAAAGAACTGACATGTTCTGTGTGTACCAAATAGCATAGAGATGTGTAGTAAACAGACAACTGTCCAAAGCAGGACAGTGGGGGCAATTCTGGTAAGAATATTAAAAAGTATACAGGGTGTCCAAGAATGATCTATATCGAGGTATTACAATTTTTCCAAATCGTTTTCATATATATCTTGCGCAAAAGCCCAGCTTTCTTAGAAATTTTAGATTTTGAAAATCAGACATTTCGGATGGAAAATACAGACTTTTTTGTAACGATAGTGGATTTGAAGTTGTTGTCGAAATGATCCATAATGAAAATCTATAAAGTCACTAACCCTTTTTAAACATTTAATTATTTCTGAAATGTTATTCGCATTATTATTGCACCCTCTTCTTATGGACACTAGCTTTTTGATAACAATCGATTGTTGCGTGCATAGAAAACAAAGCTTTGATTGAATAGGGCAGGATTTGTTTAGCTTGAGTGGTTTTAACCTTCCTTTCTTTGGCGGGAGTTTTGAATATGAGTTGTGGGGTTCATTGTTTGAAATGCTGGTAGTACTAGAGAGAATAGCTGTAAAGATGAATTATGTGAGCCATAATATGAAAATATGTTTTTCATCGATTTTCGATTATGTCTTGCCACAACCGAACAAAAAGAGATATCTCAATCAAATTAATGGAATAAGTAGTAAACATTTCCACCATCATATCGAAAGTGTTTAAAATTTGAAAAACTATTTTGTTTGTATTTTTGCTGGTCGAAAGATCAGCCTATGTTAGCGAATGTCCCTGGCTCACTCACTCCGTCCGTCACTCACGCGCCACTTGTTCCGTGTTGCCTTTGTGGCTGATTTAGCCCAACTAGCCCAATGAGTACTCATATAATTTGATTGCCATAGTTTATCAAATAAAAGGCTGTTCCATCAAATAAACTTACCCTTCTGAAATGGCTATTCCATTAAAAATAAACTTACTCCCTCTGAAATAAAAAGGCTATTCCATCAAATAAACTTACTCCCTCTGAAATAAAAAGGCTATTCCATCAAATAAACTTACTCCCTCTGAAATAAAAAGGCTATTCCATCAAAACATTCAAATATCCGGTGTATCCTTGGTGTAATTCATTTATGAGTTAGACTGGTGTTAAGCCTCTATTACTGAATAAAACTGCCTAATCCTTTAATCCTTTAACACGGTTTAACACAGATTTTGTGCTAGGCTAATTCCGTGCAGAATTACATGAAGGATAAACCAAATATGCGACCAGCTCTACTAGGCGTGCCTAGTCTTGTTTATATATTTTTGATGCCTGATATACACTGCCGCGCATAAGTATTTCCCCCTCTGGAAGCTTGCAAGTTATCACTGTGTTGTCGACAAAGTATTAAACCATCAGACCCAATTACCATTTCATTGTGTTCATTGTACATTTTATACCAATAAATTCATGTTTCCTATTCAGATTCATGATTTAAAAGCATACAATTCATGATTTTATCGAGCAAGTCAAAATTCCAATGTAAAATCGCCGTAGTAAATCACCTCATGAATATCAATTAGCTCATTATCGGCAGTGTAACGATATGGGAATTTTCAACTGAGATCAACTGGTGATGGAAAACTTCATGTGCAGACATTTATAAATGATAATTGGCATGCGCAGTTTATTGGAATCCCTTTAGAAGGAACCATTCCAGCTTAAAAAGTTATTTTTGTGATGACGGTTTATGTTTTTGGCAGATATTCATCTTTATTTAAGGCACATCTAAAATTATTTTCAATACAATCGGGCTGAAATAACATGGAGAACCAGCAAAATTATAAAGTGTACATGCACGTAGTTCATTGACCTATTTCATCGTCACAAAGGACCGCTCAATAAACAACATACCAAGACATAATAAATCCTTTTTGTGCTAGCTATCACGATAGCTAGCTCTTATAGCCTGAATTCAAAATCAATATTTCAAGTACGCGTTATTTATAATGACTTCGAGTCACTTGGTTCAGGAAACCGTGACCAAATCGGTATAATTATCGAACGGGTCCAGCCAAATGACACTCTCATACGGGTATATTGGTTGATCGAGAAGTGTGACGCTTGGATGCTATTGTGTATTGCATCAGGGTCACTTACAAGCGCCGCCGAATCCATCTATGTCCATGGCTTTGATTGGACGAGAGATGTGTTCAGTTGTTTAGCGCCCGGGGTGAAATTTTGAGATGTTGTCCGCAGTTGTTTGCCTAGCCTGTGTAAAGTATATTTACTCCGATAGGTAAACAAAGCGATAAATATCCACTAGCTTGTGGCAATGTAGTATTTCTAAAAGAAATGGAGGGGGGAAGCAAACTGAGAATTTTAGACAAATATAGAATAGATTAACGCTGTCCATGCGCGCGGTTATGCACACGCAAAATACAATTCACAAAATGTTTCACAAACGTATTTAATTTATTGGCTTTCATCATCATATATTTCGAATCACCATGAGAAATTAATTAACATAAGTACAAGCACGTCTAGTATTAGGTCAGTTATTCTTGAGATAAGACTTTGAAAGTTTAGAAAAGGTTTTTGCAAAATCTTTTTTATATGGCAAAACCAGGGAGGTGTAATAGGTAATATCACTCTTGTAAAACTAGCCGCATAGAAAGTGTTAAGGAAAGGCCCAGCAAAGGCTAGAAAATGGTTGACTTAATACATGATTAAGAATTCCTATTTATTATTATTATTCATTAGTTATCCACACTGTATTAAAATACAAGTCTCACTCATAAATTTAAGGTTAGGATTGCTATCGCGCTTGAAGCAAACAAACTGATGAATAAATCATCAAATTTCAAAATATATATTGCAGTTCTCATAAAATTAACTTATATAATTACTAGGTAATAAATACACTCTCAAAATAATGGGGGGGGGGGGCTCAAGGAAGTAACCTTAGGAATTTTGTGAGTGCTGTAATTATTGAACTATGACTCAAATGTCTATAAAAGTACATTAGGAACACACCGTTAGATACTCAGGGGTGGGGGGGGGGGGGGGGGCGTTGCATGGAAGTTTAAAAAAAAACCACTTTGCCCACCAACCAGGAAAAGAAGAAAAAAGCTGACTCACCCAACTCACCCAACTCAATGTAAAGAAAAACAGTAAAACCTAAAAAAAAAAAACACTGTGCCGCCTTTGCTTAAAAAAAAGTTTAAAAAAAATAATTTCGCCTACTTCGGTGGCCAAAAAAGTACTTTTTAATTCACTATTGAGCAAATATACCTCTGACAATCTGTGTTGATTTTTAAAACACTTATACCAATAAAGCCTATGGAGAGGGTGGTTCTAAAATGTTTACTCTCGTGTTTGCCAAAGATGGAGATATCGTTTATAACTGCACAAACAAATCATACTGGGTAGTTAATTTCCATTCTTTGGTAGGCTTAATAAAAAAAATAAAAAATTGGCGGTCGTTTTATGAGTTTTGAAGTCAATTGATTTCATGGACTGTTTGCGACATATGGGCGTAGCCAGGAGGCTTGTCATCC
Organism: Ophiura sarsii; assembly: GCA_035610835.1. Taxonomy (NCBI): domain Eukaryota; kingdom Metazoa; phylum Echinodermata; class Ophiuroidea; order Amphilepidida; family Ophiuridae; genus Ophiura; species Ophiura sarsii. The sequence goes on from CM069444.1 coordinate 24,311,808, forward strand.
AGGGGGCACGAAAGTGGCGTGGGGTCCAGGGCCCACATTACATAAGGGCCCGGCCCGGTAGGTCCTGGGACAAAGCCTCTGCTGCAGGTGATTAGGATTGGTATTGATTCCCCACGACGAGAAACGCCATGAAATTGGAGATAAGTATATAAAACCCTTTAACTCCCTGAATTGTTAATTTCACCCCCCCCCCCCCCCCCCCCCCCGAATGACCCTTGGTGGGTTACCTGTAGCTACGCCGCCAATGAATGCACACAACAAGATCAAATGACCGTTTCATTTCTTCCAAATTTCTTTTTAATTCACGAATTGGGCAGAGCTCCAAACTGAGAAATAGCCCAAACCCTAATTGGAGGTGATTCTTGTAAATAATTAATTTTCAGAGTGTTTATAACATTAATGTGAAAGTTTCAGATTAAAAATTCAAACCAAAAAATAAAAAATAAAAAAATAAAAATAAAAGTACATCGTTAGTACATCATAAGTACATCTTTAAAGGATGATATCTCAGTTTGGAGTTTTCATAAAGACTATAACTGAAAAATTATATAACTCCGCTTAAAAAAAGAGTACCATTGTTAAGCGGAAGATCTCTACTACAATAATCAAATACAAGCTCAATTTTGATATCTTGCCTAATTGTGTCTGATTTTCACATATATACGGACAACTACTGCAAATTTGTCTTCATATTCATTACTTGATATCATGCCCAAATTTGCCAATACGTCCACTGCCTGCTCTTGTGCCAATACTGATTACCCAATTACATGTCATTATTCTACCAAATGCTTTCCTAAAAAATATCAAAGTCTTTCATTTGTACTAGCACTTTCCCTTTAAAGGTTTTTTTTTTACTATGCCACCGTCTCTTCTCAATCCCAAACAATAAGACTATCCTATTCAAATCAGATGAATAGGATACTTATTGTGTCCATCCTCTAACAGTACTTATTTACAGTCAATGGGTCCCCGGTGCTTTTTTAACTTGCCGAATTTGCGTTATTAAGGCCCGATATGATTTGGTTTAAAAAAGATGAATTTCTGCCCAAAACATAATTCGACGTCAGAAAAATAACTTGTTTTAGCTGGAATGGTTCCTTCTGAAGGTATTCCAATAAACTGCGCAAGCCAATTATCATTTATACATTTCTGCACATGGAGTTTTCCATCACTAGTTGAGTCTCAGTTGAAAATTCCCATAGCGTTACACTGCCGATAATGAGCTAATTGATATTCATGAGGTGATTTACTACGGCGATTTTACATTGGAATTTTGACTTGCTCGATAAAATCATGAATTGTAATGCTTTTAAATCATGAATCTGAATAGGAAACATGAATTTATTGGTATAAAATGTACAATGAACACAATGAAATGGTAATTGGGTCTGATGGTTTAATATTTTGTCGATAACACAGTGATAACTTGCAAGCTTCCAGAGGGGAAATACTTATGCGCGGCAGTGTAGATCATTCTGAGACACTCTGTAGTCAAAACTCAAATAAATTTACTTAATTTAGGGTGGATGATTTAGGTCAAGACATATTATATATTTTGTTTTGTTTCAAGAATCCATTCACTTCAATCAAGAATCTAGTATTTACCAGTTGTAAATAAAAATGCAGTCTTCAGTGGGTAAATAATCTATTTTTGTGATGACTGTGACTGGCTGTAAAATGTGTCCTTATACCCAGTCTTCACCAACCTGTATATTATCACCAACCTGTATACAACTGAATAGCGACTGTGATAACATAACAAATAGGCCTAAGAATTGGATGAATTCTACATGGCTATTAAGGGGGCTGTGCACCTTCAGGTACAGCCTCCGTAAAACTGCCGTAACTTCTTCATTATTCATTTAATCTATATAAAAGTATACATATTTTTGTAGGAAAGGGTTCAATGAATCCAACCATGATCACGAAATTGACCATTTTTGAAAAAAATCATTGATCGTTTTTTGACCCATTTTAGGTTCTGCAAAGATAACTCAAAATATATGTTGTCAAATTTTGTCATAATAGTTTTATTATATTCCCCATACAATTCCCTAGGAATCTTCTTCTTTTTTTTGATTTTTTTGATTTTTTTTTTGAATTATCGACCAAAAAGTGCCCAAAAATGGTGATTTTCATGATTTTGGAGGTTAAAAAAATCACTTTTACGGCAGTTTTACGGAGGCTGTACCGAGGGTGCACAGCTCCCTTAAGCTTATAATATCAAGACTTACATACTGTGATGCTATTAAGTACATCTTATTATTATTGATTGGATTGGATTGATTGAATTGGATTGATTGGATTGGATTGATTGAATTGGATTGATTGATTGATTTATTGATATTGATTTATTGATATTTATTTATTTATTTATTTATTTATTTATTTATTTATTTATTTATTTATTTATTTATTTATTTATTTATTTATTTATTTATTTGTACCACTTCATGAATATTATAGATAATATAATGTCAAAATCTGTATAATATTTACTGAATTTTGTGTTTAAATGATTGTAAAAATGGTTTTGAGGGTAAAATAAACAATATACACATTAAAGTGTTGCAAATACTTTTCCTTGAAGTTTGATTCATACTAGTATAGGGCTATATAAATAAATAGGGGAAATCACTAAATTGCTCATCTACTCGCTTGTGAAAGTGAACAGGTCTCAATCTAAATCTTTCAAAATCAACTCTATTTTGTGCTCATAAGATTGACTGTTGGTAATAGAGCATCTCTCTTGTGTTTCATCATTCTTTATTCAATCATTAAAAATACAGTAAAATTGATAAAAAGAACGTACATAAAACCCAGGACACGATGTTGGCCCGTCAATGACCAGCAATGACCGACCAACATACAGGCAGGGAAAGACAGGACAGGACAAGACAATACAAACATCACCATTATAAATAATTTAAGATTTGAATCAGGTATATGGCGGAGACCCGAAGCCATTGCGTACTGCGTGAAGGTTCTTGGGTCATACTTTTAGACATGGGGCTGTGTCCCATTGGGGCTCGTTTCGAGCGTTCCAGATCGTGTAACTGCACAGCAATGAGATTTTAGCAGCCAAATATTATGTCGATGAACAAACAGCAGAATTGTTCTTTTGAGCACATGTGATTGCTACATTGAGATTTAGACCTAAACAACAATTGGCTGAGCACTGAAACAGGAGCTAGTTACTACAGATATGGTATCATTAGAAAGATGAACAAATTAGGTTTCCATTGATATGTATCACAATATACAAGATGAGCAATATAGGCCTAGGCGATTGAAGAAAATGTCCACACTTTTATTTCAGGTGTTTATTACAAGTACTTTTCCAATCGGCAGTTCACAATATTTTCAAACTTACTGTGCAAGTTGTGGTTTTGGTCGATTAGAATTTATATGTTGGATATCTTACTGCAGTTACTGGTCTGATAAAAATCGTAAGTTCAGACAATCTTATTGTACCTTCTTATACGAGGGTCATTTATTAAGTTCCTGACCTAAGGTAGGAGATAATGCATACATTTCTAAATGATATATGCATACAAATATCTGTGTTTTAATTCACATTAATTCTAAATTGTAAACACAAACCATGAACTTCATCATCATACATTGTTTATGCATGGAAGTATGGCACTAGTAGGTTTTAATTAGCATACTTGTTCTGAAATGCCATAATTAGCAATTTAAATGCATAATCATTTTTGAAATCTATCACAGTCTGTATGCCGACAGCGCCGCTAGCGTTGAGAACTGCTGTAGCCAGGGTAGACCAAGAAAACGATCGATAGCGAATAACAATAGCTTGTGTGAGCTGCTTCCTATCTCCTATGGCATACTAGTCTCAGGATTCATCCATATCTGATCTGTCTTATATATCCTGAAATTTCTCACACAGCATTGTAGTGAACTATGGGTGTGTTAGCAAAAGTTGAAGATCCTCGTGTAGGATCTTGCAAACACTTAGAGGCATACTATGGGATCTTTTCCAAGTGACACCCTTTATCCTTGATTTTTACATTGGAAGCAGATTTTCTTGCAGATTTTCATTTTTGATCATAAATCCTAAAGATTTTGGAAGTTACAGAGCGATACGATTCCTAATAATGTTAAAATCATGGTTTAAAGAGGTTGAAATAAACTGTCGAGTCTGCGCCCAACAACTTATTTTCTTAGTGTTTTTGGTTCGGAATGCTTTTTTATGTTGAAAATTCCTTAAATAATTGGAAGCAGATTTTCATTGTGATTAGTCAATATATGAGATTTTTCTACGGAAAATACAGTCAAGATCAATTTATGAGTCCGGTACTGATAGTCAAACTTCATAATCAGAGAAAATAAATGTGTGTAAAAGTTTGACAAAAGATCACATGATATATACCTTTAAAGTAAAATCAAGTATTGTTTGTTTTAAAGTTAAACTTATATTCAAACAAAGTTCATACAAAGTTGTAGACATCACAGATGGCAGATATAAGGCAAGGGATCTCCATGTTTGGACTTATCAAACTAGAAAAAGATATCAATATATGAAATAATGTTAAGTACCAATGGTATAAATATTAAGTTCTTTGATAAAAGCAACCATTGATAGATTTATAGTGTGTATCTAGTTTTTTAACGACAAATAATGGCATTCAAATTTGATTAAGACCATAAGTGTACGCTTTTAGAAATCAATTTATGTCAAAAGATGACCGTTTTAATACTTGTTCTACTTCGAGCGGTATTGATTGATATCGTTTATGTTTGAATGTTTGATTGTAAAATCAGGATTTGATTACTGACATAATGTCTAACACTTCATTTTAGGTATATTTGCCATCTGTTCCTATGGTTATCAATTAACCAATGGAGAAATTTGGCTAAAAGAAAACATCTTAACACTTTCCACAGCGTCTGCAGACGACATTCAGAAATGTCACAAAATGTTTCAAAATTGTCAAATTTATTGAATTTAATTACCATATTTGGAATCACCATGAGAAATGCATTAAGATAGGTATAAACATGCCAGTTTTGGTTCAGTAATCATTGAGATAGACCTTGAAAGTTAGGAAAGGTTTCTGAAAAATCTGTTTTGTTTTTGGTAAAACCAATAGCCGCATGGAAAGTGTTAAAATGAGATTAGGATAAAATTATATAAAACCGACAGGACACGATCTCTCCGACTCATACGCAGATTGGACAAGAAACACGGAACAAACGTTTCATCGGTTAATTTGAAAGACAAAGCGAATCAAGGTAAGATTATTTGATAAAGTTATATATTATGTGATAATTTAACCACTCCAAACGTATATACTTTCTCTTATGTGAGCTATATACTCAATTGTCTCCTCAAATCATGTGGTGACACCACAGCGTATAAGGAGCAAGATTTTCAAGCGCATGTAAGTTTGCAAATACCCTAAACTGGTGATAATTGCCATTAATGTTATTTATATGTATGAAATTAAAATGCATCTCTGAAATGTGTTAACTCTGTAAAGCATTGCAATATTCTCACAGTTGATGAATATATCTACCATAACCCTAACATGATACTACATACATGAAATCCTTGTTATGGCCAAGGGACAAAAAACACCTATTTGGTCAGCGTTCAATTGTACAGTGAACATTTCCCTCCCAATAATACAAATTGGATCGGTCGGGCCCGTAGAACAGGGTTTTATTTATTATTGTTGTTGCCTAAGGATTATTTTTCTTCTTCTTTAGACTTGAGAATCTGTGTTAAGGGTAATTCTATTGAGTACATTCACACCGACACCCACAACTTTAATACATGACTGGTGATAACGGATGGTGATCAAATGGATCTGTCCAAAAGTTCAGGTTGAGCAGTAGCACTCAACTGAGAATAATGACTTGTCTTCAAGAGGACACCAGCTAATCATAAGCTACAATATCTCAATGGTATACACTACCTGAAAACGGCATTTAAAAATGAACCAAAATAATGAAATTGTCCTGAAAACGGCACATTTAAAAAAAGATCAAACAATAATGAAATAGAAAATGTTTGAAGGAAACTTGGTAAAACTTGTTTTTATTTCAACATGAAAATGTGAGCTGCCATTCAACATATAGCACTATGAGCATTAGTATTCTATAATAACACTAATAAGAGCAATAATACATAGACTTGCAAATGGATAAGCAGTTACATCAATGTTTCCTTGAATAGCTACTACTTCATAATTAGATGTAATAAATATAAGAGGACCTGACATTTCATAATTAGAGCTTCAAGTTCAACTTCTTTTCATAATTAATGCCAAGGATATTGTAGTTGAAGAATATGTAAAAAGCCAGTGTCATCTGCATGTGCCTCATTCCCTAATTTACAATTTTGAAGGGTTCTGCAGAGCCTGGAGATTAGTTGGTGATGTCTTGATAGAGATTCATGATTTGACGTATATAAATTACATCCTCATCATAAGTTACAATTGTGAATTGGACGTTGACGTTTGCATTATAAAATCATGGATTTCTCTTACGGTGTGTGTGTGTGTTATGAGGCCTCCATTGTTTTCTACAGAATCTGTAGATTCTAAACCTATTTCTCTTACTTAGATTCTGCATGATTTTATTGATTGACTCTTGTAATTAACAATTTGAACCCATGTTTTCCACCATAATCAATAATCATGGCATATTCAAAAGGATGTTGCGATATGAGTCGTAAAAGCCTACAGAATTCGTCAAATTGGGTCTATGCACATATAGGGACATTAAAATGTATTATTGCACCTAATAAAGGATGAGTTCACATGCTTCTGTGGAATCTAGTAGAGTATACCATAATTCTATGGGTAACTACATAATAAACAAAACTTCTATTGCTTTGAGTACTTCAAACACCTTAAATGTACATATTTCCAAGATTGTTGAACCATTATCATTTTATTTTCAGATTTAAAGTTAGAGACAGCCGAGTTGCCACTGACATCATCATGCAGCCAAAGCGTAAAGCCATGCTGCTTCTCAGCCTGCTCCTTCTCAACGTCATAGTCTGTTTGGCATCACCAAGGTCCACCAGGGAAGAGAAGGAACTGACATCACTCGAGGAGAAGGAGCTTGATAAACCCTTGCAGGAGGGGGAACGAGAGGAGGGGGAAGTGGAGCAACTAAGAGATCAAGAGGACACAGAGAAACCTTTTCAGCTAGATGTCGAGGAGATTGACACAAACTTGGATTTGGAGGTAGGTTTGTGTACTTTATTTCACTTAGTCTGGACAGTGACGTAACAGGTGTAACATTTATGCAAGAGTGTGTATCTCTTGTCGTGTGGAAGTTGCATAAACTATAAGGTATATAAGGTGTACAGGCCGTCCCAGAAAGATTAGTACCCATCGATGCCCAAAATGTCTCTTACTTAAAGGGATATTATGTGATCTTTTCCAGGGCGCCTCTATTAATTTTTTTTTGGTAAATCAGATTTTCTTGCAGATTTACATTTCTGATCATAAATCATAAATATATTCTGAGTTACAGAGCGATACGATTCCTAATAACTTCAAAATCATGGTTTTAGAGCGAATTTAAGAGTGAAAAATTAACTGTCCTGCTAGAAGTAGCAGTTAATTTTTCACTCTTAATTCGCTCTAAAACCATGATTTTGAAGTAGCAGGACAGTTTATTTTCACTCTGCGCCATGCTTCTTGAAAAGCCGTACACTTAAGGGAAAAAGCATTTGTATAGTATAAATTATATTTCCAATGTTTAAACTAATAAAACAACGTCATTTGTTACAAAAATAAAGACAAAGAAAAAGTGACCCCAGTGACATTCGAACTCACAGGTAAAAAGTTGTCATAGCTAATACAAGTCACTAGACCAACGGCCTTAGACCACTCAGCCACAGTGTCTGTTCCCAATTATAGTGGCATCGAATTAACAAATACCAAATACTTATTTGAATGTCGTTATTTCCCAATGACCATAAAATGCTGTCCGAGCCAGGGATAGAATATTTTGAAACGACGTTTTATTGCACAAAGACAACTGATTTTTCTTTAATCCTTACAGCTGTAAGTTTGTGTATGTAATACAATTGTAAAATGTAGAAATCCTGTTTTTAACCTAATTGAGGGCGCAGCCTTCAAAATATCTCTTAGTATCCCTTTAATTAGAAGACTGTTTTTCACTTTTGCCCAAAGCATGATGATATCACCCTCTTAAACCAAATTGAGCAATTAAACTACATAATCTATTTACATTGATTGCCATAAATGAATTGTGAAAATGGGCATATTATTTTGACATCATTTTATCACACTTGCGCATATTGGTTCAATTGAAATTATTTTGTATAATTTTGTAAAAATGTAATACATAATCTATAATTCAGAAGTTTTCACCAACTCCACCCTCCAATGTCAAAAAGAAATCTTCACCACTGTTATAATCACCAAGTACCACATACTGCATTCAAAGGTTCCGTCAATCTTGTCAAATAGAAACAAAGCATGAAATCACTCAAGTGTAACATACTGATTTTCTTTTCAAATTGAATATAAATAATCACTAATGAGTTTGATTTTGACCAAAGAGTATAAAAGTCATATATTCAGGATCTAAACTCTCTAATGATGAAAGGATATGTAATGCCAAAGTCATTTTTTTTAAATTTACATTTATCAAAAAAAACCTTATTGTAATGATGAAAAACATGAAACATTTTGGACATCGATGGGTTACTAATCTTCTTAGGTGATGCAAACTCACGTGGCAGACTTACTTCCCTGATAGATTCATTCAGAAAACCACTATGAAAGAGTTTATTTTATCTTTGAAACGATTAAATACAGACTTTTATTAGAAATGTTCAAACTTGTTATAATCATAATTGTGTTTCAAATTGAATAGAATTACTTGTGCTGTTTTTTCTTTCTTAGTTACAGCATTATGTAAAACTTCAAATAGTGGTATACATATTGTTTTTGTTAATGTTTTACAATAAACAAGTACTTTATTCTATACCACATTACCACTATATTTATCTTGTTGTAAGAATCTATTGTATTGTTGTAGTCATAACTAGTACCGTCAATCAGCAGTTTGTATAGCGCATTTAGCACTTTTGATTAAGCGCTTTTAGAAATGTCGCTTCATAATTATCAATATTATCATTATATTATATCATGTATCAACATTATGCCAATAGGTAGACTACCTTTGAATAGAGAGAGTGCTCAATTCTGCAAGGAAGAGCATAATAATCTTGTCATCTGACGATTGTGAAAACATGAAACTCAGAGTTAGACTTCTATTCCAGAAGGACTATAACTTTGAATTTTTATTATTATATTATATGAGGGTCAGTCAGTAAGTTATGAAAGTGATCATGGTATGGGATGCATGAGTGATTATATGGAGGGATATTGTGATCAATACAAAGTATGAACCTTTGGCTTTCAAACAATACAGTCTTGGATTTCTAAGTATGAACTATATATGACATCATAGCATTATCTTAAAGTAAGTACACTTGGGACACTGCTAAATCAATTATTTGGCGGGAAATTTGAATTGTTTGTATGAAACACGTGGTAAGAAGATTACATGACACATGAAGCAGGTATATCCCGATTGTTTTCACGTAATTATGATACAAAAGACAATAACTTCAATCCCTGTATAATTTGAAATATGTCGTATAAGAGGAACAAGTAAGGAGAGGCAATTGAATAAAAATTATACAAATATCAGTATTTCAAATAGCCCATTTTTATTGAAAAATGCCCAGTCAGTGAATCACTAATATTGCGGAAAATCAAACAATTTAGGAAAAATCCCCAAAATTATCCAGTTTGGGAGATTTCATAGGCTAGTTAACTAATTATCTGAACTTATTCGCATGAAACCAGCAGAAAATATGCGCATGCGCAGATGGCTGATCATTTTTAATTGGGCTAAAATCATGAAATTTACCAGATTAAAGCTTACTGTGTCTTTGAATTGTAATCAGAAATATTGAAAAATGCTTTAATCAATGTGTATAACTATTGTGATGGTCAAAATAAAGATATAAATTAATTTATCAATCAAAGATGGCTGCCATTACCTCTCTTATTACTGTTATCTGTTAATTACTGTTAATTTCAATGATTCGATGACATTTTATGATCAGCTCCTTTTAAAGTTCCCACTATTGTCGCTTTACATCCCACAACAATTTACTCAATTATAATCCCTTCATTGTTCTCTATCCTTAGTTGTTTTCTTAGGTATATTATTGCGGATTTTGCTAAATAAAAGCGTATTTGAGATGGTCCCTTCTTTTTTGTATTAAGGAATTCAGATCTTAAAAAGAATGTCAAACAGAGATTATTATGTGTTCTATCTATGCACCAAGTGTTATCTGTTTCTATACTTGCATTGCCGAGACACACGCAAATGTTTCAATCAATCCTTATTTCAGCCTAAAGACAGCAAAAAAAGTAACTCGGCTGTTGTAAAAGCACCTATAATTTTAAAATTGTTACTCATATTCTAAAAACACCTTGTTTGTTAAAATCGATAAAGTATTGTTGTCACGCTATGTGCTTACAGATGAAAAGTGCCCATTTCCATTGTCGCAGTAACTCCTATTGATCTCTCTGATTCAGCATGAAGATAATACTAGCGGGAATTTTGATAAGCTGTTCTTGTTGTGCTGTAAACTTGATTAACATAATCCGGGACAAATTTAATGAGGATGACAGGCGTACTTCTTTACAATTAAAAAGGATGAATTTAAAACTCCAAATGCTCAGAAGGTCCGAGAAGACAGACAGGACAGGTCATCGCCATGGGCAAACTATCAAAATTCCCGCTATTATCTTCACGCTGAATCGGATAGATCCATAGGAGTTAATGCAACAATGGAAATGGGCACTTTTCATCTGTAAGCACATACCGCGACAACAATACTTTATGGATTTTAACAAACAAGGTGCCAAAATCACCGTAATTAAATTTTCTGTCTCCTGGTATTTTCATTTTTAGAATATGAGTAACAATTTCAAAATTATAGGTACTTTTTTATGTCTTTAGTACATATCCAACCAAATATCAGCCGATTTCAGGCAGTGTCCCAAAGTGTACTTACTTTACGCTAATGCTATGACGTCATAGTTCCTACTTAGAAATCCAAAATATAATCACTCATGCATCCCATACCCTGATCACTTTCATTACTTACTGACCGACCCTCATATATACTGTTGGAAAACAAAGTTTTGCAACACAAACCCACTTGGCGAACCGATCAGAGGCTGGGACTCCCATAAGGGGAATCCATGCAGTGTTGTGACCAACGGTCACTTCTAACCACTGAACCTGGACTCACAAGTCAATTAAGTAACTCGCATCTTTTCAATTTGGATCAAGTCAAATAATTTAGGGCAAGTCATGGGTGAAATCTCAAGTCAAGTCACATGTCTAAAATGACACGACCCTGGATCCATGGTCGATCCCTGGCACTGGAGACAGGTTAGTTGACCTTCATTTGACTAATTTTCTTTGTAAAAACTACTCACTTGGAGTTTGGGTAAGGCCCGGGGTAGGCAATAAAAGTACACCATCTCTGTAATTCAATATCACACATAATATATATTGAAAAATATTGCTTTTTATTTTACAGAGATCACTAAATGAGAACTTTGAAGATCATCAAATTGAAAAACGATCCGTCCTAAATAACAGTAAGTAGGCATTTTTCTTCCGTGCTGATTTTTTTTGTTTAAATGGAGGAATTGCCTGTATAGATGAGGTGACCGTTGTTTACATCAGTAGTGTTTACAAATTGATTAGCGCCTGGTCTAAAGACAAGCTAGAGGTACTAGTCCATGACTGCTGCATACATACTATTCGAAAGCAAAACACACATCACTGAGCGCCAATTTTAAAAGTACATGCCCTTATGGTGCGTACGCATACTGCAGGGCAACCAGATTTAGTACCTGGTCTCTCACTGTGCTTAGGGATGCAGACCATGACTACTGCACTATTACACCGTAAACATTGTAAGTAATGATCAATCAAGTGTGAATTAAAGCATATTCCCTTTAGGTGCGCACGCATACTGCCGGGCACTACGTCACCGGTCACACTATCTATATAGTAGTTAGTAAAGAAGGAAAGAAGGTAAAATGACAGATTATTGATTTTAGACATTTACAAACATACATACATTACACCCCTACATACAGCACTGACCGGACAACATACAGACAGGAAAGAAAGGACAAACATTACAAACATCAAAACTATAAATAATTTAAGATATAAATCAGGTATGGCGGGGACTTGAAGCCGTTGGGCACTGTGTGAAGGTCAAACCTTTCGACATGGGGCTCGTTTCAAGCATTCTAGATTGTGTAACTACACAACAAGGAGATTTTGCTAATCTCTTTAATGAAAGGATTGGAAAGTTTGGACCTGACAAACCCCGGGGACAAACCTAAACCAAAGACGGTAAAGAGATGCAGTACGCATCCTCTTCAGATTGACCCGTCGACCCAAAGACGATTGCTGTCTTTACTCAAACCGATCTCCACGCAGTTGAGATTGCATTTGAAACTGATCTTAATTATTTCAGATTGGCGTGTTTGATACGACTCAATTCTATGTTTGTGAGCATTTAGGATGTTGAATATATATGAAGAGCTGATATGCAAAAGGGCTTACGTCCACTTTTTTCAAAAATGAGTTATAACCGGCAATATAATAGTTTTTTGGTAGAAGTTTAGCAATGTGGGTAATTGTTGAAAAAACGTTTCAGCCCGTAGTAATTCAATACAGAAGTCTGAGTTGTTATACAAACAGAAAAATGTTTGGCAAAGGGCTTAGATCCATTAATACTGTCCTCTAATGTAAAATACTGCCCTCTATAATTCACAATCCAAAGACAACTAAAGAATAAAAGTGAATTCTTGTTCCTGTTTTGCCACTTATTGTTTAATTTGGAGATAGTCATTTGTTCAGTCCAATTTTTGATTTAGTGAATGATTTTTTCTGTGTGGTAACAGTTTGTGTGCATTTAATTGAAATGTTTTGCAAAAGGGCTTTTGTAATGCATCCACATTGTATGCACACATCATGGAATAATTGCATAACAATATAAAACCTTTCACACAATATAATGCCTGAGACTTGGCATGGGATATGACCAATTTTGGACAGGCATAAAAACACAATTCTTGTTCAATTCTATTGTTGTGCAAAAAATGTTGAGCCCAAATATATTGATTTATACTAATTGTCTTTAGTGTAAAGTGAAAGTTCCACCACTCCACCTGGTATAGATACGAGAAAATGCCAAAAACTCATATTTTTCAAGGGGTATGAATTATTGTGGGCTTAACTGTATATGTACAATTTTTAAATTAAAATTCAAAATTGCAATTCATATTGATTATTTGAAATATTATATATAGGCCTACTTAGAAACAACAACAACATGATTTAGTCCAATTTTCATTACCTTTCGTTTGACGTTTTGTCAGAATCATTCTTAATTTTGAACAAAAACACTTATGCTCTCCTATTTCATCTCTACCTTCTAGATGATTCTAATCTTCCTCAAGAGACAGAGACATCAGACTGTAGGGGTCCACCAGGCAGAGACGGACGAGATGGAAGGGATGGGGAGCTAGGGGAGCGAGGACGTGATGGAAGAGATGGTGCAGATGGGCAAGGTAGGGAACCTAAGGGTTGCTATACTACAATATAGAATGGGCGAGATGGAAGGGATGGGGAGCGTGGACGTGATGGAAGAGATGGTGCAGATGGGCAAGGTAGGGAACCTAAGGTTGCTATACTATGATATCGAATTGGAAGATATGGAAGGGGTGGGGAGACAGGACGTGATGGAAGAGATAGGCAAGGTAGGAACCAAGGGGTTGCTACTATGATATAGAATTGGGAAGAATGGAAGGGGAGGGGAGAGAGGATGTGATGGAAGAAATGGAGCAGATGGGCAATGCAGAGAAACTAGGGTTGCTTGCTGTATACACTTATGATATAGATTGTTGGAAATAGAAAACATGTGAACCTTAAATGTGTAAGAGGTAATCTTGACAAAAAAAACTTGATGACCGATGTTGTATTTTGAATACCCATTGTAAAAACTTATCACGTAATTTTACAACATATATTACACCTTTTATATTCAATTCAGATGGTGATTCAGGGCCCGCAGGTGAACCAGGACTAAAAGGCCCTTCAGGCCCTGTAGGCCCTAAGGGGCCAGGTGGATCTCCTGGTACTCCAGGAGCAGATGGGAGCCGTGGTCCCCCTGGAGCAGCTGGATCCTGCGGCCCAGCTGGTCCTCCAGGACAAGATGCACTCAACCCTGGATCAGTTGGAAGCACCTATGTCAGATGGGGGCGCACTATTTGTCCAGCAACAGCTGAGCTGGTGTTTGATGGTAAGTGATACTCTTTGGTGAGATATTTGGGACCCCCCCCACTGACAAAAATGACAGCCCCTAAGGACACACTTTTTAACACCTGTCTGTCACCTGATGTGTCACAGTAAAACTAATTGAATAATTAACCATTAACAATAATGGCCTATAAGCATTATTCTAGAATCTATGTAAAAAACAACCTCAATTAAATACATGCAAGGATCAAACAAATGATACCAGCCGAGTAAGTGAAATGAATAAATAATATAGACTCGGACAAACTGGCTTGAATTAAATTAACAAAGACCTTAATATACACTGTCTCGAACCCGGTCCCTCTCGCATTCGCGGCGATAGGATAATCCACTAGACCACAGGACTGTGTTTACATGAATACCAGACGGCACTTATGTTTTCAAAGCCTTAGTTGAGATAATAAATAATTCCATCTCATAATTCCTCTATTATATGCACACAGGTGTAGTTGGGGGTTCTCATTACACCCATCCAGGAGGAGGATCTAACTATCTCTGTCTCCCAAAGACACCGGAATATGATAACTACCAATCAGGAAACAGTGACTATAGAGGATATGTTTACTTAGGAGAATATCAAACAAACGATTTTACTCCTTTTGGCTTTGCTCATAATCATGATGTTCCATGTGCTGTGTGTTATGTGCCAAGGCGTGGTACTGTCAAAATGTTTCCTGCGCTCAAAAATTGTCCAACAGGGTGGACACGCGAGTATCATGGATATCTTATGAGTGAATATTATAACCAAGTAAGCCGCACTGAGTATGTTTGTGTGGATCGTAACCCAGAGTTGGTCCCTGCAAGTGGTGCCAATTTGAATGGGGTTTTGTTCTTTCCGGTTGAAAGCCGTTGTGGCGGCGCCATTGAATGCGGCAAATATGTTAATGAGAAAGAACTGACATGTTCTGTGTGTACCAAATAGCATAGAGATGTGTAGTAAACAGGCAACTGTCCGAATCAGGACAGTTGGGGCAATTCTGGTGAGAATATTAAAAAGTATACAGGGTGTCCAAGAATTATCTATACCGAGGTATAACAATTTTTCCAAACCGTTTTCATAATATATCTTGCGCAAAAGCCCAGCTTTCTTAGAAATTTTAGATTTTGAAAATCAGACATTTCGGATGGATAATACAGACTTTTTTGTAACGATAGTGGATTTGAAGTTGTTGTCGAAATGATCCATTATGAAAATCTATTAAGTTACTAACCCTTTTAAACATTTAATTATTTCTGAAATGTTATTCGCATTATTATTGCACCCTCTTCTTATGGACACTAGCTTCTTGATAACAATCGATTGTTGCGTGCATAGAAAACAAAGCTTTGATTGAATAGGGCAGGATTTGTTTAGCTTGAGTGGTTTTAACCTTTCTTTCTTTGGCGGGAGTTTTGAATATAACTTATGAGGTGTGGGGTTCATTGTTTGAAATTCTGGTAGTACTAGAGAAAATAGCTGTAAAGATGAATTATGTGAGCCAAAATACAAAAATATGTTTTTCATCGATTTTCGATTATGTCTTGCCACAGCCGAACAAAAAGAGATATCTCAATAAAAGTAATGAAATAAGTAGTAATCATTTCCACCATCATATCGCAAGTGTTTAAATTTGAAAAACTTTTTGTTGTTGTATTTTTAATATAATTTTGAAGCCTGGTATAGATCCTTCTGAGACACTCTGTAGTAAAAACTCAAATAAATTTACTAAATTTAGGGTGGATGATTTGGGTCAAGACATATTATATATTTTGTTTTGTTTCAAGAATCCATTCACTTCAATCAAGAATCTAGTATTCACCAATTGTAAGCAAAAATGCAGTCTTCAGAGGGTAAATAATCCATTTTTGTGCGACTATGACTGGCTGTAAAATGTGTCCTTATACCCAGTCTTCACCAACCTGTATACAACTGAATAACGCCTGTGATAACATAACATACAAGAATCGGACGAATTCTACATTGCTATTAAGCTTATACCGGGTGTCCCTAAAAAAAGGGTGCACATGTTTACCCAACTTCTTGACCATGAAGTTCTACCATTTGGTGTAAGATGTTAACATATATTGAAAGACTAAACACTTGACTTTCAGATGCTGCTTATTTCATCTGATTCGGATTCGTGAATCCTGAGATATGGACAATTAACTAGAGCTACCCAATATCGATGTTGTGCCACTTTACGGTTTAAAAGGGTTACTCCTAAGATACAACTTCCACTTGTACGATTGCCCTTCACCAGTGTTATGCAAAATAACATTTTTGTATTGAGATGAAATAGGTTTAAATAATAGAATGAGTGTCTGTGTATCCAAGCAGAACTTAATAATAAAGATGTTTGTTACATGATTCGAACCAGTCCTTTTGACGAGGTTGCACAAAATGTATATTGGGCCTACATTTTCAAAACAAGAAGAGGGTGTTCATGGTCTTAAAATATCATGAAACGAGAAGTCCAGCAGAAGTCACCAGAGAGTTAGCCATTCATTTCCCAAACACTCACGTACCATCTAGGAATACACCTATACAAAGGAGTATTGAAAATACTTGGTAGATGGCACCAATATGAATAAAGAACATTCTGGAAGACTAAGATATGAAAAGTGGCAGGACACAGTAACACATTGAAAACGTGCGGCGTGCACTTCAGAGGGATCCCAGAATATCTGCTCGTAGAAATCCCTTACCACATATGGCAAGGACATCATTTTTGTTCCTCAGCCTCTCAACAATTCGGGTCAAATTCACACCCCAATGTTTCAAAACGATTGATGCCCATGGATAGACCAATGTTAGTATCGTTTTGACGCTCATAATCATTCTTTCTGTAAAAGTGGCACAACGTCGATTTTGGGTAGCTTTGATAAACTGGGTATATCTCAGGATTGACAAATCCAAATCAGATCAAATAAACGGCATCTGAAAGCTGAGTGTTTTCCCTTTCTGTGTGTATTACCATATTTCATCAAACTTTAGGACTTCATGGTCAACAAGTTGCGCAAACATGTGCACCCTTTTTTTAGGGACACCCTGTAATATCAAGACTTACTGATGCTATTAAGTACATCTTATTATTATTGATTGGATTGATTGGATTGATTGATTGATTGATTGATTGATTGATTGATTGATTGATTGATTGATTGATTGATTGATTGATTGATTGATTGATAGATTGATATTCATTTATTGATATTTATTTATTTATTTATTTATTTTTACCACTTCATGATTATTATAGATAATATTATGTCAAAATCTGTATAATATTAATTCGCTGAATTTTGTGTTTAAATGATTGTAAAAATGGTCTTGAGGGTGAAATAAACAATATACACATTAAAGTGTTGCAAATACTTTTCCTTGAAGTTTGATTCATGCTATAGGGCTATAAAAAAATCACTAAACGGCTCTTCTACTCACTTGCTAAACTGAATAGGTCTCAATCTCAATCATTCAAAATCAACGCTATTTTGTGCTCATAAGAAGACTGTTGTCAATAAGAGCATCTCTCTTTACTGTAACTGCCAAATATTTCGATGAACAAACAGCAGAATTGTTCTTTTGAGCACATGTGATTGCTACATTGAGATTTAGACCTAAACAACAAGTGGCTAAAACAGGAGTTTACTACAGATATGGTATCATTACAAAGATGAGCAAATTAGGTTTCCTTTGATATGTATTATCACGATACAAAATTAGAAATATGTAGTCCTAGTGATTGAAAACAAGGTCCAAACTTTATTTTAAGACAGATAACACCTAAATACCACCCAGTCATGTGCACAGTCTTATGGTGTAACATATTGAAATGCACTTTAAAAATTCAAAAAACCTTTGTTTCCATGGCAACACCCATTTGTTTTGGGGCTATTTGGGGCTATTTTGCTCATTTCTAAGGACAAATTATGTTAAAATATGCCCTGTTCTTCCGAGCTACTGATTCAAAAGTGTAATAGATATCAAATAAAAGACTTTTTAAAGATGTTATCTTTCTTCTTCACTGACAGGTAAGGCCCTTCACAATGAATGTTATGTTTCCTGTTGCACCTTAAAAAAATAGGGGGCGGTCACTATTCATTATTCATTATTCATTATTCATTATTTTACCAGAGTCAAAACATGCGATACAACACCATATTCGCATGCGTTTAATCACATACAAGTAGTTACATGGTGCTAGCACCCACATACATTAAACAGAAACATGGGCAACCATCCAATCAATCTCTCTTCTGCTTTATAATGCATGTGGAAAATTGATTTCTTTTAAGTGGAAAATGTTCTTAAAATTAGTGTGTTTGCATGCACTTCAAGCGCATGTTTCAACTCCAAGAGATGCAATCAAAGCAGATACAGATACAAAATAATTTAGGCCTTTTTTTAACAGATGGAGATAGAATAACTAGGCCCGACAATCATTGTTTGAGTGATAGGGGTTTTCAATGTTCAACAAGAGTAACTGTGATTCTACTGAAACAAGAAACAGAAAATCTTGTCCGGCACCCTCTGGCATTTATTTAAAAAAAGAATCATACAAAATACTTATAAATTAATTGCGGCCTATTTTTAAAGTTTACAGATGGAGATAGAATAACTAGGCCTGACATTCATGATTGTTTGAGTAGTAGGGGTTTTCAAAGTTCACCAAGATTAACTGTAATTCGAGCCTTGGTTGGATCGACATGACAATGTAGAGATTCACGCAACACATGGGAAAGTAGTCGAATTTTGCACCGCATGACCATCTACCACTCAATTCAATTGACAATGAATCGCCGTGTGTTGACTGTAAATCAATTGAATTTTAAAACGTTCTGACACAACTTCTTCTACTATTCATTTATTTTTAAAAGAAAGAGCTATTTATAAAAGTTAGCGATGGCCTTTTCAACTTGCGGCATGCGTAAAAGATTAAATGTAGCTAGACTCCACCAATACATTCTGAACTGATGATATATGGCGAATTTTCTATTTTTTTAGGAAATAGGACTGCGGTGAGATGTAATAAATGCTACGATAGAAAGTTCTGTTTATTTTTCTGTGAGAACCAGCGCAAGACTACCTGAAAATCCATTTGAAAAAATGGTGTTTTAAGGTAAAAGTACAAATAATGAATTCATCTCAAATAATGAATTATTTTGGAATTTTGGCATTTCGGGGCGGGCGGCAACAGGAAACATAACATTCATTGTGAAGGGCCTAATGGCAAACTCATCAACTTTATATTGTATCCCATTTTTAGCTCTGGCAACACTGGTAGATTTATAATATTAAAAACATGCATTTTTTACACAAATTTAGCACGTAAAAAAATCAATTTACCTGAGCACTCAGATTTTTGTTCTTATTGGTTTTGAATATTGTATACATTGCCCCTTTCAATTCTGGCGAGAACTGCTTGGGCAATTATTTAGGGATAAGTACATAAATACTACATACTGTTTACTAGATGTTTTAAAAGTTTGTTGTTGTGGAGAAATAGTGATTTATTCAACATTGTTTTGCCTAGAACATGATAAAAATTGATAAAAATATAAGAATTCGGACCACAAAAATCCATCTAAAATAAACACACATCGAGTCCATATCTGAATTTCCATGTATAGAACAATCATAACAAACCTAAACTAATCCTTAATTATGTAGAAATTGATTGGTGCATTTTAAAATGTGCCAAGCTAGAAGATATAATCCAGGTTTCAATGCAAATAGCGCATGCGCAGTGTACAAGATTGGGTTCAGCGCCCGGTTCGTGCATACAATTTTGACAAAAAATTAACAGAATTATATCATCTAACTTGCAGAAATGTGACTTTGGCAAATAGTCCAATATGAACTGCGTAGTGATGGTGCATATATATGAGCTGCGCACATTTTTTAGAAAATCGGCACAACTGAATGTATGCAGTGTAACTTGTTGAAAGATCACAGAGAAAATGTTGGAAGTTATTATCTTTTCTTATTTTTCTGTTTCAGATAGTTTGGCGTTATAGTCACCGGTTCCTACATGTAAGAAGTGAAGTTTTTCAGAAAATTAAATAAATTGAAAAATAAAACAACTAAAATCAGCCGTCGGCAAGGCATCCACTTTTCCAGTGATTTGCAACCATGAAAGAACAATTATAGCTGTGAAAACACAAACTGTTTGGTTGGAAGTGATAGACCCAGGTCCCATTCAACAAATTGATTTGCTAGAGAAAATAAATGTATTGACGTTGACTGCTTTTTCAATTTGTTTCATTTGAGAGAAAAAAATCCACTTCTCAGGAACTTGACTATCAAGGTTTATACTAGCTGCAACAGAACAAAATAAAAAATATAATAATAAGGCCAAATTAAATTAATTGTTTGTCTCAAAGCTCCTCTCCTGTTGTAAAACTAATGCGGAATGCGATTTTTTTTCAATTTGTTTTTTTAAATATAAAATTTTAAAATCCTTGTAAAAGTGAACTTTTGTATTTAAGATGATGTGATCAATGAAAATCTGAAAAATCTGTGAAATTTTGGGATTTTTTTTTTCTTTTGAAAAAAACAAAAACAAAAAAGGTTTTTTCAGATTTTTGTTTTTCTAATGCGCATCAATAAACTAACGCACGCGGGAGCTTTGAGACAAACAATTAATTTAATTTGGCCTAACGAACGCATCAATATGCTTGCCTTCGTTGGTTGGAATATAACTGCCAATTGGCATTTAGAAGTTTTTATTCAGTATGAGTAGAATATTGTTTTAAACAAGAAAAGAACTTAAATTAATATAAACTTGTTAAAAAAGTGACAATGAAAAATGGAGTAGGCCCTATTACTTCATCTTCAAATTACACTTTTAATTTTGAAATACACCCAACTGTTTTCAAGTTGTGAAGAATTCTGCCGGTCACAGTTATTGAAAATGTTGAACGGTATAATTGTTATTATTATCTTAGTATTTATTGCATGCTTTATCATTTTCTTTTTGAAACTGATTAATTAATGTTTCTTTTTATGATGTGTATTATCATCTATCAAATTAAATGGCAACAATGGAAAAGTAATTAATGATAAAACAGTGGTGCTTAGTTAATTTATTTGCATAATTGCTCATTTTGTTGATTTCCTTTGTATGCTACTAAATTTTAGGGAAATATAATGAAAACAGCATTTGTATTACATAACAACACATTCATATAATTGGTATAAGCTAATAATTTTAGACTTACTGTGTCATCTGCACATATTACCTCGACTCCTTCTTTATTCTTAGGCCAAGTTTGGACCTCTATGGATTTGAATGGGAATCAGCTCAAGGGTTCCAAAAAATGACTCATGTTTTTAAATTTAGTCATAAATTAACAAAAAAGTAATGATAGGTTAATCTGATACATAGACTTTGATGATAATACAAAAAAGTAATATACATACTTTTAAAAGTCAACAAATATTGCATTTATTTGTTCTATTTCCATTGATGACAATCAGGTTTTTTCTATAGCAACGCCCCCGCCCCCCCCCCCCCCCCCCCCCAGCGAAAATGTAATCGCGCGAAAATAACCACTTTTGCAGTAGCAGATAACATGGATGTTATCATTGAATACTAAAGCAATATGGGAGCTATTAACCAGGGTTCTCTGGTTTAGGCCTAACATTTTTGTAATCAAGTAGCCAGGTCAAGTAACCTCATGAATCTTACTCCCCCTAAATATGTTATTTTTTTGACTATTTAAAGATTGTTTCATTAACTCTGAATGCCACTGAGTACAAATGCAGTTATATTCCAATCTTTATTGATATGCTCCCAGCAGAAGCAAGTGAATTTATTTTAGAAAAGTTACAAACATTCGTCATGGGCTGATTCCCATTCAAATCCATAGAGGTCCTTTATTGGATGACCTCATGCAATTCATATTGGGTTGAATAAATAATATAGTTTGATCAGCTCCAAATTGGCGAAGCCTCATTACAAACAGCGAATGAATACAGAAAAGGATGCTGGCGCTCATGAAAACATCAAGCGCACTGTGCATCATCTGTGCATCACTGCATGATGCGTGCGTGCCACCAAAACTGTGTGTGTGTGGCCACAATCGCGCGAGTACGTTGGATTACTTATGCGCGCGGAGAGATAAAAATTTGGAACTGATTAAACTATATAGTTATATATTTTTGAAGATAAACTATATAAGTTTGTATATCTTATTGACATTTTTCTCAGTTGCCATATACTGATCACTGCATGAATGAAACAGGGTTAGGGTTTAGAAGGTTTGGTTTAAGGGTTAATGGTATGGTTACCAGGTTAAGGTTAGTGTTGTTCAAGGGTTGAGGTGAGGGCTGGCTAGGGGTGAGAGTTGGATGGGGTTATAGGGTTGGCTTTATTTTGCTTATAAGGTAAGGTTTAGTTTAAGAGTTGGGGTTTGGGTTAAGTTGGGTTATTGCTAAGTTAGGGTTATATTTTGGGGTAGGGTTATATTAGGGTCATGGCTGGAACTTTTTTCAACCAGCCAGTCAGGCAGGTATCTTACAGAAATACCTGCCTAACTGCCTGACAGAAGTTCCACCAGCCAGTGTAACTTACTGACACTGTGAGTCGGTCGGGTACTTTTGCATTTTCACTTGTCCAACGCAAAAGGTTTGGTGAGGTTATAGGGTTGGCTTGCAAAGTAACGTTAGTGGTTAAAGTTGGGTTAGGGTTTGTGGATCGGGTTTCGGATAAGTTGGTTTAAGGTTAGATTAAGGTTGCGTTAAGTTATGGTTTTATTAGGATCATGGTTAGAGGTTGGGTTTGAGGTAAGAGTTGGCTCATCATAGAGTTAAGTTACAAATTAGAATTTGGTTAAGGTTTGTGATGGTTGTGTTCCAGGTAATTTAGTTTATATTTATGTCAGAGTTTCGTTAACCTAAGGTTATATAAGGGTTAGAAAATTTTGAAATTGTGTAACATTTTTGAAAATTGCTTTAAAGATAGCCAAATTTGACTCGGCAGCACATTTCCCAACAGAAAGAAGATAAAAAGTGGAAAAAAGACCGACAGACCGACCCTACCTGAGAGGTCCGTTTACCTGCAGAGCAGGGTGTGGTTTTTTTGCATGGCCTTAGGGTGAGGCTTTTTAGGTAGGTTTAAAGTGAAGTTAGGTTTAGGGTCAGTTAGACCTGCAGTTTAGGTTTAGTCTCAGGCTATATTAGGGAAAGAATAGATCGGTTCAAGTTAGGTTATGATGAGATTTGGTTCAAGTTAGGTTATGATTAGATTTGGTTCAAGTTAGTGTATGGTTTGGTAGGTTAAGGTTAGATCTGGGAAGGGGTAGACTTAGATGAGGGTTGGTTAGGTGTAAGGGTTGACATATGAAGATGCCTCTATGAAACAAATAAAATTGTCAAAATTAAGTAGAGGAGACTATGGCTTGTACTCGGTGCAGGTATGCCCACCATAAGATTCTTATTATTGCGGCCACTGGTTGAATTTGGCGATAACGCAATAGATCAAGCAGTCTGTTCTTATTATTTTAAATTCTAAGACCAGTATGTTCCGCAGAAATACCCCCACCCCTAGTTTTGGATCCCTACATTTTATTTTGGAAGAAAATCACATCGCATAATTAATGTTTTATATGTATTGGATTCATGATACTTTATGTAGCCTTATTCTGAACCTCGGGCGGACTTGCCCCGGCCTATGGGTGAACCAGCCCCAGGATGGGGCAAATTCGCCCTTTTGAGACACGTCTTTATTCTCTACTCATGCCTTTACAGTAAGGCCTGGAGTACTGAGATCATGGTCGTATGTAGCCAAGATATCAATCTTTCACATACTGTACATACATGTAGGTCTATTCGATCTTTGAAAATTACGTCTCTAGACTACTTCAAATGAAAATAATAGGGCGAACACGCCCCGGTCTCCCCCTCTGTTTGTTTTAAAGTAAACTTATATTCAAGTACCAGATGGTATATATTGAAAATTCTTTGATTAAAAACTATCATTGATGGATTTATTGTGTGTTTCAATGACGTAAATCATGGTTTTCAAATTTGTATACGTTCATAACTGTAAGCTTTTAAAATCAGTTTACGTCAAAGAGAATGTCAATTTAATTCCTGTTCTTTGACAGGAAAGAATAATGTTACTCTAATGTTTGATTGTAAACTTTGGATAAGCTGCCAATGTTTAAAATCTACTTTGTCGATAATATTAACATCTGTTCAAGTGATTAATTAACTGACAGAGAAAATATGAAATTACTAGGTTAGGTCCAAAAACAAACAAAAAAGTTGTTTGCTTGTCCATAGATGAAGAAAAAAAAAGTTGTGTCGGTCGGTCAGATTGGTTTTTTTTTTTTTTTAAAATTTAAAATCCTGTATCAAGTATCAATATGAACACTCACAAATAACAATACATATGCAAAAGACAAATATCTCAATGTTAAAAACAAGTTTTATTTTTATGTTAGCACTGTCCAGCAATGCAAACACTTTGTCAAACAACACTTAATAAATCTCCATTCACACCCAAAACACAGTAAAAAAGGTGGTGTTTCAAAACATGTTTTTCTTCCATTTTTATGATATTTATTTTTTTCACCAACGAAAAAAGGTGATTTTCTTTTTTCAAAAAAAAAAGAAGTTAAAAACGTCACGGTCGGGATCCATAGGAGACGGTCGGTCGGACGAGGACAAGCAAACACTTTTTTTTTTGGCCTTAGTATAAAACCGACATACAGACACAATCTTCTGAATCACAACTTGACTTGACAACAAATGAGGAACAATAAACATTTTGTCGGATAACTCGCAAGACCAAGATTGAGAATGTCAATTTAATTCCTGTTCTTTGACAGGAAAGAATAATGTTACTCTTATGTTTGATTGTAAAATGTGAATTTGATAGGTGCCGATGTTTAAAATCATCTTTGTCGATAATATTAACATCTGTCCAAGTTATTAATTAACTGACAGAGAAAATATGAAATTACTAGGTTAGTATAAAAAGGACATACATACACAATCTTCTGAATTACAACTCGACTTGGCAACAAATGAGGAACAATAAACATTTTGTCGGATAACTCGCAAGACCAAGTGAAGCAAGGTAATATTCTTTTAGTTAAATTCTATAATATAGTAATTGATAAGAATAGCAGGGCCGTCAGAAGGGGGGGGTGCGTTGGGTGCGGACGCACCCCCCTTGAAAATCTCTTTCTTTTTTTTTAAGGTAAAAATGGCGTTTTTCTTAGTTTCAAATTTCAATGATAGTAAAACTACTCATAAAACATTGACTACAGTGCTTTTTGGACTGCGAAATTTTGTGTCCGTGCGAAATTTTTTGACGTGCGAAATTTTTGTGAAATTCACGAGGTGACTGACTTGGAAAAAATTTAAATTTGGGGCAACCTTTTACGAAAAAAAACCTAGCTACGCCACTGCTTCCGGTAAAAAATCGTGAAAACGCACCCCCCTTGGGCAAAAGCTGCTGACGGCCCTGAATAGTGTAGAACATTTAAGTATTAACCCCAACCTTCCAGCACCTTCTCGTTGTGCGGTCTAGGCGAGCTATCAAATGGCGTACAAAAGTTAAGCTGACCCTGTGTTGCAATCAGTTAGGTGTAGGACTTCCTAGCGGGCGGCCGAGGTTCGATCCCCAGCGCTGGCGCAGCCATGACTCCCCCTCCCACCGGATTTAAATCACCACGATTTTTAAAAATGGCATGTTTAGAGATGGCAGTTTTTTGTTGTTTTCTTATGATAATTATAATGTTTGGCTCAATATAATTACGCGATGGCTCGATGATTACTTTTCTAATGGACAACATTGTGCTTGCTGGACACCTCCTTTAATGATTTGTGCCCGAATTAAGAGGAATACCAAAGTAATCTTTGCTATTGTTATTGATAGATCAATTACAATTATGTTTATGAATGCAAAGTATTGAATCTGATAATTGCCCATGTACGCTTAGATGGTGAATGTAGCATGGTAACTCGAAAGCCTCCATTGTCCTACACAGAATCTCTTACATTCCAAACCAGTTTATCTCCCAAATAGACAAAATGTGTATTTTTTGCTGTTACATGCACTTGAATTATGTGTACCATTTCCAATATTGCTGTTGTACTATATTCTTTTTTATTTCAGGTTTCAAGTTAGAAACAGATGCGTTGCCACTGACAACATCATGCAGCCTAAGTGTAAAGCCATGCTGCTTCTCAACCTGCTCCTTGTCAATGTCATATTTTGTTTGGCATCACCAAGGTCTTCCAGAGATGTGGAAGAGCTGACATCACTTGAGGAGAAGGGTCTTGAGGATCTTGAGGGGGAAGGAGATCAGGAGGACATGGAGAAATATTTTCAGCTAGATGGAGAGGAGATTGACACAAACCTGGATTTGGAGGTAGCTATTTACTCATTTATGCATGCATGTGTATCTCCTGCCTTTATGCGCATGTATATATATGCACTGCAATCAGTGGATGATGCGGTGATGTCACCGTCTCGTGGAAGTGAAATAAACATTATTCAAGGAATGCTCAGTAAGGGTAGTTTTGAGAGTGCATTCACACGGATGATTACAACTTTTATACATGAGTGCCCCCCCCCCCCCCCCCCCCTGGGCTCATAATATAAAACACACACTCTGACAATAAGGCGAATCCAGACAGTGTTTTGAATGATCATTAACCATCGAGTCACATGTCCCTTAAAACCACTAAATCAAGTCACACTCTAGCATTTCAATGTATTTTTCAATTGGAATTTAGGGCATGTTGTTCGATTCCTGGCAGGATTAGTTTCAATTGAACCGGTTTCTCCTTAATATATTTATTGTCAAAACTACCATGGGAGAAGGCAATAATAGACCATCTCTGTTTGTTTGGTATTATTATTATGTTTGTGCTTTTTATTTGACAGAGATCACGATCTGAAAACTTTAAAGATCAACAAATTGAAAAACGATCCATCCTAAATAACAGTAAGTAGTAGTTTTTCTTCCTCACTTCTTTCTTGTTTAAATGGAGGCCTTGCTACGGACCGAGGTGAATTCACAGTTTATCGATTTTATTTCCATACATATTGGCTTAGCTCTACAGAGTTAGGATTAGATTGGCCTTAACATAGATTGAAAAGAAATGTGAATAATTTGGGGTAACATGCCGATAATGGATAGAGGTCATCTGATGCTGGCCATGTCACAGGTCAAAGGTCATCTAAAGGAGGAGGCATGGTGGTCAATGCCTTCTGTAAAAAAAATAATCACACCATGCAGTTAAGCACCCAAAAAAAGTCATATCATTTGGTCTTATTTGTGATTTTTGATGTTTCTTATAAATAGAGTGTATGTGGAAATGTAAGGGGCTTGACTGTGTGTTTTATGATTGCAGAGACGGTTACAAAGAACTTTCACGGTGACTCCGCCATGTTCAGACACCCATTTGTGTGTGTAATTTAATTGCACAATGATGACTATAATTTACATGACGCACATGTGTTATGCACTTGCATTATATTTTAGCAGGCATGTAGCGTACGTTTTTGAAATGCTCCAAAGGCATTGCGAGTCGAACTATAGATTTAAAGGCATATAATGATTGATTATTTGAATCCATAGGCCTACATTTAACCAAATACTAGAAACATCAACTATGGTTTAGTCATATTTTCATTGCCATTGTCTAATTAAGATTTTGTCTAAGTCATTCCTGGTTTTAATCAAAACACTTATTCTCTCCTATTCCATCTCCACTTTTAATCTCCCTCATTATGCACCGACATCAGAGCGACAAGATGGAAGAGAAGGGGAGCAGGGACATGAAGAAAGAGATGGTGCAGATGGGCAAGGTAGGGACAGTGGCGTAACTATATAGGGTCTTCAATTATTTTGTTGTTGTTTTTGGGGGGAGGGGGCATGAGAGGGGACAGACCTGTAGTCAGAGGGGCACAACTGACTATGTTTGTGTAAATATACACAGAAACCGTGTATCGGACGATGATACTCGCACTTGAATTCTGACACAAACACTAGGACAGACCATGTTAAGTCACGTTAAGAGTGACTTTTTAATGATTGCATGACTGAGTGAAACTAGGATATTATAGGGGGCATGAGGGGGGACAGACCTGTGATAGGAAGGGGCACAACCAACTATTTATTATTTTTGTAAATATACACAGAGTTTGTCATTTCATTTTTTGGGGGGTAAGGGGAGAAGCCTTCTGGCAGGGGGGGTGTCCTCTAGTTACGTCCCTGTGTAGGGAACACCGAGGGGTTGCTATGATATGATAGAATTGGGAGAGATGGAAGGGATGGGGATCTAGGGGAGTGTGGATGTGACGGAAGAATGGTGCAGATGGGCAAGGTAGGGGTTGTCAAATTTAATGACATGTAAGTCAAATTTGATGACATGTAATACTGTAATTGTTTTTTAATTTGAATGTCTTTTGTTTTGAGCCAAATAAAATTATAAAAGAGGGACAAAAATGTCTTGAAATTTATTAAATAAGAATAACATTTAAAAATACTTTCAAAGGCAAAGGTCCGTCCACTTTGGCTGAAAAAAAGGAAAAAACAAAAACATATTCATAGCTGATTTAAAATAAAGTGTGCTTGATTGGAATACATTGAAGAATCGTGTGATTATTTGACCATTCCGTGGCTTTAAAAAAAAGGGCTTTACTAAGATTAGTGTAACATGAGAACACAATGGTCAATTTTCAAAATGCTTTTATTGAATGAAAGCCAAATTATTGGTTTTTCTCCCATAACCATTGGTTATAAAAATGCACCCATGAAATGTTCTTGATGCCTTTGAAAAGAAAGTGCCTATTTTTTCTGACTCACCCTGTAAATGCACTGAACAAATATGAGGGTCATTCAATAAGTTCTCCCCTCTACCTCATTACTTTACTAATAAACGTCAACCTCATAACATCTGTCATGACTGTTGCTCAGAATCTTAGCCACACATTCATTGTGAGTGATCAGTCTGATTTTTTCTCCCCTAGCACATTCTCATTCTCATTCTCATCATCATGAAGACGAACTACTTGCAGCCGAAGTCAATATCTTCTTAGAGCGAGGACCGCCAGGAGAGGAAGGACCGCCAGGAGAGGAAGGACCACCAGGAGAGGAAGGACCACCAGGAGAGGAAGGACCATCGGGAGATGGAGGACCACCAGGAGAGGAAGGACCATCGGGAGAGCAAGGACAAAATGGAAGAAACGGGACAGATGGGCAAGGTAGGTAACCCAGGGTGCTGGGCTCCACATATTTCATGAAATATGAGCAGGCGTGTGC
Organism: Ophiura sarsii; assembly: GCA_035610835.1. Taxonomy (NCBI): domain Eukaryota; kingdom Metazoa; phylum Echinodermata; class Ophiuroidea; order Amphilepidida; family Ophiuridae; genus Ophiura; species Ophiura sarsii. The sequence goes on from CM069444.1 coordinate 24,341,526, forward strand.
CCAGGGGAGGGGGGGGGGGCTTTGGGGGCTCAAGCACCCCCCCCCCCCCGGGTACCCAGAAGGGAAAAAATAAAAGAGAGGGGAGAAAGGGTCTCTGCCCTGAACCATGTCAGTGTTTTATAACAAATGTAAATATTGATAGCAAGGAGAGTTTCAAGTCACCCAGGCAAGTTAAACCCAACAGCTCGGCCCTCTGAATCACCGCCAAAGGCATTTACCCACCACTAGTGGCGTAGTAACCAGTAACCAGGGGCCCCAGCAGCCCCCCCCCCCCCCCCCCTTGACAAAAGAGGTAATGAACAGAGACAGTGCAAGTGGGTAGGAGGGCATGCCCCTTTAGCGTAGCAAGGGGGACGGCAGAGTGCCCCCCCCCCCCTTGAATAAAAATTTGACCAGGAAATCGGGAAGGCAGCGGGAAATCGGGAAGGCAAAGGAAGGAAAGAAAGAGAGAAGAGGAGACAAAAAGGGAAGGAAAGGGAAAGGAAACGGACAGAAAGGAGAAAGGAAGACAGACAAATTAGTTGGAAATTGCAATTTTTCACGCCTGTACAGAGTGAGTCAAAAAGAAGTTTACCCGGATTGGTGATGTTTTAAAAAACAAACAAATGACACCCGAGAGTTCAGTAAAGCATATATTTAACAAGCATTCTCTCCTGCTTATTAGGAAAAAAGAATGACACAAATTGATCATTGCTAAAAGGAGTTATGCCTATTTTAATAAAGGTACTCATTTTGCAAGCTGTCCACGGAATACTTGACAAAACAAATGTAAAGTAAGCATTTTAGCTGTGTACTTACCTACAATTAATGCCCTGCCCTTCCTTCGACTTGATGACCATTAAGATTGATGCATCTCTGAGCCCTTTCCCGCATGCTTTCAATGGCGCGCCAGGAGATCCGTCTGCGCCGAAGATGCATCAATCTTAATGGTCATCAAGTCGAAGGAAGGGCAGGGCATTAATTGTAGGTAAGTACACAGCTAAAATGCTTACTTTACATTTGTTTTATCAAGTATTCCGTGGACAGCTTGCAAAATGAGTACATTTATTAAAATAGGCATAACTCCTCTTAGCAATGATCAATTTGTGTCATTCTTTTTTCCTAATAAGCAGGAGAGAATGCTTGTTAAATAAATGCTTTACTAAACTCTCGAGTGTCATTTGTTTGTTTTTTAAAACATCACCAATCCGGGTAAACTTCTTTTTGACTCACCCTGTATGGGGACGCAACGCTATACGCACAAATTATTTTCAATGTTTTATTCAAGCTTAACAAGGTGGCTTCAGGAACGTTTTTCAGGACCATAGTGTTAAATGTATTACAATGTGAGGAGGTAGAACTTATTGAATGACCCTTGTATGATATAATGTGCTCAACAAAAGAAAGTCATACACTTTGTTTATGTCCTATAGACATTTTATATTTTGACCAAACACATTAGATAGACATTTGGATGAATCTTTTGGGCACAATTTGATACCAAATATGCTACAAAACAAGCCATGATTAGCTCTTTTAAGTCAACCTGCGACGTTCCCAAATTCCCATTTTCAATACACTAAAGTGGCACTTGATCAGTAAATTTTAAAACTCTTTTACGTGATTTTTTTGTACGCAAATTGACCAAGTTTGTTTGCATAACTCCGCACAGGATTAATCGTTTTGAAAAATGTAAATACTTGAAAGGAAAAGTGCTTGGCTTCTCACAGAAAGTTTTTCCTGTTCAATATCATGTTTACTTCTCCCAAAATTGTCTCATTTCCCCAAAACGATGTTCTCAGAAACAAAGAAAATTTTCAAAATCCTATACAATTTTGTTTACGTAACACCCCCACACAATTAGACGTTTTTAGAAATTGAAACTTTTCTGAAAAGGAAAAAAGCTTCGATATCCGTACAAAGTTTCCCTTTTTCAATACCATGTTTACTTTTCCCCAAAAAGTCAAATATCCCCAAAATGATGTTTCCGATAACATGAAATTTGCCAAAATCCAATACAAGAAAGTGCCACGTTTTCTGAAAACATCATTTTGAGGAAATGTGACTGTTTTGGAAAAAGTAAACATGATATCGAAGAATAAAAACTTTCTATTGGTAGCCAAGCGTTTTGTTTTTTCATAATCGTTTCAATTTTGCAAAACGTCTCATTGTGTGTGAAGTTATGTAAACAAAAGTAATCTAGTTTTAGGGGGGGACTGACTTTTTTTGACCCCTTTATATTGGTAACCTTTGGTCTTTTCTCCCGAGTAATGCATTGAATATGTGACTTCGGAAATGTCACAGATTTTCATTAACTGGTGCTAATCATGGCTTATCTTTGTTGTATTGTTGCATACATGTATGTGGTACCAAATTGTGCCAAAAAGATTCATCCAAATAGGACATAAACACGGAGAGTTCTTACTTCAACGAGAAGAGGACACCTTTGTACTGCCCCTGTATAGATTAGTGCAGATTGAAAAAGATAAGTGTAACATGACTTTCTTTTGTTGAGCACTTTTAGGTTAGAATTGGGAGGGAACACAGGCAGCAGGGATGTGATGGTGCAGATGGGCAAAGTAGGGAAGGTTGCTATATACTATGATATGGAATAGGAATAGATGGGGACTTGATGGTGCAGATGGGCACAGATAGTCAGATGGGCAAAGTAGGGAGGGTTGCTATATACTTAGATATGGAATAGGAAGAGATGGAAGAGATGGGGACTTGATGGTGCAGATGGGCAAAGTAGGTAGGGTTGCAATACACTATGATATGGAATAGGGAGAGATGGGGACTTGATGGTGCAGATGGGCAAAGTAGGGAGGGTTGCTATATACTAAGATATGGAATAGGAAGAGATGGGGACTTGATGGTGCAGATGGGCAAAGTAGGTAGGGTTGCTATATACTAAGATATGGAATAGGAAGAGATGGAAGAGATGGGGACTTGATGGTGCAGATGGGCAAAGTAGGGAGGGTTGCTATATACTAAGATATGGAATAGGAAGAGATGGGGACTTGATGGTGCAGATGGGCAAAGTAGGTAGGGTTGCTATATACTATGATGAATTGGGAGAGATGGAAGAGATGGGGACTTGATGGTGCAGATGGGCAAAGTAGGTAGGGTTGCTATACACTATGATATGGAATAGGGAGAGATGGGGACTTGATGGTGCAGATGGGCAAAGTAGGTAGGGTTGCTATATACTATGATATGGAATTGAGAGAGATGGAAGAGATGGGGACTTGATGGTGCAGATGGGCAAAGTAGGTAGGGTTGCTATACACTATGATATGGAATAGGGAGAGATGGGGACTTGATGGTGCAGATGGGAAAAGTAGGTAGGGTTGCTATACACTATGATATGGAATAGGGAGAAATGGGGACTTGATGGTGCAGATGGGCAAAGTAGGTAGGGTTGCTATACACTATGATATGGAATAGGGAGAGATGGGGACTTGATGGTGCAGATGGGCAAAGTAGGTAGGGTTGCTATATACTATGATATGGAATTGGGAGAGATGGAAGAGATGGGGACTTGATGGTGCAGATGGGCAAAGGTAGGGAGCCTAGGGGCTGCTATACGCTTCCATACAGATTGGAGTTAATAAACTAGACATGACTCCGGTCGAAGACCAGGGGACCTTGATTTTTGTCTTGTTCCTGACATTTGCCCCGTGGTCATGATTTACTTTTCTTATTAAGTATGATCGAAATCGGAGCACGTCTTGGATTATTGATCCTTAGTGACCCCCATATGACATGTCAATTTTAATCGCTGGACACCCAATAATGTCGCTGTGTGACTTTTGACCCCAAACTGTGAAGACCCTATATGTAAGTCAGGTAGGGGGTCATACTGACCAAATCTGGTGTTTATAGCATGTAAACTGTAGGAGGAGAAGCATTTTAAGTAATAGAAGTAAAAATTAACATTTTGACCCCTAGTGACCCCTTTTTGACCTTTGACCTGGTCAATATATTTGACTTATTTTCTTGGCTCATCAAATCAAACAAGATGTAACAAACCCGGTCCAAATCGGAGCATGTCTTAATTTTTACCCCTGTAAAGTGCAATGACCCCTAGTGACCCCTTTTTGACCTTTGACCTGGTCAATATAATTGACTTTTTTTCTTGGCTCATTAATCCAAACAAGATGTAATAAACCCGGTCCAAATCGGAGCATGTCTTAACTTTTACCCCTGTAAAGTTCAATGACCCCTATTGACCCCTTTTTGACCTTTGACCTGGTCAATATGATTGACTTATTTTCTTTGCTCATCAATTCAAACAAGATGCAACAAACCCGACCAAATCGGAGCATGTCCTAACTTTTACCCCTATAAAGTTCAATGACCCCTAGTGACCCCTTCTTGACCTTTGACCTGGTCAATATGATTGAATTATTTTCTTGGCTCATCAATCCAAACAAGATGCAACAAACCCGATCCAAATCGGAGCATGTCTTAACTTTTACCTCTGTAAAGTTCAATGACCCCTTCTTGACCTTTGACCTGGTCAATATGATTGACTTATTTTCATGGCTTATCAATCCAAACAAGATGCAACAAACCAAATTCAAATCGGAGCATGTCTTAACCTTTACCTCTGTAAAGTTCAATGACCCCTAGTGACCCCATATGACATGTGACTTTTAATCGCAGAAGACCCTATATGGGCATGGACCCAAGGAATCTTTTGACCAATTATGAAGGTCATGAGTCATTTCCTCTGAGACAAGATGCATTTTAAGTGATCGAATTGAAAATTTACATTTTGACCCCTAGTGACCCCAAATCATTTTTAATTTTAAAAACCGAACTATTATATATGCGTACGGTCATAAGGAATATGTGGACCAATTTTGATGATCCTAGGTCATTTCACTAAACTGTGAAGACCCTATATGTAGGTCAGGTAGGGGGTCCTACTGACCAAATCTGGTGATTGTAGTATGCAAACTGTAGGAGAAGAAGCATTTTGTAGAAATATTGCCAGAAGAAGCAGCAGCAGCAGCAGCAGAAGAAAGAAACGGTAGAGATAGAGTACCTGGATTTTTGAAAAAATCAAGGTAAAAATACATGGACCTTTAATGTGTAAATTTAATAAGAGGAAATCTTGACAAAGGCTTGAAAGTTTCAAACTTAACCGATGTTGTATTATTAATACCCATTGTAAAAACCTATTACACAATTTTACAACATATATCGCACCTTTTATATTCAATTCAGACGGTGATTCAGGTCCTGCGGGGGAACCAGGACTAGGAATTCAAGGCCCTGTAGGTCCTGAGGGGCCAGGTGGATCTCCTGGTACCCCAGGAGCAGATGGGAGCCGTGGTCCCTCTGGAGCAGCAGGATCCCGCGGCCCTGCTGGTCCTCCAGGACAAGATGCACCCAATCCTGGATCAGTTGGAAGCACCTATGTCAGATGGGGGCGCACTGTTTGTCCAGCAACAGCCGAGCTGGTGTTAGATGGTAAGTGATAATCTTTGGTGAGATATTTTGGACCACCCTCCCTACTGAAAAAAATGACAGCCCCCTAAGGGCTCACTTCTCAATATCTGTCTGTCACCTGATGTGTCACAGTAAAACTAATTGAATAATTAATCATTAACAATTTATAAGCATGATTCTAGAATCTATGACAAGCGAAACTCAATTAAATACACGTAAGGATCCAACAAATGATACCAGCCGAGTAAGTGAAATGAATAAATAATATATAGACTCGGACAAACTGTCTTGAATTAAATTAACAAAGACCTTAAAATACACTGTCTCGAACCCGGTCCCTCTCGCATTCGCGGCGATAGGATAATCCACTAGACCACAGTACTGTGTTTACATGAATACCAGATGGCGCTTATGTATTCAAAGCCTTAGTTGAGATAATAAATAATTAATTCTCATAATTCCTCTATTATATGCACACAGGTATAGTTGGGGGTTCTCATTACACCCATGCAGGAGGAGGATCTAACTATCTCTGTCTGCCAAAGACACCGGAATATGATACCTACCAATCAGGAAACAGCGGCAACAGAGCATTAATTTACCTAGGAGAATATCAAACAACAGATTTTGCTCCTTATGGCTTTGCTTACGAACATGATGTCCCATGTGCTGTGTGTTATGTGTCAAGGCGTGGCACTCAAAAAATGTTTCCTGCGCTCAAAAATTGTCCAACAGGGTGGACACACGAGTATCATGGATATCTTATGAGTGAAAAATATGACCATTCAGGCAGCACTGAGTTTGTCTGTGTTGATCGTAACCCAGAGTTGGTCCCTGCAAGTGGTGCCAATTTGAATGGGGTTTTGTTCTATGCGGTTGAAAGCCGTTGTAGCGGCGCCATTGAATGCGGTAAATATGTTAATGAGAAAGAACTGACATGTTCTGTGTGTACCAAATAGCACAGAGATGTGTAGTAAACAGACAACTGTCCGAATCAGGACAGTTGGGGCAATACTGGTAAGAATATTAAAAAGTATACAGGGTGTCCACGAATTATCTATACCGAGGTATTACAATTTTTCCAAACCGTTTTCATATATCTTGCGCAATAGCCCAGCTTTCTTAGAAATTTTAGATTTTGAAAATTAGACATTTCGGATGGAAAATACAGACTTTTTTGTAACGAAAGTGGATTTGAAGTTGTTGTCGAAATGATCCATTATGAAAATCTATAAAGTCACTAACCCTTTTTAAACATTTAATTATTTCTGAAATGTTATTCACATTATTATTGCACCCTCCTCTTATGGACACTAGCTTTTTGATAACAATCTATTGTTGTGTGCATAGAAAACAAAGCTTTGATTGAATAGGGCAGGATTTGTTTAGCTTGAGTGGTTTTAACCTTCCTTTCTTTGGTGGAAGTTTTGAATATGAGGTGTGGGGTTCATTGTTTGAAATGCTGGTAGTACTAGAGAGAATAGCTGTAAAGATGAATTATGTGAGCCAAAATATGAATATATGTTTTTCATCTATTTCGATTATGTCTTGCCACAGCGGAACAAAAAGAGATATTTCAGAGAATCAGACATAACACTGTTCAACTTTATTATAAATGCATCATTTGATAACATCAACATATGTCCATTTCAATTGTATGACATTAGTCATGAATTTAGTTCAGCAAATTACCTTTCTAGAAATTGGCATCATGAGCAAATCAATATTTCAATATTATTATGTATGTAATTCATTTGTCATGTGTTATGTTAAAATACCCCGTATACTTTTAATATGATCAAACTTATAACTTTGAATGTTTTTGGTTTACGTAGAAAGAATGAAAACGTGATACCGTATTTGATTGGTTGAAACGTATGAGATGTGATATTGCAGTATTACAAGAGGTTTATTGTTGTGAAAACGACCTCAAAGAGTGGGAAAATGAATGGGGAGGGAGAATTTTCGGAAACCATGGCAGCAACAGAAGTAAAGGGGTTCTTACACTCATAAATCAGAAATGTGACATCACAAAGTCAGAACAACTTTTTAAAGACAATGAGGGAAGGTTATTAGCGGTGAAAATAGAAATAAATGATGAAATAATAAATGTATGGAATGCATATGCTCCAAACAATATTCAGGACCGTAAAAGTTACCTTGAATTTCTAAAACAATCAATATTAAAATATGGTAAATAACGGTCACAACTTACCATGCTTACTGGGCGGTGATTTTAATACTGTCCTCGACCCAAAAATTGATATGATTGGTAAAGGTGGACTCTCTCACTTTAGACCAGAATGCGCTAACAAAATTAAAGAACTTTTCACATCTCTAGATCTTTTGGATATATGGCGTAAGAATAACGGGAACAAAAAACGTTTTACATGGAGTAGGAAATCAACTCAGGTAAAATCAACATTAGACTACTGGTTTATTCCAAATATTCTTGAAGATAACGTGGAACGAATTGAGATAATTCCAGGGTATGGGTCAGATCATATGGCAATTGAAATGAAATTGGATCTACATAAAAATGAAAAGGGTTGTGGCTACTGGAAATTGAACAACAGTTTACTAGAAAACTTTGAATATAATGATGATATAAAAATGCTCATTGCAGAAGTCATATCCGAATATGGCGATATGTTAAATAAACGACAATTGTGGGATTTATGCAAAAACAAAATTAGAAAATATTCTATAGATTTTTCAAAGGGGAGTACTATAAAGAAAACAACTTACGGTTAAAAAAGTTAGAAGAAAATCTGAAAAAGGTGTACGATAAGATAGTAACAGAACTAAATAACACTGAATATTTACAAGAGTACGAAAAGACTAAATTAGAATATGAGCTACTTTACCATCATCATATGCAAGGGCTAATTATTAGAAGTAAGGCTCAGTGGTCCCAAGAAGGAGAAAAATGTACCAAATATTTTATGAACCTTGAAAAAAGAAATGTTAATAATAAGGTAATAACCAGCCTCCTAGATAGCGAGGGGGTAAATGTGACAAACGATGATGACCTCATCAAAATGCAGGTGGATTTCTATGAAGATCTGTACAAAACAAAGAGTATAACCCGTATAGATGATGTTAATGAATTTATGAAAAATATTAATGTACCGAAGTTATCTGAAGAAAATAGAATGAAATGTGAAGGTATGATTGACAATGAAGAATGTTTAACTGCACTTAAAAAATGTCAAATAACAAAAGTCCGGGGTGTGATGGACTTACTGCAGAATTTTACAAAGTTCATTGGCAATTGGTCGGTACATTGATCGTAGACTCGTTCAACGAGGCATACGAACATGGAGAGCTTTCTTCATCCCACAAGCGTGGGATTATTACTTTATTACATAAAGGTAAATTACTACCAAGAAACAAATTGGACAATTGGAGGCCAATAACACTTTTAAATATAGATTACAAAATTGCGGCAAAAGCACTTGCATCGAGAATAAGTGAAGTACTTCCGACGATCATTGATACCGATCAAAACGGTTTCCTTGAAAAGCGGGGTGCAAACTTAAACATACGTTTAATTGAAGATGTTTTGAGATACACCGAAACAAATAATATTAAGGGGGCTATGATCTGTATTGATTTTAAAAAAGCTTTCGATACGATTAAAAGGGACTTCATATTGTATTCCCTTAAACTATTTAACTTTGGTGAAAAATAATAAATTGGATTAAGACTATATTTAATAACACTGTCAGTTGTGTATTACATAATGGACATATGTCTTCTTTTTTTGCTCCCATAAACACGGTTACGAGTACCAAATAGGCCTACGCATATCGGCACGCGCAATACATGCATTTTACGGAATAAACCCCTACTTTTCTGCATGACTATCACTCCCCCGGGATAATATCCTAAACCTTTAACAACATATGTTTGTTGATGATCCATGTCCTCTCATTCCTCTGTACAACTTGTTGTACATTCCTGGTTTTAGATTTCAGGTTGCGTCTTAACCCCACCACATTCTCTATAACTATAACTATAACTGATGGGTTGCACAGATGAATGGTCTAAGACAAGGTTGCAATTTGTCCCCATTATTATATGTCGTGGCAGCCGAGGTAATGGCAAACCAAATCAGACAGTCAAAATATATACATGGCATAAAATTGCCCTTCCTTGAATACGACAAAAATGAAGTAAAAATTACGCAATTTGCGGACGACACAACTATATTTGTTAAAGATGAGGAATCAATAAAAAACGTGCTAAAAACATTCGAACTATTCTCACAAATTTCAGGCTTATATATTAATAAATTAAAGAGCGACGCTGTCTGGATTGGTGCTTGCAGAGAATCAACGAAAGAAATTGGGGGGATTAATTGGAAATGTGCACCAAATAATAATGTAAAAATTTTAGGGGTAGTAGTAAACCCATGTACTAAAATAGAAGAGTTATCTGTAAATTGGGAGTCAAAGATGGAATTGATAGAACGATCTATCAGAGCTTGGACCATGAGAAACCTTACAATGGTCGGCAAGTACGTACTGATAGTAAAAAGCCTTTTAGCATCAAAGCTATCATTTATCGGTTCAATAATTGACTTACCCTCTGAATTTGTAAATCGTTTAAATAGGATGTTTTTTAAATTTGTGTGGGGTGGATCAGAAAAAGTTAAACGTACAACATTAATAAATGAATATGAAAAAGGTGGGCTGAAAATGCTCAACTTACCACATTTTTTGGATTCGCTTAAATTAATATGGATCAAAAAGCTTGCAGATTCAGAAATCAGCACGTGGAAAAATATTCCTATTTCTTTATTGAAAAATACATGCTTAGACCTAAATATCTTCAAATGCAATTGTAGTTTTGAAACTATGAATAAAGCCGTAAAAGGTATTTTAAAAGAAATACCATCCTTTTACCACAACCTAATCAAAGTTTGGTTTAAAATCAAAAATACTGAAACTATAAACGAAATAGAAAACTGGGATAATCAAGTAATATGGAATAATGATTGTATAACGTGCAAAGGTAATACATTGTACTTTAAGGGATGGATAAAAATAGGTTTTGTTTATGTGTCAGACTTATTCAAAGACGATGGGGAAATGTATACATTTGATGAAATAAAGGACAGATTTGTTCATCCAGCAAATGCTTGTATACAATACATAGCTGTAAAACAAGCAATACCTACTTTGTGGAAGAATGAAAGAACAGGTACTAGATCGGATGGTATAACGTTCAAGTATAATAATGGTAACACTTCATTAGAACTTTGTACAACAAAAATATATCGAAATGCAATGATAGATAAAATAAATACAAAACCAATTTGCGAATTGTTTTGGGAAAAAATTCGAGTATAACAATTTTGAGTGGAGCGAAATTTGGGGCAAACATATTAAGCAAATTAAGGAACCACGACTCATGACATTAAACTGGAAAATAATTAGTAACATTTACCCGACGAAGATATTTCTCCACAAAATAGGTAAAGAGCATGATACTATATGTGACGTGTGTAATGAAATAAATTATATTGAACATTTCTTTTATTATTGTAAGAAAATAAAAAGTGTATGGACTGAAGTCAACAATATTTTATCGCAACAACACAATAGTTTAATTAAAGTATCAGTTACAGATGTATTATTTGGTTATAATAAAGAAGATGAAGACATAAACAATTCTATAAATAAAATAATAAGTGTTGGTAAATTAGTTATCAGCAAGTTCCGTTACGGGAACCACCCACATTTAATCAGCTTATTATTGTTTGAGCTGCAAATCAGAGATTTATAAAACGATGTTAAAAATGTAATTGTTTATTGTTTGTTTGTCTATGTATACCGGCATACCAAAGATATTTGTATGAATGGGGTTCAAATTAAATATTATAAACATGATTTGATGTAAAACTTATAATAAAATTAAATATGAGTTTATATACAAATAACTGGATACATGATGTATATAATGTAATGTTGAAAATTATGTAAACATGCCGTTACCTAATGATATCCAATGTAAACACGAAAAGCACATGAAAATGTGTTATTGAAATGAAAATGGGTAAAAGTGCTGAAAAGCATGAAAATGTGTAAACATGCTGAAAAGCATATGAAAATGTGTTAAACATGACATGCAATGTAAACAGGCTGAAAAGCATATACAAATGTGTAAACATGCCGAAAAGCATATAAAAATATAAAAATGCTGAAAAGAAAATGTGTTATGTAATTGTGTAAACATGCTGAAAAGCATATGAGAATGTACTAGTATATGAAAATGTGCTATACATGATATGAAATGTAAACATGCTGAAAAGCATATGAAAATGTGCTATACATGATATGAAATGTAAACATGCTGAAAAGCATATGAAAATGTACTTGTATATGAAAATGTGCTATACATAAAATGTGAAAATTATGAATGTAAACATGCCGAAAAGCATATAAAAATATAAAAATGCTGAAAAGTACATGAAAATGTGCTAAACATGTATATGATATGCAATGTAAACATGATGAAAAACATATGAAAATGTGTTATACATGTATCGATAATGCAATGTAAACATGATGAAACTATGTGAAATGTGAAAATTATGATAGAAATAAACAATAAAAGATAAAATAAAAAAAGAGATATTTCAATCAAATTAATGGAATAAGTAGTAAACATTTCCACCATCATATCGCAAGTATTTAAATTTGAAAAACTATTTTGTTTGTATTTTTATATATTTTTGAAACCTGGTTTAGATCATTCTGAGACACCCTGTAGTAAAAACTCAAATAAATTTACTAAATTTAGGGTGGATGATGTAGGTCAAGACATATTATATATTTTGTTTTGTTTCAAGAATCCATTCACTTCAATCAAGAATCTAGTACCCACTAATTGTATAGCAAAAATGCAGTCTTCAGAAGGTAAACAATCCATTTTTGTGATGACTATGACTGGCTGTAAAATGTGCCCATATACCCAGTCTTCACCAACCTGTATATTATCAACAACCTGTATACAACTGAATAGTGCCTGTGATAACATTCAAGAATCGGCATCATAATCGGATGAATTTTACATGGCTATACTAAGCTTATAATATCAAGACTTACTGATGCTATTAAGTACATCTTATTATTATTGATTGGATTGATAGGATTGGATTGATTGATTGATTGATTGATTGTTTGATTGATTGATTGATATTCATTTATTGACATTTATTTATTTATTTATTTATTTATTTATTTATTTATTTATTTATTTATTTATTTATTTATTTATTCATGTATGTATTTATTTATTTATTTATTTATTTATTTATTTATTTATTTATTTATTTTTACCACGTCATGATTATTATAGATAATATAATGTCAAAATCTGTATAATATTAATTCACTGAATTTTGTGTTTAAATGATTGTAAAAATGGTCTCGAGGGTAAAATAAACAATATACACACATTAAAGTGTTGCAAATACTTTTCCTTGAAGTTTGATTCATGCTATAGGGCTATATAAAAAATCACTAAACTGCTCGTCTACTCACTTGCTAAAGTGAATAGGTCTCAATCTGAATCATTCAAAATCAACGTTATTTTGTGCTCATAAGAAGACTGTTTTCAATAAGAGCCTCTCTCTTTACTGTAGCAGCCAAACATGTCGATGAACAAACAGCAGACTTGTTCTGATGGGCACATGTGATTGCTACATTGAGATTTAGACCTAAACAGCAAGTGGCTAAAACAGGAGTTTACTACAGATATGGTATCATTAGAAAGATGAACAAATTAGGTTTCCTTTTATATGTGTTATCCTGATACAAAATTAGAAATATAGGCCTAGGCGATTGAAATAAAAATTCCAAACTTTTATTTCCATCTTGTTGGGAATACTAAACTGTGTCTAACATTTTCAGAAAGAAGATGCACCTGTTTCATGATATTTATTTGAATAGCACAATTGATGCTATGAACTGGGTGTCATATACCAACTCTATTGAACGTAGAATAGGCCAGGTGCGAATCCCTTTTGTTGTCCGTTCCGCCTGACTACATGGATAACCTCTATAGCGGGTCAATTATTTGCACCTTACCCTTGTGGTGGCCTGGTAGCTGGCAATAATAATTGTTCTGACAGATAAGTCTATACCAGCAATGCCAACATTCTACTGAAACAATTTTTGGTATTATAATTCATCCATATCTGGTCTGTATTTAATATATCCTGCAATTTCTCATACACACATACAGCACTGTAGTGAAATATTGGTGTGTTAGCAAAAGTTGAAGATCCTCGTGTAGGATCTTGCAAAAACTTAAAACACTCATACTATACGATATTTTCCAAGTGACGCCCTTTATCCTTGATTTTTATGTTGGAGGCAGATCTTCTTGCAGATTTGCATTTTTGAACATAAATCGTAAAGATCTTGCAAGTTACAGAGTGATATGTTTCCTAATTATGTTAAAATCATGGTTTAAAGAGGTTGAAATAAACTGTCGGGGTCTGCGCCCGACGACTTATTTTCTTAGTGATTTTGGTTCGTAAATAGAATTCCACGGTTTACAAGTGAACGCAACAGTACTGAATGCTTTAAAACATGTTGGAAATTCCTTAAATAATTGGAAGCAGATTTTCATTGTGATTAGTCAAGCTATGACATTTTTCTACAGGAAATACAGTCAAGATCGATTCATGTCTTTCCTGATAGTCAAACTTTATAATCGGAGGGAAAATGTGTGTAAAAGTTTGACAAAATATCACATAATATACAACTTTAAAGCAAAATCAAGAATTGTTTGTTTTGAAGTTAAACTTATATTCAAACAAAGTTCATACAAAGTTGTAGACATCACAGATGGCTGATAAAGGGATCGGGTTCTCCATGTTTGGACTTATCAAACTAGAAAAAGATATCAATATATGAAATAATGTTAAGTACCAATGGTATAAATATTAAGTTCTTTGATAAAAGCAACCATTGATAGATTTATAGTGTGTATCTAGTTTTTTATCGACAAATAATGGCATTCAAATTTGATTAAGACCATAAGTGTACGCTTTTAGAAATCAATTTATGTCAAAAGATGACCGTTTTAATACTTGTTCTACTTCGAGCGGTATTGATTGATATCGTTTATGTTTGAATGTTTGATTGTAAAATCAGGATTTGATTACTGACATAATGTCTAACACTTCATTTTAGGTATATTTGCCATCTGTTCCTATGGTTATCAATTAACCATTGGAGAAATTTGGCTAAAGGAAAACATCTTAACACTTTCCACGGCGTCTGCAGACGACATTCAGAAATTTCACAAAATGTTTCAAAATTGTCAAATTTATTGAATTTAATTACCATATTTGGAATCACCATGAGAAATGCATTAATATAGTTATAAACATGCCTAGTATTGGCTCAGTAATCATTGAGATAGACCTTGAAAGTTGGGAAAGGTTCCTGAAATATCTGTTTTGTATTTGGTAAAATCAATAGCCGCATGAAAGTGTTAAAATGAGATTAGGATAAAATTAGTATAAAACTGACAGGACACGATCTCTTTGACTCATAACCAGTTTGGACAAGAAACACGGAACAAACGTTTCATCGGTAAATTTGCAAGACAAAGCGAACCAAGGTAAGATTATTTGATAAAGTTATATATTATGTGATAATTTAACCACTCCAAATGTGTATACTTTCTCTTATTTGAGCTATATACTCAAGTGTTGCCTCAAATCGTGTGGTGACACCAGCGTATAAGGAGTAAGATTTTCAAGCGCATGTAAGTTTGCAAAATTAATACCCTAAACTGGTGATAATTGCCATATGTTATTTATATTTATGAAGTTAAAATGCATCTCCGTAATGTGTTAACTCTGATATGTTGTAAAACATTTAAACACAATAGATTAATAAACTCACATTTTGGCAGCATTTCACCATTACCATAACGTGAAGTGAAATCCATGTTATGGCCAAGCCTTGGGGAAAATAACCCTGTGCTTAAAGAGCTGACTTAGTCTCTGGTTGAGTTGGATTTTGGACAAACTAAAATAAATTCCCCAAATATGGGCGGCATTCATTTGTACATGACAATTTCCCTCCCAATTAAACAAAAAAGGATCTGGTTTATTTTTGTTGCCTAAGGATTACTTTTTCAGAATCTGTGTTAAGGGTAATTTCATTGAGTACATTCACACAGATACCCACAACTTTAATACATGACTGTTGAATATGAGGGATGGTGATCAAATGGATCTTGCAAAAAGTAGCACTCAACTGAACATACACGTAGGTTGACATGCTTCTGTTGAATCTATATGCTTATGGGTAACTACATCATAAACACCACCTCTATTGCTTAGGGTGCTTCAAACACTTTAAATGTATGTGTCTATATCAGTTTCCTAGATTGTTGAACCATTATCATTTTATTTCAGATTTAAAGTTAGAAACAGCCGAGTTGCTACTGACATCATGCAGCCTAAGCGTAAAGCCGTGCTGCTTCTCAACCTGATCCTTCTCAACGTCATAGTCTGTTTGGCATCACCAAGATCCACCAGAGAGGAGAAGGAACTGACATTACTCGAGGAGAAGGAGCTTGATCAACCCTTGCAGGAGGGGGAACGAGAGGAGGGGGAAGTGGAGCAACTAAGAGATCAAGAGGACACAGAGAAACCTTTTCAGCTAGATGTCGAGGAGATTGACACAAACCTGGATTTGGAGGTAGGTTATGTACTTTATTTCACTTACTCTGGACACTGATGTAACTTTACAGGCACCTCCTGTCTCGTAGAAGTGAGTGAAATTAAGGTATACAAGATGTACAGGCTGTCCCGGGGGGGGGGGGGGGTACTTAGTGGATATGGTTACGGGATGTGCCGTTGTAGAGGGTCACATTTTCCACCCTTTTTCATAGCCATTTGTGGTAAATGTATGGGTCTAAAATCCTTAATTTGACTGTTTTTCACAGAAATGTTTAGCAAAATCTGTCAAATATATAGGAAAATTATGGGTTTCCGGTAAACATATGGGTCGATTTTCCTGAAAATTGGAAAATGTTTGGGTCCATTTTCATTTTGCTGGCGGCATACCCGTACGTAACAAATAACTGAGTACCCCAGGGAGGCTGTCCCAGAAAGATTAGTACCCATCGATGCCCAAAATGTGAAGATATACTTTTTTTACTTTATCTGAAGCATGAAATCACCATCTTTAACCAAATTGAGTAATAATTAAACTACTATAATATATTTACATAGATTGCCATTGTGAATTGTGAAAAATGGGTATATTATTTTGACATCATTTTACCACACTTGCGCATAATTGGTTCAATTGAAATTATTTTGCAATTAATTTCGTATAATTTTGTAAAAATGTATTACATAATAATCTATAATTCAGAAGTTTTCACCACACCAACTCAACTCTCCAATGTCAAAAAGAGATCTTCACCACTGCTAATCACCAAGTACCACATATGAAGAGGTTTTTTGCAAAAGGGCCTTCATCCACTTTGGCTCTTATTGAGAAAAAGTCAAAAAACTGTTTCTAAATATTCAAGTTGAGCAATTGAAAAACTGAATGAATTATGAAAGAGGTACACTACATACTAATTTAAATTGACATAAATTTCAAATGTGCTAGTTTTCAATTTTTTTTAAATCATGTTTACATTTTTAGAAAATTTGGATGTAGGCCCTTTTGCAACAAAACTCCATCTGTTTGTACATACAGAAAAAATAAAACACAAAAAAAATCATTTATTTTAATCATTTAAAAAAAATATGTTTGATATAGAAATGTATAAGTCACAATCATATGTTTCTAGGAAATAATGTCATTTTTTTTCTCAAAAAGACCTACATCTCATTGTAAACAGCCATTGAAGTTGTTGTTTTGTTGCAAAAGGGACTGTATCCCGAATTAATTCTGGATACAGTCCCTTTTGCAACAAAACAACAATTTCAATGGCTGTTTACAATGAGATGTAGGTATTTTTGAAAAAAATGACTTTGTTTCCTTGAAACATATGATTTTTACCTATACATTTCTACATCAAACTCATTTTTTTAAAAAATGCACCATAGCCCTTTTGCAACAAAGCTCTTCATATACAGGGTGAGTGAGAAAGAATGGCCACTTTTTTAGCAAAGGCGTCACACAATTTAGCCATGCATATTCAAAACCAATGCTATAAAGACCTATAATTGGTCTTTCATTCAAAAAATAATTAATTAAAAATCGACCATTGTGTTATAAAGTTACACTAATTTTAGTAAAGCCCCACATTTTAAAGCCAATCCACAGGATGGTTGATTTATCAAGTCATTCCTCTATGTATTCTATGAGGTTCGCTTTCTGTATCAGCTGAGATGCCTCTTTTCAGTTTTCTTTCTTGAATTCATGTTTTTCATTAACCATAATTCAACAGGTCATTTTTATTTCCAGTCATTTTTAAAATTTTGTATCCAACATTCATGTGCCTTTTCAGGTTTTTCACTAGTTTCATTGAGTAGCATGTCTGAATCAGCCAGCCAACAATACTATTGTTATTGCCATCCTGTGGATTGGCTTTAAAATATCAAGGGTTGAGCGCCAGAAGGCCGTAACTCAATTTTTGGGCAAATTGATATTTTGGTACAAAATAATCCATATAACCTAGATTTTCAGAACCATTAAGAGATAACTCATAAACCACTCTTAATTTGACAAAAATCATCAGAGTTATAAGTTGGGTGCTACAATGTACTCATACTGTAATGAGTCCCAAATATTTGAATGTCAATTATCTCAAAATAGCATTTCTTGAGTTACGGCCTTCTGGCGCTCAACCCTCGATATTGGGTAACATTGTTGTAACTTCATGACAAATTCAAAAATTCTGCTTTTGAATTAAAGTCATATATGTAGTCTTTTTAGCACCATCATTGATCTTGTAATATGCAGGCCCAAAATATTTGTGGCGTTTTCGCTAAAAATTTTAATTTATTCAACTGGCTAATCACATCAAAATATAAACTACACAATAAAGGAGGTCTGCTGAGCAGCCAGGGAGCACTGAAAGCACAAAAGAGTACTATAGTATCACCACAAGGTGCAGTGTTCCCAACTCAGCAGAGCTCTACAAACACCAGAAAATAAAACATACACACCCCTATATAAATACACACAAAATAAAAATTACAATAAAGGCAACACACTATTATTTTCCTTATAGTGACGCTTAAGATTGGTTTTAAAAACTGGTTTGCTAGATGTGGTGAGAGAGTCTCTAATTGATGATGGAATAGAAGACCATAGAATTGGGAAATTAACGAAGAGGCAAAATTTGTAGGCGTCAGTCCTAGGAGTAATGTATTGTTTAAATGCTAGCTCATTGTATCCAGACAGCCTGAGTAGTTAGGTAAGTGGGGGTTCTGGATCATCTACCTTATATACCACCTCATCAGTAATTACTACTAATACCCTCGATTTGCTCTCTCTCAGCTTGGATTTTTTTTCTTTTTCTTGTATACCAGGTACCCAGTAATTTATAACTATAAATCCAAGCTGAGAGAGAGCAAAGCGAGGGTATTGATAGTAATTACTGGTGCCGTGGTATATAAGGTAGATGATCCAGAACTAACTACTGCAAATACAACAAAGGGAATTTTGAGATATCTTTTTTGGTATGATTTTTGTAGTTTTAAAATTGTTTAAGGGATTTAAAACTAAATTTATTACATTTTTATGTAAATAAATATTAAATAGGTAAATAATTTTAATTTGAACTTTTTATTTACCTTGTATAGAAACAAAATGTTACTAGATGACTTCAATACTTTTCATAATATTACAACACCAATTGTATTACCGTTTAAGGAAGAAAATGGTATTTTGTATGTAGTATATCAATCGAAGGACTGGGCGGTATCATATATAAGAGGCGGAATAAGTTCATTTTATACAAAGTCTGTGTTAAAATTGAAAAAGAAATTTGGGGTTGAATTATTACGCGCTTTAAAATTAGAGCCTGAAAAGATAAAAATTAAACCAAAAAACAAAAAAGAAAAATCAAAAACAATCAGTGATGGGCCTCTTAAAAATATGGTATATAACAAGGAATCAATAGAAAATTAAATTTTAAACGAAAAAAATCCAGAACCCCCACTTGCCTATCTACTACAAATACAACGAGGAGAATCTTTTTGTATGATTTTTGTATTAATTAATTTATTTAAAAAAATTAAAAATCTTCAAATATATATGGATTTGCAAACAGCACTAGTAAACTTTAAAAAGTTTTATGGGATACCAGAGAATACAAACATTAATCTAGACTTCAAGTTTGAGGATAATGACTTGTCCGTAAAGTACAAAGAGAATTGGATACAACTAAATTATAAAAAAAGTCCCGAAAAGTTTAAAATGAAGTCAAGTTTGGGGATTAAGTTTTCAAACAAGTTTATGGCAGAACTTATACCAACGCCACTAATTGATTATCCAACGGGTGAATATCCTGAACTTAAAAACGACCCATCGTGCCAGTGGGTTAGCGCAAAAGCAAAGAAATGCAATAATGACCGAAGACCAAAGAATTTATATTGTTGGAATCATAACACTCAAATACAAAACGGGGCAGAAATACCAAAACCGCTAGTTAAAGAAGAAATAACAATAACAGAAGAAATGCCAAAAACTGAAGCAGTGGTATTAATAGTTGATGATAATTAAAAAAATATTTGAAGATTTAAATTTACTTAGTATAACAATGACCACAACTAACACAACTGAAACAACTTATACAAACGAAAGTACAGAAACTATGTTATCGGATGAAGCGTTTGACCATCTTCTTAAAACACAATACCCAGAAACGACGAAATGGAGAGAATTAGTAATTGGCAAAATTTATAAAGTGGTATCGAAAAAAATCATTGACACAGAAAAGGGAGAATCAACGATCATAATCCTTGCCGATGGAATTCACGTATGGGCATGTTCAGCACTAGAAAAGCGTTTAGAAGAAGATAAACATAGAGAATTTCCTTGTTACATTCGATCCAATGGTGAAATTCAAAGCAAAAAAAATAAAGCCTATAAGTATTTCGGCTTTGATCTTGTATGGCATGTTAATAAATAATTAGTTAACACAAATTTTTAACAAGTTGCAAAACGAAATAAGAAATGCTAATTGTTATAAATTGCACCAATAATTCCGTCGCAAAATGCTTTAAATTTATCTGATGTAGAGCTTATACGCTCAGATTTACTCTTTTTTTTTCTTCTTTTTTTTTGTTAATTTAATTTTGATAGTCGCTACCAGGCGAGCAACAAATAATGCTTAGAGCCAAGCTGGGTTTATTAGAATATGTTGAAGGGGTTGATGGATTTACGTTTAAGGGACTCCAAGTTTCATAAGAGTATTCACAGCTTCTTTCTTGCCTATTTCCATCCCTTTTTTTTCGGCATCTGCACGAATTTGCTCTCTAACTTCATCATTTATTTCTTTGAATTCTGTACGCACTCTCTCGCGTATCTGATTTTTATGACCGCGATAATTCTCTCGCTCAGCCAGAATTAATTGGAATTCTTCATCGCTGATTTTATTATCTTTTAGGGCATTTGATACTAGGCCATTAATGCTGGACATCTTGGACATGGCTACATTCTTAATGCGTTCATGTTTTTCAACTTTCTTAAGTATGATTTTACAAATTGCGGATGCTCCGACAGATGCGGCACCCATTCCGATAGATACAATTCCCAAAGGCAAAGCGATGGGAGCTCCAATCCCAGTGCCAAGCGCGGTCATACCAGCGGTGCCTGCACCAACGGCAATAACGCCAGATGTGGTGCTAGCATAGAAAAAACTATTGTATATTGATTTATATCTGCGTCTCAATCTACTTCGTGTTATATTTTCTGATTCGAGAAAACTTCTTATTTCCGAAATTTGTTTAAGTCTAAAAGTTATTCCATTATCATTAAACTGTTGTTGTGCAAGCTCATCTTCTAAATTTGGGTACAATGGCGGGGCTGTTGGTTTTTTACTAGGCATGATATATTATTATGAATATATTTTTTTTAAATTAATACTTCATCGTCTGTAAAATTTTCAACGTGATGATCTACGAAATGTTGAACTATTTCCCCTTTGTTGAGATTTCTGTCGTAGAGACTCACGATGCCTAATTCCTTCATTCCCATTCTGATATAATGTACAGAATCGAAGTTTAAATTATGTTGTCTTATTTGTTTACCATTTATCCACACATTAAGTTTATTTGCAACACATTGAATGGTAACATGATTAAGCTTTGTGGTGTCTACAATATGAATTATAGCATTTTCATTGCTTAACACATTATCAGTAATTGTATATTTAAAGCTATCTGCTGTCCACATCATTGTTAGATACGTAACAGACTGGGTAGTAGGGTTATAAAATGTTAAAATGGAAGTATTATTTTCCACTGGTGGTGATTCTCCAGGCCGTGCTGAAAAGAGTAGAGTCCACGGAGTTGATAAATTTGGTGTACATTCAATATGAAGTTTAGAGTTTAATTGCATAATACCCAAGTCTTTACTGGGGTTTGGTATCAAATCTATATCATAAGTTGCTGTAATAGTTTGTGGACGGTTATTAATGTACGTTTTACCGCTATCTGCATTGTCGTGTTTAATTTCAACCAGAAGTCCCCTTTCGAAATTGATATTTTTTCTCGCTCTAACAGAGAAGTATACTTTACTATCATCTTCAGGTAGTACAATATATCTCGCTAAAACATATGGTCTGGTATCATGTTCATGTTGTTCGATTCTGTCCACGTACTGTTTATTTACAGCGTCAGTTTCATCTACAGGGTTTCCAACCTCTTTGATTGCGTTGTAGTCCATTATAAGATTTCCTGTCATTGTATCACCAGCTTTGCTTAATTTTTCTGTATTAAGGCGTGATGTTAAGTCTAAAACAAAAGCAGCAGTTGCGGCATGATGTCTTTGTCTTGGTTCACCCAAGTTAATAATGTTGTGCTGTTCCATATCAAGGTCTTGCGATGTGGAGGTTAAGGAGGTTTGCATGGTTGTATAGTTGGGTCCATAAATGCTCATTGTTATATATATATTATTATATACTTTTTATTTCAAGATTTAAATCGATTGGCAGTAAATTATTGTCTAGCTTGTGTGTCACTCCGTTTCCCCATTCTACTTTAAAATCAAAATCAAGCTCATTTATATCCCCTGAGTTCAGTGAAATATAATCGGGATTATCAAAATTAAATGTGGAATGTTGTCCAAAGGGCTCTGGTGATATTGGAATAATTTCTAACAGTTGAGATCCTCTTAGATTTTGATTTACATTATGGTAATTACCCGTTGTCGATAATTGCTTTAAATATATAAGTATTCTTTTAGGTGCAAGTTCTACCGGACGATCCCCTACGTAATCCTCATTAATCCAGCTAGATTCATCGATACCTAACGCATATCTAACTGGGTCCGGCAACCAAAGTTTAATGTTTGGAGGTAAAGTTATATCCACGAGACCACTTTCAGGATTAACTGTTATACTTAAGTTTTCAATTCCATCCATAATAATTTTAGTAAGATGATTAAAATTGTAAAACCCTGGCTCAATCGGTAGTTCCTGTGATTCCTGTTTATTTCTTCCCCATCTAACCGTTGTTTTTTCATAGATATTATACCATCCAGACCACACTGTAATTCTTTTAATTGCAATTTTCATATCTCCACTTTGGTTGCAGAGGGGTATATTAAAAGTAAATGGTTTGCCTTTACTCGCGTTAGTAATTCTCACAATCATTATAATTAATATATATTATAAATATATAAAATTGATTGTGCTAATTTAAAAGACGTGCCTTTACAGATGTTATTTATTGTAATTTTCATATTTTATATTATATATTTATAATAATGGCAAAAAATAATGCAACGAGTCAAACCGACCCTAGTGTTCCAAAAATGTTTAAATTAAACTCTAAAGCATCTTTCAGCTCTGGTAGTGTTTATGAACCAACGCATCAATTTAGCTTAGTAAATCAACACATTCAAGTAAATCCGCATAACAGCTTTTTAGTGAAGTTTAAAAATATCTGGAATCGGTACAAGTTGCCCAAAGTGACGGATGAAGCTGTTTACAACGACTGGATTAACAACCCAATGCAATTTTGGCAAAATCAATTAAATTTTGCAATTTGGTGTGCAACTACAGGATGCGGTGTGTCAAAAGAACACTTACAATATAAAGACCCCATGGTCAAAAGCATATTTAGATTTCATACATATTACCAAATTAGACGCATTCTTATTGTTTTAGGATGTCCACTGCCGAGTGAGAATGATTTTGACCCTTATGACAATCCAATCAAAAGAGATGTGTTAGAAAAAATGGTTAAAGATTTTAATTGGGATGATAGAATACCATCTACTCAAAGGCTTGATTTATCTTATGGTCTTGGGTCTGTACGATACAATTCTTTACATGGGTTAAGAGGAGAACAAACAAAAATACTAGAACGTGGAGGCGACTACGACCCAGCTAACAAATGGACAGTTCATATTCCACCTTCAGGCAAATTTGCAGTGAATGACCGACACACTTATAAAATTGAATATATCGAGCAATACTTTAAACCCACAGTTATTGATTCGCGGCATAAGGCAGTAAATCCACAAGTTGGTTCAGAACTTGATGCAATTGGATCGTTTATACTCGATAAAAGCAATGGATTCACAAAAGAGGGTATTTTGCGAATTAATGAATCGATAAGAACATATGTATACACAATCGTTGGGGCACAAGTAAAAACAAAAACATCAATTATAAGCGGCAAGAGAGAGCTTGAAGCCCAATCTCAGTTTTATACAAATGTAGATGCCAAAATTAAAGGCATAGAAAACATTGAAGAGTCAATAGATCAATACCAAGACATACTTCAACATGCAAGAAGCAAATTAGATTTTGTTGTTGGACTAAACTTGTACATGATACCAAGTGACATGGATCTTTACATAGGCACAATAAACGGATATAACAACTTGCTTACAACAGCAACGACAAGTGATTTTTATATTGGGGTAAATGACGCTGTGAACAGCATAAAAAAAATACCACCGGTTTCAGCCACTGAATTTGATGCAACTCCAGTAATACGACCCAATTTGAGCGATCAACCTGTAACCCCTACGTTAGTTCCTTTGCCAGACATTCCTTCAGAATTTGACTTAGCCCCAGCTCCCGAGGATAATTTGCTTGATAGCTCTGATTTTGATGCTTCAGATAATCCTAAAGAAGATCCAACAACATTAACGCATGAAGAGCTTAAAATAGGCTTAACTGTAGGGGGTATAATTATAGGAACTTTAGCTTTGGGGTATTTGAAATAATTACTTTGAGGATATAAGTTTACTAACAAATTCATACAAAAGGTACCCAACGGCAATAAATAGCACCCACAAGTTTTCTGCAAGCACACCAACTACAGAAGCCGCTGATTTCATCAAAAGGCTAATAACTGCCCCAATAAGGCCAGGCAGTGCAGCCAATGCTTTGTCTCCCAATTTTATAAGCAAATTTACTAACTTTTGCAGTTGTGCTTTGATCCATTTGCGAGAGCCTGGAGTTGGTTTGGGATCGGGTTTTGGGTCGGGTTTCGGATCGGGTTTTGGATTTGGTGTTACTGATTTTACTGCTGATGTTATGGATTTTACTAATGTGGTAATAACCAAGCCTATTGCCGTTAATATAACCGTAATTGTGACTCCCTGTTCGCGAAATAGTATGCGGATTTTATCACCAAGCGCCAGTTCTTTACTTAGCATTTTTTCGTATGTGTGTTTTATTGCTTCAATTTGAGTTTTAATTTCCGGTACAAAGCCTGTTATAATATTTTTTTGAAATTCGATTTTAGAATCTAACTCTGCAATGCGTTCTTTTCTTGTGGCTTTTTGTTCTTCAGTTATATCAACAATAGAATCAGCTACTTCTTGCTCTCGTTGCCCATCATATTCATTAATTTTAATCATCGCTGCTTCAATTTGCCCCTTAACAGTTTTTAACTGTTGGTTAAATCGTCCCACATCACGAACTAATTGCGCATCAAAATTGTTTTGTTGTTGTGTTGATTCATTTTGTGGGTTGTAATCATTTAAAGTTTTTAGAAAAATATCTGTGTTTTCTTGAGTGGAATCTATGACTTGTTGTAAATTTGATG
Organism: Ophiura sarsii; assembly: GCA_035610835.1. Lineage (NCBI taxonomy): Eukaryota > Metazoa > Echinodermata > Ophiuroidea > Amphilepidida > Ophiuridae > Ophiura > Ophiura sarsii. Next base: position 24,367,201 of record CM069444.1, read on the forward strand.
AAGTAACGGATTCAGGTAAACCGGATAATGCCTCATCTACGGCGACTCTTACTGATGGCGAAACATTCCTGGGAGTTTGATTTTGTCTGTAATTACTCAATAGTAGTCCATTTCTCATAAAATTAGTGCCACCTTGCCCCCTGGGAAGAAGTCGTCCATAATCATTTTCTATAGTACTTGCTGACTTAAATATTTTTTTATCTCTTACTGTAGTTAGTTCTACCTCAAAACCTTGCCATTTTGCATATATAGCACCATCACTTCCTACTCTTAATTCCGCAGATGGTACAAGAGCATCGCTTGTTGCTATTATATAATTGCGAGGAGGGCTAGTAAATACTCTATTAAAAGCAGCATCGGCTATTTTATTTTTTTCCATATTAAGAGCATTAATAGCATTAATTTGTGTGTTGTCTACGGACATACCATCATTACTTCTTAAGTTTGCCAATCTTTGTTCTAAGGCATCAAAACTATTTCTTTCGGTTTGATATATTTCATCTGTGAATGATGTTTCTTGAGTGTCTCCTGTTGTATCTTCGTCTCTACCTCCTCTCGCAAAATCATCTAAGTTAACGTCATCCATAATTAATTTTTATTTATATATATATTAGATATATATATAATAAATAATAAAATGAGTATGGAGTATGGTAATAAACTTAATCCTATGAGAAAGTTACGTAAAGCGAAGGGAATTAAAGGCGAGCGCATGACAGTATACAACACTCACAATCCAGACACAATTGATCCAAACGGCATTCTAACAGTACGATTTCCAGATTTAGGCCCTCATGATGTAATTATACCCGGGACAGCAAAACTATCGTTTAAAATAGCCCTCAATGCACCTGCAGATGCAAACCGCACAATCGTCAATAACTTGGGTCGCGCAATCGTGAGCAAAATTGAAGTTAAGCTAGAAGGTCAAAGCGTTTACACCCTTAATGACAGTGATATTTTTCACTGTTATCAAGATCTGTGGATGACGCAACAAGAGCGTGAAAATTCAGTATATCAAGGAATTCAATCCGAGGCCCTGCGAAAGATTAGAATTAATGCCGGCGATAAGGGTGCCAATGCCTCTGATGTTGCCCTGGGAGATGCCTACAGCAACTTGTTTAGTATTCCGCTTGATTTTGAGTTGCTCGAGGCTAATATGCCATTTCATCAATACGACCTTAAGGACAGACTATCTTACGAGCTAACTTTCAATAATTATGGCAACGTGATTGTGTCCAGTGATAATACTGCAACTTATACAATTACTGGGATTAGTATGGAATTTGAAGTGCTAAACTCTAAAGCCTTAGCAATGGACATTAAGCAAAAGCAAAAAGGCCGCCATATTGTGCTTTATGATCGTGTTATAAGACATACTAAACTACCCCTAAACAAAAGCGAATCAACTTGGAACATTACTCTAGCACCTCAAGCATTCTCAATGAAAGGAATTCTAATTATATTCAAGGAGCCGCAAACCGCATTCAACGGAGACAGTGAAGATTTCTACAACCCCAAAATTACTAAAGTTTCAACTACAATCGATGGTAAGCCCAATCAGATTTATTCTAGCGGTATGCGGGCTCATCAACAGTTCCACGAGATCAGGAAGCATTTCTCAGACGGCAAGAACCGCGATACTATAAATGTTGCAAAAGAATTTGACTTGGCTGATGTAACAGCGGCAGAATACTTTACTAATAAATATGCTCTTTGGCTTGATTTTCGTAGTAACGATGATTTGACATTACACGGTAGCGGCAGGAAAATTGAGGGTGCTAGCCAATCTATACAAATTGAGATTGAGAAGACAGCCCAGGCAGCAGGAGCTCTAAACGCCTACATTTATTACATCGCTGATGCCCAACTTAACTTTGAGAATGGCCGTCTTGTGAATGTTGCCTACTAGCTGGGGGTTGCAACCCCACACCCCCGCGTTAAGTGAGTGAGTGTTGTTGGGGGTATTGTTGGGAAAAATAAAAAATAAATAAAGATATAATATAATGAGTTTAGTGAAGACACCGCATTCAGCGATTATTTGTGGAGCAACAGCTTGTGGAAAGACTGAGTTTTTATTAAATTTGCTAGAGACCGAGAGAGGGCCTAATATGCATGCTGGTAAATGGACCCAAATGACCTATTCGCCCAAATACAGATGGATTTTTATATTTTGTCCAACTCTTGAAATAAATAAGACATATCATGCACATAAATGGCTATTTACAGATGACAGAGTAATGTTGATTAATCCTAAAAAGGAGGGTGGTTTGAATCTTGCCCTAAAAAAATATTATTATTTGAATGCGCGACAAGAAGATGGGGAGAGTCTATTTATAATTGATGATTGCAGCGCACTGAAAGACCTCAAAACTAAAAATCAAATGCTGTCAGAAATTGCATTTAGTGGGCGTCATGCTGGTTGCTCTATGTGGATTCTTACCCAAAAATATAACTCTATTCTTACCGACTTCCGCGAGCAAATTAAGTGGCTATGTTTGTTCTATTGTAAAGATCGTGACAGTTTTGCTGATGCTTTGCGCGAAAATGATGTTATTCCGTCAAAAGACGAACGAGATAGAATGCGAGACTTACTTGCACAACATAAACACTCAAAGTTAATATTAGTTACTGAACAACCAACTTCTTATAATTTCTTAAAATAGATGCATAATAACAATTTCAACATATGGTTAATATTAAATTATTTTGTTTAAAAAAAATAATTTCTTAAATATAAAATGGACGACGCTAGTATTGATGCATTAATGAATAGTATTCAAAAACTTGAAAACGAAGGTGAACCTTCAAAAAATCTACCTCCTGTAATTCCACAACTTGATCTATCACCGATGCGAGAACGCTTAATTGGGGTTGTTGCGGGAGGAAATAGCAAAGAATATTTAGGCAAAAACATTACAGTAGCTGAGATTGAGAGCATGGAAGAAAAAGCACTGTTAAAATTATACTCGCGATATGATGCATACATCGGCAATGTAATGGCAAAGTCAGTAAAATCAGCATTATGCTCAGCTTATGCAAATGCAGTGGGATTGCTAGCTTCTACACTTTCAAATAACAAACTAGTACTACGAGATGGTGAAGAATTAACAGAAAAGCTAATAAACAATCCAGTAATTAATATTGCTTTGAGTACATACAGTTGCACGCTTTACCATAAGTATGGACATTACTTAGCACCGCTTACAGCAACTCTGCTTACTTGTGGATACATTCACAAAGGGGATTGCACCCCCACAACTCCTGAACAATCAGAAGATAATGAAAAAGTTAAATCGTCAAAATCTCAAAAAGAGAAATAAATTTATGGGTAATTGTGGGTAATTGTGGATAATTGAGGGTAATATTATGGGTAATTGTGAATAATTGTGGATAATTGTGGGTAATATTATGGGTAATTAAGGATAATTTTTAAATAAAAAAAATTATAATTTAATATTATAAAATGTCAGAGCAAAAAGACGATGTTAGTGTATCTGAACCTAAGGCTAAAACTGAGGCGCCGATCGAACCAAAGGTTGTACCACCTCCAGCGCCAATTCCAGTACCTGTAACAGCCCCAGCAGTCAAAATAAAAAATCCCAAGAGACAAGAGGCAGGGCGAAAAAATGCCGCAAAACAAAAAGAACTAAAAGCGCAAATGCAAAAGCAAATAGAAGAGTCAGCAAAAATAATAACTAATTATAACGATAAACCATCACAGCCTATTTCCATTCCTGAACTGCCTAAAAAACATACAAAAATTAGCACTGATAACTTGTATTGGCAAGTTCCTGCAGCACTTACTATTTTAATTGTAGGGGGAATTTTAGTATTTCTTCAACAAGGTAATAAAATACAAACAAACAAATTTTCTTCCTCCGCTCCAGTCGCTAAAACAACTGATTCAGCTCCATCAGATAATGTATTTGATTGGTAAGGCAGGGCTTTTGTAAAAATTATAAAGAGCATTGTAGTTAATTTCTTTCTTTTTTAAATTTGTGTGCATAATATATAAATGGACACTACAACAAATACACTAGTTAATTCAGCATACAATACAGCCTTGCTGAGTGGGCTTGTTTTCACCAACTGTTTCCTCACAGAAAAGGCATTTGGCACTAAACCAACTAATCTAGGCAAATTTAATATTGAAAATATGGCCAAATTTACTTTTAATCTTTATCTTGCAGATTTAACAAAAACTTGGGTCCAAAAACAAGGATGGCTTCCTGAAAATATTATACCAAGCTCAAGCGTTACACCGGGAAATTAAAATAAAAAAAATAAAAAAATAAATTAAATATATATAATGGCGATGTTAATAGGTGGTGCTGTTGTAAATGCATTAGCTTTTACAGGAAGTAATTTTTTGTTTAGTTTAATTAATGGCGATGCTGAGAGGAAAAGGCATGACTTAGCTTTAGAAGAATTACAAAAAGGTAGAGACATATGGAATCAGAAAAGACTAGACAACATCGATTATGCAAACAGACGATTACGTGAAGAAGCAAACTCTGAAAAAACATTCACTCAGATATCTAAAGCCGCTGCAGAATATTATCTCGTTACGGGGCAACATTTAACGCTACAAGATACAGGCCCAGAGCCTATGTTAGAAGATTATTTAGACGAAAATCAAGTCTCAAATATACAGACTGGTGAAATATTTGTTATTAGCACAGGTTTAGTTCTCACTGGTTATTTAGCATACAAGTATTTATAAGTGTGGTTATAATTATGTAATGATGAGCTGGCTTAGCAAATAATGTGGTATTTACATTAGCAACACGTTATTATCACACACCTCGAGTTCACACAGAAGACTTGTTCTGTAGGGGTCATAAGGTCACCACAGAAGACTTGTTCTGTAGGGGTCATAAGGTCACCACAGAAGACTTGTTCTGTAGGGGTCATAAGGTCACCACAGAAGACTTGTTCTGTAGGGGTCATAAGGTCACCACAGAAGACTTGTTCTGTAGGGGTCATAAGGTCACCACAGAAGACTTGTTCTGTAGGGGTCACCACAGAAGACATGTTCTGTAGGGGTCACCACAGAAGACTTGTTCTGTAGGGGTCATAAGGTCACCACAGAAGACTTGTTCTGTAGGGGTCACCACAGAAGACATGTTCTGTAGGGGTCACCACAGAAGACTTGTTCTGTAGGGGTCATAAGGTCACCACAGAAGACTTGTTCTGTAGGGGTCATAAGGTTAATGAGGTTGATATGCCTATGTAGTATTATATATAGGTAGTCTTTGGAACAAGATAGAACAGGTTTAAACCGACACTGGGTTGTATTTTTGTTAGGTTTAATTGCACAATTCTCAGATTGTTATCTATGTATGGGCTCGTGCATTATCAATTCGGTCTATGCTTCAATCTTTATCTAGTGGACTTTGACACATTGTACACCAATAAATTAAATTATTTTCTGCAGTCTTATTTAATTCAAGGGTACATGTATAGTGTTAATTGCAATAAATTATTTTGTATGCATTTAATATATCATGGCTTCAAAAACAGAAGTAACCCCCCGCACCTCCACTAAGCTATCTAAAATTTATTATAGCCCAAAAGGATATTGGCGTGGAATTGCTGCCATCAAAAAGTTGTCATCCACCGCGAGTGTGTCAGAAGAAATTGCAAAAAATTGGCTAAGAAAGCAAGCAATTTGGCAGATATATCTTCCTGCTCCAAAATATATTCCAAGACCTAAATTTGATATAATTACACCAAATGAAGCCCATCAAGCCGATCTATTATTTTTACCACATGATAAATTACCCCGCGGACGCAAACTATATAAGTATGCTTTAACAGTTGTCGACATTGCCTCGCGCTATAAGGAAGCCCACCCGCTTTCATCGAAAAATTCTGATGAAGTTGCAAAAGCATTTTCTAATATTTATAAACGCGGCCCACTAACATGGCCTAAATTGTTACAAGTTGATTCAGGACGTGAATTCATGGGCACTGTTAGTAACTTAATGACATTAAATAATGTTGCAATTAGACGTGGTGAAAGGGGTTTGCATAGAGCTCAGGGAATAGTTGAGAGATTTAACAGAACACTTGCTGAGAGGCTATTTGGGTATCAGTATGCGCAAGAATTACTGTTGGAAGCACATGGCAAAGATGCACGATCGAGAGAATGGGTCGCTAGACTTCCAGCCGTTGTTAAGGCTTTAAATAATGAGGTAACTCGATTAATCGGTAAAAAACCTTCTGTGGCTATAACAAATAATCAAATTGAAATAAAATCTTCTGCACCACGGGGTTCCAAATCTGAACAGCGCATACCTACAAACATTGGAGTACGATACTTATACCAACCTGGTGAGTTAGAAGGTGGTGAACAAAGGAGAGCAACTGATCCAATTTGGTCGTTAAGCATAAATCGAATAGGTAATACCATCGTAAAACCTGGAGACCCAATTTTGTATTATTTAGACCAAAAAATAAACCCTCACACTCCAAAACGCGGTTTTGTACGTCAAGAATTATTAGTAGTACCTCCCGATACTCAATTACCACCTGGTGGTATTCTGTAATGCCCATATGCTAAAGTGCTAATTCCATCATTTGCAATCCATCGCTTTGTGTCTAAAGGTGAAAGTGATATTTTATTAACATGTATGCCGTATATTTGATGCTTTTCACTCCGTAGCATATTCATGCCATGCCTAATAACTTTTTGATCTTTAAGTACATTTTTATATTGTTCATGCGTAATGTGTTTTTCAACCACGTATTTTTTTACGCCTTTTGCTTTGCGGATATTACCATCTGATGTAACTATTGAATACATTTTAGGTCTTAAGCCAACATATTCCTCAACCGCTGCTCCACCGCATTCATCTTTCATTTTGCCAAGAACTTTTTTATTTTTTTCACTGTAAAGAGGGTGTTCTTTAGGATAATTGCTAGTATCGTAAAAATCTGCATGTTGCGCCATATCACGATAAACATCCTCAGTTTCAATATGTAAAAGTAAACTATCTGTGTCGGTGTAAAGCAATTTGCAAGCGCTTCCATACTGTTTTTTAAGATGGTTGTAATAAAAGTCATACATCAGCAATTTACTTAAATCCAAAATACACATTCCTACATATGCGGGTCGATTAAGACATAGCTTACTTTTATACATATGCAATGCAGCTAATTCATTGCTAAATATTTTCTCTCTTGCAAATGTTGGCTTTGCAATTAGCTTTCTTATTTTATTATGCTCATTAGCACGTACCAGATGGACATCAACACGTTTTCTTAAATTTTCCATGGTTTTACCGAACACAGCATTATTCATTAGCTTATACAAGTCCTTCTCGAAATCACTAGTTGCTTGTTTTCGAAGTTCTGTGTTCATTTGAATATATGGCTCCATCCAACGTGAATGATTAAAACGTAATACTCTATGTATTTTTGTTAATTTCATACCTAAATCAATGCACTGTTGTACATTTCTGTAATGCAACACATATTTTTTCTTATTACGCAAATTCGGTACAAGTTTGTCTGTATTAAGACTAGTTTTCCCAATCAAGTTATTTTGATAATCTGATAGCCATTCTTTATCTATTTTCATGCGCTCTGGTGCTAAAGGATAATCATTATGCTCATCGTGCAGCTCTTTTACATATTCAAGATCAACTTCTAAAATATAACCATTCTTTGAAAAATCACCATTCTTTGAAAAATCACAGTTTGATAAATCTGTAACCCACTCAAACCCTCCTGTTGGTAAATATTGACTCATTGCCCAACCGTACAAGTTATTCGCATCGTAATATTGAATGTAGCTTGTTGGTTTAGTTGGATCATAATCTGGAACTTTATCATTGTTTGCTTTAGCATATCTCTGACTTACCATAGAAACACCGCCTCGCATACCTTTTTCAATAAATAAATACATGTCATAGTCTGTTAATAACTCAAGTTTAACTTTTGTCTTTTTAAGCAACGCATCCCACGATAACCCTGGACCTGTATAATAGTGAGCCGGATCTAGTTTATAGTGTTTTAAGCATGTATTTCTAAATTTCTCAAATACATCCGCAAGCAGCATTGTATCAGTTTTTAAATACAAGTCATGATAGTCTCCCATGTTTTTACAATCGAATGTATCCCAAACTTTTTGTGCATAAATATAGTCTTCTTGACTAATTCCACAATCCGTTAAACTGCTGTAAAAATCCTCAATAGGAGGTAGTTGTTTATCTTCAAAACGCTCCCAATCATCCATGTACTCGTAAGGAAAAACTCCTTTTCTGAGCAATAATTTACTTTTTTCTTGATCTGGCTCATTTAATTTTGTTATTTTAAATACTTCAGCTGGATTTGCCTTAACCAAATTATCTAATGAAGCTAGTAAAAATTGTGCGCTGTCAATAAATCGTAATTGTCGTAAAGAAAATGAAATATATTTTTCCATGTTATTCGGAATACACTTAATAACACCTTCAGTTTCGCTAATAGCTTGCATAATTAGATGAGAATCATAACCTCGTAAATTATGAAATACTACAGGGATAAAGAACTCTCTATTCGAAGGTTTAATTCGCAGTTTTAAATTACAATCTGAGTGGGCGGCCCCTCTAAATTCCCCTGTAATATGACAATGATCACGTACTTTATATCTTTGAGAAAACTTTTTACAACAAATTGCACATTCTTTCGCCTCAAAATAGCTATTATTTATTTCGTAATTTACATCTTCAAACTTACCTCCAGGACGACAGCGCTTATGGACAGCCTTTTGATTATAACACACTTTCTTATTTTCATTATCAAAACCACCCTCTTCACATATCCAACATTGTTTAGTGTTATAATACTTACTCCACTCTTTAGAAGTTAAAGTATCCATCTTTTTGGGGAATTTTAGCGATTTAATAATATCATTTTCACATTTTTCAACCTGTTCAAAAAACTTACTCATCGCGTCAGGTCCTCGGTAAACTATAGGCTTCTCAGATACTCCATCAGATCTAACAGCTACAATCGAAAATCCGCACACATTGTGAACAGATGTTTTTTGCGTGTTTTTTCTTTCTGCAGGCGCTGGAGCTTCTATTTTCGTAACTAGTGCTTCTAAGTCTGCATATATTACCCATGGTACTTTAAGCTGTTTGCGATAGTTTTCAAACTTTAGAATTGATTTGTTTTTCGTTGGCATTTCTATTTTAAAAGACCTTTCTCCGATCCCTCGACATTCAGGTTTATGCTCCTCAAGTAAATCTGCTCTAATATATCCGTGATGACATCTATCGCAAAAATACTTCTTTTCTTTATGCAAAGTCTGATCATATAAAAGACCATTTAAATTTTTAATCCAAGTATAATGCAAATTTGCTTTTGTGTCTTCACCCCACTCAAATTCCTCCTCATTATCTTTTAATTTTTCAGTTAATAACATCAAACAAATGCGAGGTATTTCTGAAGGCTGACTACTAATATAATAATTTACAGTACATCCTTTTTCCCATCCATACACGTTAATTGCCAAGTTATTTTGTTTTTCTACTTTTTTAATCTGAGTTAATGGAGTAGGAAATTCTATACCTGTAAAATTTAACCCATCATTAGTTGGATAACTTGAAGTTCTATTTGAGTTATCCTTTATTGGAAATAACGCTGATCGTAATGCCCACCTCAAACAATTATCATCTTGGTTTTGTACATTAATAATAACTTTCTTGTTTGCTAATTTTTTTGGTAAAGGAATATAAGAGCCGCCCCTTAAAGGTGAGTATTCCGCAAAATTTAAAAACAATCTTTCAATTCTATCCACAACCCACCCAGATCCCAAGCTAACGTAATTTTCGATACTTGCTATTATTTTAGCATGTGCTTGAGCAAGATCGATGTTTACTAAATTCAGCTTAATATTGTCTTCATCTATATCAACTTTTTTCAAAACGGGTATTTGCTCACTATAAAAACTTGGATGTGCGTATGTTGAGATATTTGTTTGTGGATTGTCTTTTCTCATTAATATTTGCAAAACTAAATTAAATTTTACTCCATTTAACTCTGCTGCTTCTCTCGCTATCCGTGTTGCTGTTATTGGCTTAACTTCTTTTAAAAATGCGACAGGATCATTTTTATTTTCTAAAACTACCATTTCATAACTTTTAAGAAATTTACCAAAAGTATTGGTTAACTTCAAATACATAGCAGTATTAGACGGTTCTAAAGGTGCAGGAAGATCTTCTAAAATTGGTGAATTAAACATAGGATCAATAGGGTTTACATCTGCTAATTCGTTTAAAATTTCATTTTCTATTGATTCCTTGTTATATACCATATTTTTAAGAGGCCCATCACTAATTGGTTTTGATTTTTCTTTTTTGTTTTTTGGTTGAATTTTTATCTTTTCAGGCTCTAATTTTAAAGCGCGTAATAATTCAACCACAAATTTCTTTTTTTTCTTTAACACAGACTTTGTATAAAATGAACTTATTCCGCCTCTTATATATGATACCGCCCAGTCCTTCGATTGATATACTACATACAAAATACCATTTTCTTCCTTAAACGGTAATACAATTGGTGTTGTAATATTATGAAAAGTATTGAAGTCATCTAGTAACATTTTGTTTCTATACAAGGTAAATAAAAAGTTCAAATTAAAATTATTTACCTATTTAATATTTATTTACATAAAAATGTAATAAATTTAGTTTTAAATCCCTTAAACAATTTTAAAACTACAAAAATCATACCAAAAAAGATATCTCAAAATTCCCTTTGTTGTATTTGCAGTAGTTAGTTCTGGATCATCTACCTTATATACCACGGCACCAGTAATTACTATCAATACCCTCGCTTTGCTCTCTCTCAGCTTGGATTTATAGTTATAAATTACTGGGTACCTGGTATACAAGAAAAAGAAAAAAAATCCAAGCTGAGAGAGAGCAAATCGAGGGTATTAGTAGTAATTACTGATGAGGTGGTATATAAGGTAGATGATCCAGAACCCCCACTTACCTAACTACTGCCTGCCAGCATTAAAAAATATGCTCAGAAAAAATCTCAACGGCATTTTTTGTTAGAGCAATGCCAACCGTGTGGAATCATAAATATATATGACACTGTATATGATGTAGGGTGTTGGCAAATTCTATATCTTGATTTTAGTGTGAAACTTTGCCCAAAAACTGTCATTTTAATCCGTTTTTCACCACAATATTGTTTTTCAGGATATTTCTATTTTTAAACATGTTATTTCATCATGACTGGTGCCAAATGAAAGATGAGGATGTAAGCTTTAATATGATACAAATATATGCGAGTATAAATCACGAATATCAGAATTGTGATTGAAAACGCATCAATTTTTAGCAATTTTTGATCAAATTTCGAAATAGTTATTTAATTAGGTATTAATTTAAGATTCAAAATAAAACAGCATCTGTCCCATATGTTCTGAAAAACTGCTCATATAACATTTAAACAATATAGAGGAAAAACAAAAAATGCTTCGATATCCAAATTGTATTTTATAGCAATTTTATTCTACAAAGCAACAGAGCAAGAATCCCCTTTATTTCAAGGTGTTATACATACCTATATAGGATATAAACAAGCACATTATAGGGGACTGGTTTAATGAACCCGAAAAGGACTTGTGTGAATTACCGTGCATGAATGCACCTATATTATAGCATAATGTCCAGCTGATGCGGTAAATTCAAATGCGTGTTCCCTGGGTTTCATGCCTGGTGAATAATTTGTTTACATACAGATAAAGCTAAGAGTATGTACAAAGTGTATACACACTGATTAAATACAGAAATGAGGAATACGCAGATGAGGTTATTTTACCAAATTGATCATTATATTAAATATTCATCACTTAACTTGACTTTATTGGGAATATGGTGTTGTCATTGTCATTTATGTCAATTACGGGGCATCGTTGGTCGGTTTCACTGTAAAACGGTATTTCGACTCGTTTAAGATCCAGGGTTGCACAAAGTTGTTTCTTCCCCAGGAGCAAGGTTTTGAGATTAACATTTCCCCACCTATATTCACAGGTTTGATAAAAATCAGATTACAATATTGGATTAGAATTTTTGTTAGAGGAGCATTTTTGTGGTATTTTACGCTAAAATTGTCAAATCTTGTCTAATTTAGTATGCAAATCTGCGCGAAGCGCGAAAAAAATTGCCTTTTATGCTAAAATTGTCGATTTTTTTCTTCTAATTTTAACTAAATATAATTTTTTGAGGGGGTGGGGGCTCAAAAATATCTTTTGGGAAAATGCCCTCCTCTTGCCCCCTGTAGCGTCGCCACTGTGGAAAAGCAATAAAACAATAAACATGTTAGTTTACCTGCAACCATAGCTCATAACCCAAAGTTTCTCTTCATCTTTTTTCACCCTTTTCCCCAATGCTTTTTTCTTTTTCCACTTGGCATTATTTCCCCAATTCTGCTCATTATTTTCCGGGAGCGGTGCTCCCTGCTCCCGCACTTTGTGCAACCCTGTTAAGATCATAATTATTGTTTCTTGTCAAATATTCCATTTTTCAATGATTGGTGTCAATCAAATGGAAGGTTATGTCCGCTTTTATAATGATACCCATATAAACGAAACAGAAACAAGGAATACAAAATGGAGTAAAAGCAACTTTTTAGATTTAAATTAAAATAGCATTTGTTCCATATTTTCTACAAATGACTGATATTACACCTGAATTATATATCCAATGTTTTAATTATAATAATTGTTATTAATTTTATAACATTTACACATTTAAATGTAGATGCCAAAAACCTATATTTTTAGCATTTTAACTACAATAAAAAACCAAATTATTATGCTAATTGAAATGTATTAATTAGATTCCAAACAGAAATAGCATTTGTTCCACATTTTCTACAAAACGGCTCAAATTACATCTGAATTATACAGAGAAAAAACTTATTAGGCCTAAACCAATTTGTAGTTTAGGCGACAAACCCCCCCCCCCCCCCCTGTTCTACGGGCAAACGGACCTCTCAGGTAGGGTAGATCGGTCAGTTTTTTTCTTACGGGAGCCGCCGAATCAGGAATTTAAGAGAGGAGGGGGGGGGGGGGGGCGGTACTGTCGAGGCAGAAAATGTTGAGGGGCGGGGATTGACATGGTGTCCCGAAACTGATTTTTTTCTCATGGTCTTAGTGCCAGGGGTAGCACTGGCTCAAAAATGTGAGGAGTCCCATTTGCATTTTTCAGGACCCTTTAAGGACTGCAAAAACTAAATTTAAGGGGTCCCCCAGAAATATAAGGGGTCCTGAAGTTTGAGCCTTTGAAAATGGTCAAAAATTTTGTTAGAGACAAACAGTCGCTAACACAGATACGCACACTCGCGTAAGATCATGTAACTCATATACCTATGTCGTGTCCATGTTAATCAGTAGGGGGGGGGGGGGCAGAGTGCCCCCTGTAAAAAAGGGGTTACCGGGAAAATCGGGAAGTCAAAGGAAAATCGGGAAGGCAAAGGAAGGGAATGAAAGGGAGAAGAGGATATAAAAAGGGAAGGAAAGGGAAAAGGGAAAGAAAACGGACAGAAAGGAGAAAGGAAGACAGGCAAACTTTGGCCCACATGTGAAAAACTATCAACCCTTCATGGATTGGATGATGAGATATTTAAGGGTAGGGTCTGGAGAGACGATATAATGTTTGTTAGGCCAAATAAAAAAAGGGTTTTGTTATTGCCCAAACAAGGGGAAGTGGGTATTGCTCTGTAACTTAAAAGATCTTTACAGTTTACGATTTATGATCAAAAATGAAAATCTGCTTCCAGAGTAAAATCAAGGATAACGGGCGTTCACTCGGAAAAGATCGCATAATATGCCTAATATTAACTGCTTCTCCTCACTTTCCCCTTATACTAACTACATATTTCAATCTACACAGGAATTAAAGTTATTGTCTTCGGTATCATAGTTATGCAATAACAAAATTGTGATTTAACTGTTGTTATGTTATGCAATCCTCTTAGCACGTGTTTCCTGCCAATCACAGAAAATATTGCCTCAGTTGACTCATTTTGATGAGTCTTATGTTTGTCCGTGTACTGAGACACTTCAACGATTTACTGAGTCAAATGACTCAACACTAATGAGTAAATTGACCCACTAATGATTTAAATGAGTCATATGATGCACCAGCAAGGAGTCAAATGGCTCATTAATGCTTTAAATGAGTCATATGATACACTAGTAATGAGTCAAGTGAAACATGCATTGATCACCTGACTCATTTGAATGAGTCAAGTTACTCAGTGGTAGATCAAATTGAGTCATTTAATGCATTTATTCGAGTCATTTGATGCATTTATTTGAGTCCCTTGACTCACTAGAATGAGTCATTGGTGTGTCCGTGTACTGAAACACTGTGATATTTTATTGAGTCAGTTGACTCGGTGGATGAGTCACATGACTCATCCACCGAGTCAACTGACTCATCCACCGAGTCAACTGACTCATCCACCGAGTCAACTGACTCATCCATTGAATCATCTGACTCGGTGGATGAGTCACATGACTCGGCTGATTTGGCAGGGTCCAAAGTGTACTGACTCTAATGCGTCATAGTTATTATAAATGTAGAATTCCAAAAGTGAATTATTTGAAAGACAAAGGTTCATGGGTTATAATAATAGATTCACTCATGCATATCATAACAAGATCATTTGCATTACATATTGACCAACCCTCGTATATATTTATAAGACCAGGAAGCGCTATTTTCTTATAATTAACCAGGCTAGCGAGGGATTGTAACATGTGTTACGGTTAGGGTTAGGGATAGGTTTAGGGTTGGAGGGTTATGGTTTTGGTTAGGCTTTAGGTCAGGGTTCAAATCAGGGGGTTAGGTTACGAACACATTTTCAAACGCGATTTACTCAAAATGCGACGAATTATATGATATCTGACATGATTGCCTTTCATTTGGTACCAGTCATGCAGTAATCGAGTTTACGTCGTATAATATAGGGCCTATCCTTCAACAAGCAATATTTCGACACAAATTAAGAAGAAAAAAATGTTTTTGGAACAAATTGACCATTATTACAAGAAATTCTAGCAATTAGAAGTATAAGCTCACTTCAGTTTTCTCAGACATGTACAGGGTATCTCAGATTGGGCTATTCCAGATAATAATGAGAGGACATCGGAATTCCAGACTTTTCCCCCACCAATTCCATACCTTTTTTGAAGTTTGATCTGGAATTCCATACTTTTTTTTTGAAGTTTGATCTGGAATTCCATACTTTTTTGAAGTTTGATACTTTTCATAGAGGGAGTCATGGAATTCCGGACTAAAAAATAATAAAAAATTGTACCTAATAGGGAGGTTCATTATTATCTGGAATAGCCCATTGATCTATCCGAGGTAATACAATTTTTTGGTATAAACTTTATTGATATTGTCCAAACTGTTTTCATACATGTATATCTTGCTCCAGCTTTCTTAGGAATTTTAAGATTTTGAAAATCGGACATTTTTGATGGAAAATACAGACTTTTTGGTAACGATAATATATAGATTTCAAGTTTTTGTCGAAATGATCCAATTCTTATTTGAATCAGCTTTTTGATAACAATCGATTGTTGTGTGCATAGAAACAAAGCTTTGATTGAATAGGGCAGGATTTGTTATAAAGCTTGAGTGGTTTTAACCTTCCTTTCCTATGAGGTGTGGGTTCATTGTTTGAAATGCTGGTAGTGCTAGGGAGAATAGCTGTAAAGATGAATTATGTGAGCCAAAATATGAAAATACGTTTTTCATCAATTTTCGATTATAGTATTGCCACAGCGGAACAAAAAGAGATCTCAATGAAATTAACAGAATACGTAAGAAACATCTCCACCATCGTATCGCAAGTGTTTAAATTTGAAACACTATTTGTTTTATATTTTAATATATTTTTGAAACCCGGTATGGATCATTCCGATACACCCTGTATTATTCACATTGGCTAAATGTTATACTAGCAATTTAAGATTTAGTTAAAATTGTAAAACACTTTATAGAGTATTTTACTTTTAAAATGTTGTTAAATGTTATCTATATTCGGTCATATAGTACCATTCATATAAAAGCTGACATCGTCACGTTTAGTTGATGTAAAATTTAAATGAATTAGCTTTTTTGAATTTGAGTCCAAAAATGCTAAATATTGATGTTTTCACCCATGTTGTGTTATTATTGATTTATATTCGCTTATACTGGTAACATATATTACCTGATACCATCACCTTTCATTTGACACCAGTTATGATGTAATCGGATCATTAATGATGGATATATCCTTAAAAACAGTATTTTGATGAAAAACGTGTAAACATAACTGTTTCGGGAAAAAATTGCTATAGCGATAAATTGGGATAAACAAGCAACCCTGTTTCTTCTTTAAATTATTTATGTATACTAGGAGCAGTTTTGTAATACATATGGGAAACTTGTGGTTTTATTTTTAATCTCAAAATAACATTTAACCAATTACATTTTTTGAATTTTAGTCTAAAAATGCTAAAAATGTATGTTTTTTCAGTCGTTGTTTTATTGTTCATGATTTATATTCGCTTATACTGATATCATATAAAAGCTGATATTATCACCTTTCATTTGACACCAGTCATGATGGAATCGGACCTTTAATAATGGAGATATTTCTAAAAGCAATAATTTGGTCGAAAACGTGTAAAAATCACGGTTTTTGGTCAAAATTACACACTTAACTTCAATGTGGAATTTGCCAACACCCTATACCATGTGAGGTACATCCTGGTGATTTTATTACACATGGTTGGAATTGCTCTAACAAAAAATGCCGTTGAGATTTTTTCTGAGCATATTTTGTATTGCTGGCAGGCTGACTGATCTAGGATTTATCCGCCACCTGCAAAAAGAAATACACTGGCATTAGTCAAACAAGAACATGCAAATAAAACGGAAAGGTAAGTTTTCTCCCTTCAAATTGAATATAAATAATTACTAACGAGTTAAACAGTATCATTTTGGCCAAAGGGTGAAATAACCGTGTCTTACACATAGAGTGTATGTATCTTCAGTTTGATAAATCATACATTCAGGATCTAACTATATAATGAAAAGAAATGTATGCCAAAGGTGTTTTTTTAAATGCATTTACCCCAATGTTACTTATTTTAATGATGAAAAACATGAAAAATTTTGGGCATGGATGGGTAACTAATCTTCCTAGGTAATACAAACTCACTTGGCAGGCTACAATCATATAAGAAATGTGTTCTAACACTGACCCTAATTGCCATGCTGTTTGTACCATAACATGCACGATATTTGAGTCATGTGAAAATCAAAGCTTAATTGTTTCTGGTAGCCTGAAGTATCCCCTTCCTTCATATCCCTCCCCCTTCCCCACCGATCAATGTTGCGAGGTCCTGTGCAGGCTGATGGTGGAAAAATTGTGGGAGTCAGCATTGATCAGGGGGAAAGGGGGAACACTTTACATTACACCTACAAAATGTTCGAACAATATTTTCGAATATTGTAGTCAGAGGCCCATTACTTCCCTGATAGACTCATTCAGAAAACCACTGGAGTTAGATTTTATCTTTGAGACAATTAAATACAGACTTTTATTAGAAATGTTCAAACTTGTTATAATCATAACTGTGTTTTTAAATTTAATAGAATTACTTGCGCTTGGCGAACCAATCAGAGGCTGGTACTATAAGGGGAATCCATGCAGTGTTGTGACCAAGTCATTTCAAACCACTTAACCTTGAATCACAAGTC
The DNA here is from genome assembly GCA_035610835.1 of Ophiura sarsii. NCBI lineage: Eukaryota > Metazoa > Echinodermata > Ophiuroidea > Amphilepidida > Ophiuridae > Ophiura > Ophiura sarsii. The sequence goes on from CM069444.1 coordinate 24,384,978, forward strand.
AATTAAGTAACTCGCAACTTTTCAATGTATTTTTCAGTTGGGATCAAGTCACAGAATTTAGGGCGAGTCCCAGGGCAAAATCTCAAGTCAAATCGATAATGACACGACCCAGGATCCATGGTTGATTCCTGGCCCTGGAGAGGGATTAGTTCTCCCTCATCTAACTCATTACTCTGTACAAACAACTCTCTGAGAGTTTGGGTTATGCAATAAAGTACACCATCTCTGTAATTCAATCACACATATGTTGAAAAATATTGCTTTCTACTTTACAGCGATCACTAAATGAAAACTTTGAAGATCATCAAATTGAAAAACGATCCGTCCTCAATAACAGTAAGTAGTCATTTTTCTTCCTTTCTGATTTTTATTTAAATAGAGGCATTTCCTGTATCTAGTATAGAGAATAGTGGAAAGAAGGTGAATTCACAGATTATCGATTTTAGACATTTACATACACCCCGACATACAGCACTGACCGGCAACATACAGACAGGGAAGAAAGGACAAACATTACAAACATCAAAACTATAAATAATTTAAGATATAAATTAGATATGGCGGGGACTTGAAGCTGTTGGGCACTGCGTGAAAGTCTTTGGGGCTCGTTTTGAGCATTCCAGATCGTGTTACTGCACAGCAAGGAGATGTTGCAAATCTCTTTAATGAAATGACTGGAAAATTTCCTGATTCTGGCCCTGGTTTGGACCTGACAATTCCTAATCCAAAGACGGTAAAGAGATGCTGTACGCAGCCTCTGCAGATTGATCCCTCGAACCAAAGATGGTTGCTCGAACTATTTATCTTCGTTTGACATTTTTCAGAATCATTCTTAATTTTGAACAAAAACACTTAATCCTTCCTGTTTCATCTCTACCTTCTAGATGATTCTAATCTTCCTCAAGAGACAGAGACATCAGACAGTAGGGGTCCACCAGGCAGAGATGGACGAGATGGAAGGGATGGGGAGCTAGGGGAGCGTGGACGTGATGGAAGAGATGGTGCAGATGGGCAAGGTAGGGAACCTAAGGGTTGCTACTATGATATAGAATTGGGAAGAATGGAAGGGGAGGGGAGAGAGGATGTGATGGAAGAGATGGTGCAGATGGGCAAGGTAGGGAACCTAAGGGTGGCTATAGTATGATATAGAATTGGGAGATATGCAAGGGGAGGGGAGAGAGGATGTGATGGAAAAAATGGAGCAGATAGACAAGGTAAGGAACCAATGGGGTTGCTATACTATGATATGGAATTAGGAGATATGGAAGGGGTGGAGAGAGAGGATGTGATGGACGAGATGGTGCAGATGGGCAAGGTAGGGAGGGACCTAAAGGGTTGCTATACTATGATATGGAATTGGGAGATATGGAAGGTTGGGGAGAGAGGATGTGATGGAAGAGATGGTGCAGATGGGCAAGGTAGGAAACCTAAGGTTGCTATACTATAATATAGAATTGGCAGATATGCAAGGGGATCGAGAGAGGATGTGATGGAAGAGATGGTGCAGATGGGCAATGCAGAGAACCTATGGTTGCGTGCTATGCACTATGATATAGATTGTTGGAAATAGAAAAAACATAAACCTTTAATCTTGCAGATTTTATCTTGACAAAAGTTTGAAAGTTTCAAACTTGACCGATGTTGTATTATGAATACCCATTGTAAAAACCTATCACATAATTTTACAACATATATTACACCTTTTATATTCAATTCAGATGGTGATTCAGGGCCCGTGGGTGGACCAGGACTAAAAGGCCCTTCAGGCCCTGTAGGCCCTGAGGGGCCAGGTGGATCTCCTGGTACCCCAGGAGCAGATGGGAGCCGTGGTCCCCCCGGAGCTGCAGGATCCCGCGGCCCTGCTGGTCCTCCAGGACAAGATGCACCAAATCCTGGAACAGTTGGAAGCACCTATGTCAGATGGGGGCGCACTATTTGTCCAGCAACAGCCGAGCTGGTGTTTGATGGTAAGTGATAATCTTTGGTGAGATATTTGAATCCCCCCTAGAAGAAAAAATGACAGCCCCTAAGGACCCACTTCTCAATACCTATCTGTCACCTGATGTGTCACAGTAAATAATTGAATAATTAATTCTCATAATTCCTCTATTAAATGCACACAGGTATAGTTGGGGGCTCTCTCTACACTGAAAAAGGAGGAGGATCTAACTATCTCTGTCTGCCAAAGACACCGGAATATGATAACTACCAATCAGGAAGCAATACGTATAGAGGATATGTTTCCTTAGGAGAATATCAAACAAACGATTTTGCTCCTTTTGGCTTTGCTCATGATCATGATGTTCCATGTGCTGTGTGTTATGTATCAAGGCGTGGCACTCAAAAAATGTATCCTGCGCTCAAAAATTGTCCAACAGGGTGGACACGTGAGTATCATGGATATCTCATGACTGAAAGATATGACCATGTAAGCCGCACTGAGTATGTCTGTGTGGATCGTAACCCAGAGTTGGTCCCTGCAAGTAGCGCCAATTTAGATGGGGTTTTGTTCTATCCGGTTGAAAGCCATTGTCACGGTGCCCTTGAATGCGGCAAATATGTTAATGAGAAAGAACTGACATGTTCTGTGTGTACCAAATAGCATAGAGATGTGTAGTAAACAGACAACTGTCCAAAGCAGGACAGTGGGGGCAATTCTGGTAAGAATATTAAAAAGTATACAGGGTGTCCCAGAATGATCTATACCGAGGTAATACGATTTTTCTTCAGTATGAACTTTATTGATATTGTCCAAACCGTTTTCATTATATCTTGCGCAAACGCCCAGATTTCTTAGAAATTTTAGATTTTGAAAATTAGACATTTCGGATGGAAAATACAGACTTTTTTTGTAACGATAGTAGATTTCAAGTTGTTGTCGAAATGATCCATTATGAAAATCTATAAAGTCACTAACCCTTTTTAAACATTAAATTATTTCTGAAATGTTATTCGCATTATTATTGCACCCTCTTCTTATAGACACTAGCTTTTTGATAACAATCGATTGTTGCGTGCATAGAAAACAAAGCTTTGATTGAATAGGACAGGATTTGTCTAGCTTGAGTGATTTTAACCATCCTTTCTTTGGCGGGAGTTTTGAATATAACTTATGAGGTGTGGGGTTTGAAATGCTGGTAGTACTAGAGAGAATAGCTGTAAAGATGAATTATGAGAGCCAAAATATGAAAATATGTTTTTCATCGATTTTCGATTATGTCTTGCCACAGCTGAACAAAAAGAGATATCTCAATAAAATTAATGGAATAAGTAGTTAACATTTTCACCATCATATCGCAAATGTTTAAATTTGAAAAACTATTTTGTTTGTATTTTTATCTATTTTTGAAGCCTGGTATAGATCATTCTGAGACACTCTGTAGTAAAAACTCAAATAAATTTACTAAATTTAGGGTGGATGATTTAGGTCAAGACATATTATATATTTTGTTTTGTTTCAAGAATCCATTCACTTCAATTAGACTATAGGCCGTGCATGTTTTATTCCTTCAGAAAACAAATCTAGCACTCTCCATGTAGGGCACAGATGAAAATGTGGCTTAAAATGAAGCTAATATATGCCTGATCAATATTTTACCTTATCCCACGTTCGTAGGTTGCACGTTATGACCCTAGACCTCGATTTAGGGTCAAAGGTCACATGTGTTTCAATGGGAAGTCAAAAACTAAATTTAACATGGTAAAAAAACAAAAAAGTCAATCACAACTTTGATCGTAGATCAATGGTTTTTGAACTGTGACCTTTTGAAAATTACAAGTTGGCCAAAATAGACCATTTTTGTCATATTTTCGCAAAATTGGCACAAAAATGACATGTTATCATCATTAAAAAAATATTTTGACTCATTATGAATTGATAAACCATGTTATAATGTTGGTTTATAGATGAACTTTACATTACAACCCATTTCAAAAGTCAATGGTGTCCGCATGCCATGGCAAACAGCTTTAATATCCTTCAAATTCATTGAAAATGGGTAAAATCTGAGTCAAATTTAAAGGATTTGAAGGATATTAAAGCTGGTTGCCATGGCATCAGCATACCATTGACTTTTGAAATGTGTTGTAATGTAAGGTACATCTATATACCAACATTATAACATGGTTTATCAATTCATAATGAGTCAAAATATTTTTTTAATGATGATAACATGTCATTTTTGTGCCAATTTTGCGAAAATATGACAATAATGGTATATTTTGGCCAACTTGTAATTTTCAAAAGGTCACAGTTCAAAAACCATTGATCTACGATCGAAGTTGTGATTGACTTTTTTGTTTAAAACACTTATCCCAACAATATAACATACTTTATATAGTCAATAGCTTATTTGTTAGTTTTTTTACCATGTTAAATTTAGTTTTTGAATAGCGCCTGTGATAACATAACAAACAAAAATCAGATGAATTCTACGTGGCTATTAAGCTTATAATATCAAGACTTACATACTGATGCTATTAAGTACATCTTATTATTATTGATTGGATTGGATTGATTGGATTGGATTGGATTGATTGAATTGGATTGATTGATTGATTGATTGATTGATTGATTGATTGATTGATATTCATTTATCTATATTTATTTATTTATTTATTTATTTATTTATTTATTTATTTATTTATTTATTTGTTTATTAATTAATTAATTAATTTTATTTATTTATTTATTTATTTATTTATTTATTTAATTATTTATTTATTTATTTGTTTATTATAATTTATTTATTTATTTATTTATTTATTTATTTATTTATTCATTTATTTATTTATTTATTTTTACCACTTCATGATTATTAATTATCGATAATATAATGTCAAAATCTGTATACTATTAATTCACTGAATTTTGTGTTTAAATTATTGTAAAAATGGTCTTAAGGGTAAAATAAACGATATACACATTAAAGTGTTGCAAATACTTTTCCTTGAAGTTTGATTCATGCTATATAGGGCTTTATAAAAAATCACTAAACTACTCGTCTACTCACTTGCTAAGTGAATAGGTCTCAATCTGAATCTGCCAAAATCAACTCTATTTTGTGCTCATAAGAAGACTGTTGTCAATAAGAGCCTCTCTCTTTACTGTAGCAGCCAAATATGTCGATGAACAAACAGCAGAATTGTTCTTTTGGGCACATGTGATTGCTGCATTGAGATTTAGACCTAAACAGCAAGTGGCTAAAACAGGAGTTTACTACAGATATGGTATTATTAGAAAGATGAACAAATTAGGTTTCCTTTTATATGTGTTATCCCGATACAAAATTAGAAATATAGGCCTAGGCGATTGAAATAAAAATTCCAAACTTTTATTTCCATCTTGTTGGGAATACTAAACTGTGTCTAACATTTTCAGAAAGAAGATGCACCTGTTTCATGATATTTATTTCAATAGCACAATTCATGCTATGAACTGGGTGTCATGTACCAACTCTATTGAATGTTAAATAGGCCGGGTGCGAATCCCTTTTGTTGTCCATTCCGCCTGACTACATGGATAACCTCTATAGCGGGTCAATTATTTGCACCTTACCCTTGTGGTGGCCTGGTAGCTGGCAATAATAATTGTTCTGACAGATAAGTCTATGCCAGTAATGCCAACATTCTACTGAAACAATTTTTGGTATTATAATTCATCCATATCTGGTCTGTATTTAATATATCCTGTAATTTCTCATACACACATACAGCACTGTAGTGAAATATGGGTGTGTTAGCAAAAGTTGAAGATCCTCGTGTAGGATCTTGCAAACACTTAGAGGCATATTATGCGATATTTGCCAAGTGACGCCCTTTATCCTTGATTTTTATGTTGGAGGCAGATCTACTTGCAGATTTGCATTTTTGAACATAAATCGTAAAGATCTTGCAAGTTACAGAGTGATATGTTTCCTAATTATGTTAAAATCATGGTTTGAAGAGGTTGAAATAAACTGTCGGGGTCTGCGCCCAACGACTTATTTTCTTAGTGATTTTGGTTCGTAAATAGAATTCCACGGCTTACAAGTGAACGCAACAGTACGGAATGCTTTAAAACATATGTTGGAAATTCCTTAAATAATTGGAAGCAGATTTTCATTGTGATAAGTCAAGCTATGACATTTTTCTACGGGAAATACAGTCAAGATCGATTCATGTCTTTCCTGATAGTCAAACTTTATAATCGGAGGGAAAAATGTGTGTAAAAGTTTGACAAAATATCACATAATATACAACTTTAAAGCAAAATCAAGAATTGTTTGTTTTGAAGTTAAACTTATATTCAAACAAAGTTCATACAAAGTTGTAGACATCACAGATGGCTGATAAAGGGATCGGGTTCTCCATGTTTGAACTTATCAAACTAGAAAAAGCTATGAATATATGAAATAATAATTAAGTACCAATGGTATAAATGTTAAGTTCTTTGATAAAAGCAACCATTGATAGATTTATAGTGTGTATCTAGTTTTTTTAACGACAAATAATAAGTAAGTGTACGCTTTTAGAAATCAATTTATGTCAAAAGATGACCGTTTTAATACTTGTTTTACTTAGAGCGGTATTGATTGATATCGTTTATGTTTGAATGTTTGATTGTAAAATCAGGATTTGATCACCGACATAATGCATAACATTTCATTTTAGGTACATTTGCCATCTGTCCCTATGGTTATCAATTAACCAATGGAGAAATTTGGCTAAAGGAAAACATCTTAACACTTTCCACGACGTCTGCAGACGACATTCAGAAATATCACAAAATATTTCAAAATTGTCAAAATTATTGAATTTAATTACCATATTTGGAATCACCATGAGAAATGCATTAAGATAGGTATAAACATGCCTAGTATTGGTTCAGTAATAACTGAGATAGACCTTGAAAGTTAGGAAAGGTTTCTGAAAAATCTGTTCTGTATTTGGTAAAACCAATAGCCGCATGGAAAGTGTTAAAATTAGAATAGTATCAAATTAGTATAAAACCGACAGGACACGGTCTCTCCGACTCATACCCAGATTGGACAAGAAACACGGACAAACATTTCATCGGTTAATTTGAAAGACAAAGCGAACCAAGGTAAGATTATTTGATAAAGTTATATATTATGTGATAATTTAACCACTCCAAATGTGTATACTTTCTCTTATTTGAGCTATATACTCAAGTGTTGCCTCAAATCGTGTGGTGACACCAGCGTATAAGGAGTAAGATTTTCAAGCGCATGTAAGTTTGCAAAATTAATACCCTAAACTGGTGATAATTGCCATATGTTATTTATATTTATGAAGTTAAAATGCATCTCCGTAATGTGTTAACTCTGATATGTTGTAAAACATTTAAACACAATAGATTAATAAACTCACATTTTGGCAGCATTTCACCATTACCATAACGTGAAGTGAAATCCATGTTATGGCCAAGCCTTGGGGAAAATAACCTTGTGCTTAAAGAGCTGACTTAGTCTCTGGTTGAGTTGGATTTTGGACAAACTAAAATAAATTCCCCAAATATGGGCGGCATTCATTTGTACACGACAATTTCCCTCTCAATTAAAAAAAATGGATCGGTCAGGCCTGTTGAACAGGGTCGGGTTTAATTTTGTCGCCTGGTGAATGGTAATCAAATGGATATAGCGAAAAGTTCATGTTGAGCAGTAGCTCTCAAATGAACATGTACGTGCACATAATAAAAGATGAATGCAAATACTGCTGTTGAATCTATAGCAGAGTATTCCATAATGCTTATGAGTAACTACATCATAAGCAACACCTCTATTGCTTTGGGTGCTTCCAACACTTTAAATGTACATGTCTATCAGTTTCTAAGATTGTTGAATCATCATTTTATTTCAGATTTAGAAACAGCTGAGTTGCCACTGACATCATCATGCAGCCTAAGCGTAAAGCCATGCTGCTTCTCAACCTGCTCCTTCTCAATGCCATAGTCTGTTTGGCATCACCAAGGTCCACCAGGGAGGAGAAGGAACTATCACTCGGGGAGAAGGAGCTTGATAAACTGTTGCAGGATCAGGAGGGGGAACGAGAGGATGAGGAAGTGGGGCAACTAGGAGATCAAGAGGACACAGAGAAACATTTTCAGCTAGATGTCGAGGAGATTGACACAAACCTGGATTTGGAGGTAGGTTTTGTACTTTATTTCACTTCCTCTGGACAGTGACGTAACTTTACAGGCACAACATTTATGCATGCGTGTGTACTTGTTGCTTTGTGGAAGTGACATAAACTATAAGGTATTGTCACGAGATATAAGTGTGTTAGTGTAGACCTGACAGGGAAGTCCTCCTTTGGTCTATACGCTGGCGCGCTCAACATCGTGCGGAAGATCCCGGGTTCAAATCCCGGCTGGTGTTCCCAAATGTCCCTGGTATATCTCCGTGAGTTGTTATATGCTAGGTAACAGGCTGTCCTAGAAAGATTAGTACCCATCAAATGTCAATCAAGATAGACTGTCTCACTCTACTCAAAGCATGAAATCACCATCTCTAACAAAATTGAGTAATGATTTAAACTACATATAATCTGCTAAGAGTAAAAGCAAGATATACCAACAGGGTGTGGGGAAACAGGTAATAACAAGGGGGAATAACGAGATAAAACAGATAAATAACAAAATACAATATTAAATACATGAAAATGCACTGGGACAAGCAATGAAAATTGCTGTGCAATAAAACAACAAAGATATATGGTAACAATAAAGACCCAACGTTTTAAGTGGATATACCACCCTTCATCATGGACAAAATATAAAAAACAAAAGTGTTAAGAACTATAAATAAGATAATGAACTAGACAAGTCCACCACTGTAAATATAGCACAATGTCAGTAATAGATGTTGACTACTAGACACCCAAGTTAACACTACATATATCTATTTACATTGATTGCCATTGTGAATTGTGAACAAATGGCAAATGTTGACAACATTTTACCACACTTGCGCACATCGGTTCAATTGAAGTTATTTTGTAATTAATTTGATAATTTTGTAAAATAGATTACATAAATCTATAATTCAGAAATTATATTGTATTTTAGATTGTGTTTTAATGTACAGCGCATTGGTCCATGGGAAATGCGCTTTATAAGTATCCTTAATAATAATAATAATAATAATAATTACCAAGTACCACATACTGCATAGCTATTCAAAGGTTCCTTCAATCTTATGGTAGAGGAAAAGGTAGCTCATTAACATAATTTCTGTAACCCCTATCGTGTAGTATTTGTTCTCCCCAATAGGAATACCGCTGTTGATAAATTAAAAGCATGTGCTAAGTACCCCAATTAAGCAAAACAAAACTGCAGTCCTTAAAATTAGTTAAGCGTATGCCAATGTAGCATCATGCACTATCCATTCAAATGACCATCATTTGTGAATCGGTTACTTTATCCGTTGTCTATTGAGTTGAGTGGAAAGACGCTATTGAAATGGGCTGATGGGTTGCCCTTTTATAGCTTTGGAATCACAGATATTTGCGGAACTCATTTTTAGTGAAATTGATTTAATACCTGCAATCATTACAATGACGCCTAATATGTCAACAACATTGGAGTATCCAAAGGTAATTGAATAGGGGTGTTGCTGTTTTAGTCTATATTATAGTTCTTTTGGAGAATAACAAAAATCTCTGAAAGGTTTTTTTTGCATGGGAGGCCTTAGTGTAAAGCTGATTAAGGTGAGTAGTGCAATTCGCGAATAAAAAACAAACAAACGAACAAACAAACAAACCGTTACAACTCGGATGTCTGCTATCTACAGTAGATAGCATCCATATATTATTGCATTCATCACTTAGATATAACCCAATATTATTGCTTTCTTCAGTAGATATTATAACACCCATGTTACATTTCTATCTTCAGTAGATAGTACCCATATATCATTGCTATCTTCAGTAGATAATCATATGTTATATTGCTATCTTCAGTAGATTGTATACTCATATATTACATTGCTATCTTCAGATAACATGCTATATTGCTATCTTCAGTAGATAGCAGTCATGAATTATTACATTGATATCTTCACCTTAACATGATATCCATATAGACAGCAAATACCTACACAGTGAATTAACACCTATTATCGGTGTTATTGGTGTGCAACAGTTTCTAAACTTAATTAGGACCAGTCTGGATAGGAGAGTAAACGACATATTTACAGAAAATAAAAATAAATATTGTTTATTTACAAACGTTCCTATAATGTATGCTTTTTCAAAGATATGGACCAACCCCTTTGACCCTTGGTTATCGTCCTTGTTATAAATTGCATGGGTGGGCCTCAAACAGGAGCTAGAGTAATTCGTCTATCATGTGCATCATGTAACGTGTATGAAGACTGCCTTATGCAAAAAATATCCCCTTTCCATGATAGCCAACTATACACCAACTACAAGTTAAATTTCTTGTTTTTAGTCACCCTTTTTTGTATCAAATGATCACAAAAGTGACACAAAAGCGTAAACAAATGACTAGATATAAGTACAAATTTAACCCCCTTTTCAGTTGGTGTAATTGACCCTGAAAAGGGGCTTTATTTTTAAGTCTTACCTTTTTATTTGTTTATTTTATTCAAATGAATAGTGATCAATTGATAATTATACACACAAAGTTTATCGATCCCAGTCCAATATTGTTTTAAATGTATGGTGGCAATTGAAATGGAAAGGCATAGGCATATTATGGCTTGTTGTAAGTAAGTAAAGTAAGTAGAAACTCACGCCGAGCAAAGCTCGCGTGCAGCAAAGCTCGCGCGCGGAGTGCCTGTCTCTCTTTTGAAAGCAGATTTGGGTAAGGCAATAAAAGCCAGGATATATAAATAGAGCGTCCTTGAATAAAAGTACACCATCTCTATATAATTCAATCACACATATGTTGAAATATATTGCTTTCTATTTTACAGAGATCACTAAAGGAAAACGTTGAAGATCATCAAATTGAAAAACGATCCATCCTAAATAACAGTAAGTGAATGTTTAAATGGAAGCCTTGCCTGTATCTACAGGTAGTAGTATACAGGGTGAGTCAGAAATAATGGGCACCTTTTTCACAAAGGCGCCACAAACAAATTAGGCATGGATATTCAAAACCAATGGTAGCGCTCTAAGATCTTGACTTCGCTTTCATTCAAAAGAAGAATGTTAAAAATCCATCGGATGTTCAAATTATCAAATCATTTCTGGATGTGTTCTAATGAGGTTTGCTTTTTGCTGAATCAACAGATATGACTCATTTCACTTTTCTTTCTTGAATTCAGGATTTTTATTACTCATAACTTCACAGTTCTATTTATTTCAAGTCATTTCAAGATTTTGCATCCAACATTCATGTGCCTTTTCACTAGTTTTGTTGATTAACACCTTTGAATCAGCTAGTCAACAATACTATGTTTTATTGCTATTCCGTGGATTGGCTTGAAAATACTGGGTTGAACTTAAAATTGTTGTAACATATGATGCAATGTTCAAATTCAAAAATTCTTTTTTGAATGAAAGCCAAATATGTAGTCTTTGTAGCGTTATCATTGATTTTGAATATGCCAGTCTGAAATTTCTATGGCGCTTTTCCCTAAAAAGGTGCCTGTTCTTTCTGACTCACCCTGTTGTAGAGAATAGTGGAAAGAAGGTGAATTCACAGATTACCAATTTTAAGACATTTACCTACATTCAACAAAACTCATAGCGCTTACAAGGATATAAAATATCATATGAAGAGCTTTTTTGCAAAAGGGCATATAGACCACCCCACATGTTACTCATTTTGCATTAGTGAATTTGCATTGACAAGTCCATAGAATTAATCAAATTATTGTATGGCTGTGTTCATTACTGTTTCTATGACTTGAATTAGTGCATCCATGCACGCCAATTGAGGCACCAACAATACAAGCCACATTCCACATAATGAATAGCCATCCATTCAATAATGCAAAATGAGTAACGCGCAGAAGTGTATGTGAGCCCTTTTGCAAAACAGCTCTTCATATATAAAAATAATAAAATGTAAACGTATTGATATAACAAGCAAACAATTAGTTTGGAAACAAAAATGTCTTAGTGTCTTCTTGACTTTCCATGCTTATTGGCATATGGTTCTACAGAGTTGAGAAAATAGGCATATATTCGTTAAAGCTGCTTAATTGGCCTAAATAATAAAACATTTTTATTCAATAATTAAAACTACTACACAATAATTGATAAAAAAAGGCTTCATAAAACCCCAGGACACAATGTTTTAGTCAATAAACAGCACTGACCAACTAACATACATGCAGGAAAGACAGGACAAACATCAAAACTATAAATAATTAAGATTTGAATCAGGTATGGCGGAAACTTGAAGCCGTTGGGCACTGCATGAATATCCTGGAGTCATACTTTTATACATTGGGCTGTGTGCCATTTGGGCTCGTTTTGAGCATAAAGATTGTGTAACTGCACGACAAGGAGATTTTGCTAATCTCTTTAATGAAAGGATTGGAAAGTTTGGACCTGACAAACCTGAACCAAAGATGGTAAAGAGATGCAGTATGCAGATTGCAGCCTCTTCAGATTGACCCCTCGAACCAAAGGCGATTACCGTCTTTGCTCGACCTGATTGCAACGCAGTTGAGATTGCTTTTGAAACCGATCTTAATTATTTCAGATTGTAGAGTTTGATACGATTCAATTTTAAGTTTTGTGAGCATTTAGGATGTTGGTTTCAAACAGAACAGTATAAGCTCGAATATATATGAAGAGCTGATATGCAAAAGGGCTTACGTCCACTTTTTTCAAAAATGAGTTATAACCGGCAATATATAGTATTGTGGTAGTAGTTTCTAGCAATGTGGGTAATTTGTTGAAAAAATGTTACAGCCCGTAGTAATTCAATACAGAAGTCCGAGTTGTTATACAAACAGAAAAATGTTTGGCAAAAGGGCTTAGATCCATTAATACTGTCCTCTAATGTAAAATACTGCCCTCTATAATTCACAATCCAAAGTTAACTAAAGAATAAAAGTGAATTCTTGTTCCTGTTTTGCCACTTATTGTTTAATTTGGAGATAGTCATTTGTTCAGTCCAATTTTTGATTTGGTGAATGATTTTTTCTGTGTGGTAAACTGTTTGTGTGCATTTAATTGAAATGTTTTGCAAAAGGGCTTACATCCATCTGGATTTTGGAAAACATAATAACAAAAGAAATAAATGTGATTGATTTGAAAAACATACTGTATTTGATTGGTATGCTATGTACCTCTTTCATTATGCCCATAATATTTCAAGGCATCAATCACACTAGTCCAGAATACTTTCATGCTGTTTTCTCAAAATCACTCAAATGGATGTAAGCCCTTTTGTATATCAGCTCTTCATTTGAGTTGTCATTTTTATCCCCCTGGTTTGTAAAACCAGAAGGGGATTTTGTCATCATGTCGGGGTGTGTGTGTATGTGTGTGCCTTTTGGTTAGCCTTTTTTCCAAATGCTGTATCTGTTGAAAGGATGGACGGATTGACTTCAAACCTTCAGTGATGGGTAGGCCATGGTCAAACACTGTAGCTGCTTGTTTGGGGGTCTAATTTGCAAAGGTCATCTGAGGTCAAAGGTAATCTAGAGGTCAAATCGTAAAAGTTGCCCGAATGCTGTATCTGTTGAAAGGATGGACGGATTGACTTCAAACCTTCAGTGATAGGTAGGCCATGGTCAAACACTGTAGCTGCTTGTTTGGGGGTCTAATTTACAACGGTCATCTGAGGTCAAAGGTCATTTTGAGGTCAAATAGTAAAAGTTGCCCGATTGACTTCAAACTTGGAGAAAAGAAACATGAACACCGGGTGAACATGTTTAAAATAAATTAGAGGTCATCTGAGGTCAAAGGTCATCCAGAGGTCAAATCATAAAAGTTGCCCGATTGACGTCAAACTTGGAGACAAGAAACATGAACACTGGGTGAACATGTCTAAAATAAATTAGAGGTCATCCAAGGTCATCTGAGGTCAAAGGTCATCCAGAGGTCAAATCGTAAAAGTTGCCCGATTGACGTCAAACTTGGAGACAAGAAACATGAACACCGGGTGAACATGTCTAAAATAAATTAGAGGTCATCTGAGGTCAAAGGTCATCCAGAGGTCAAATCGTAAAAGTTGCCCGATCGACGTCAAACTTGGAGACAAGAAACATGAACACTGGGGAACATGTCTAAAATAAATTAGAGGTCATCCGAGGTCAACGGTCATTAGAGGTCAACCAAGGTCAAAGGTCAACAAGGGGTAAATTTGTGCAATGAACACCGTGGGAACATGTAAAAAAATAATTAGAGGTCATCTGAGGTCAAAGGTCATCCAGAGGTCAAATCGTTAAAGTTGACCGATTGACCTCAAACTTGGAGAAAAGAAACATGAACACCGGGGGAACATGACCCATATATGACCGTTGACCTCATTTAGTTGATCTCCCAGCCAGGGGGATTCGCAAGTCGTGACTTGCAGTATTTTTATCATTGAGAACGAGACTGGGACGTTGGGCAGTAGGTAAAAGAAAGAAATTGAAAAGATTGAAAAGAAATGTGAATCATGTTGCGAAACATGCCAATAATGGAATATAGAGGTCATCTGATGCTGGCCATGTCCTACAATCAAGGAAAATAATAGTTGGCACACTTGATACAATTTAATACAACTATCACTGTGCTCACAATAGAGAACCGACTTGGGACATAGCACTCTTTAATAGCACGCAGAGGTCTCCCCCTCTCTCTCATCCTTCCCCATCCCCCATCAATCAATGTTGAGAGAGCTGCCAAAGCTTCTGATGACATGTGGCTCGGATCAACATTGCCTCGGGGAGAGGGGCCCTTTTCCCCCTTAATTGGGACAAAGTGTAAGCCTACAATTATTCATACCCCTTGAAAAATATGGGTTTTTCGAGTTTTTCTCATATCTATACCAGCTGGAGTGGCGGAACTTTTGCTTTACACTAAAGACAATTAGTTTGCAAGTACAAATCAATATATCTGGGCTCAACATTTTTTGTATAACAATAGAATTATTTTTGCATCTTAGACAACCCCAACACTGAAGACCAAAAACTTGTATCTTTGTCCAGAAGTGCTCTTGCAAATGCTAGATGAGTTTCTCTTAGTCTCTTTTCAGGAGTAGAGTCTTTCTTGGTCGGAGTCCATGGAAAACTGTTGTGTACTATGTCTGCTGGAGTGTCTGCCTTAATATATTGGTCCAAGACTCACCAAGGTTGTTCAGGAGAGCATTGACGGTGATATGTGGATTGTTGTTGGCCTTTCACCATACTTTTCTTGTCAAACAAGGGGACACTGTTGGCTTCCGACCGTGTTCTTCAAGGTTTTTAACTGATTTGAACTGATTTGAACTGTCTTGTTTTTCCTAATTATGCTTTATATGGTGGAATTTGGCACTTGAAATTGCTTCGAAATAGCTTTGTAGCCTTTCCCCTCTTTGTGAGCATTCACAATGCACAAAAAAGGTCCTCACTGAGTTATTTGATCTCCTTCGCCATGCTATCAAAGAGCTAGAGTGTTGTCCTATAATATCCTTCACTGTACATTCAATAGGCCACATTTGTAATGCATCCACATTGTATGCACACATCATGGAATAATTGCATAACAATATAAAAGCCTATCACACAATATAAACAATGTTTGGAATGTCAAAAACATGTGTAGTATCACCACAAAAAGTGGCCTAAATCCTGAGACTTGGCATGGGGTATGACCAATTTTGGACAGGCATAACAACACAATTCTTGTTCAATTCTATTGTTATGCAAAAAATGTTGAGCCCAGATATATTGATTTGTACTTGCAAACTAATTGTCTTTAGTGTAAAGTGAAAGTTCCACCACTCCACCTGGTATAGATATGAGAAAAATGCCAAAAACTCATATTTTTCAAGGGGTATGAATTATTGTGGGTTTAACTGTATATGTACAATTTTTAAATTAAAATTCAAAATTGCAATTCATATTGATTATTTGAGATATTATATATAGGCCTACTTAGAAACAACAACAACATGATTTAGTCAGATTTTCATTACCTTTGTTTGACATTTTGTTAGAAAATCATTCTTAATTTTGAACAAAAACACTTACGCTCTCCTATTTCATCTCTACCTTCTAGCTGATTCTAATCTTCCTCAAGAGACAGAGACATCAGACAGTAACATGGGTTCACCAGGCAGAGACGGGCGAGATGGAAGGGATGGGGAGCTAGGGGAGCGTGGACGTGATGGACGAGATGGTGTAGATGGGCAAGGTAGGGAGGGACCTAAGGGTTGCTATACTATGATATGAAGTGCTCAACAAAAGAAAGTCATACACTTTGTTTATGTCCTAATGACATATTATTTTTCGACCAAACACAGTTGATAGACATTTGGATGAATCTTTTGGGCACAATTTGATCAAATGTGCCACAAAACAGCAAGTTAAGGATAAGCCATGATTAGCTCCATTTAAAGGTAGATGACCCGATCACATTTTCGTAACACAGAATTATTTCAAACGTACGGAGATTTTCATATCATATGAAAGCTCGTATTTTTCTCATCATTATACTGAAATTTGACGGCCTAAATCGGTATAATTACGGAGAAATCGATGAAATAACGTCGAATTACCGCGAATGGTGGTAACCACCGATAGAGTTTGTGTACTACTCAATGGTTACAGTTCACAGCATCTTGTGCGTCTAAAATAAGAACCATTAGAGCTATGCAACTCAAACTTTGGAACACGACTTTTTTAAGGATGACTTTTCATGTAGAATAGAAAACTTCTACCTTTAAAGAAAATCTGTGACGTTTCCAAATTCGCATTTACAACACACTACGCGGAGAGAAAAGTTTGTGTGTGCATTGCATGGCCTGGATGACTGCTGGGGATATCGATCACACATTCCAAAAAAAAAGGGGGGAAATGTGTAGTGATCAATACGGGGCAAATATGAATATTGTGAATTTGGAAACGTCACAAACTGGTGATAATTATGGCTTATCTTTGTTGTTTTGTAGCAAATGAGGTACCAAATTGTGCCAAAAAGATTCATCCAAATGTCTATCTACTCTGCTTGGTCAAAAATAATTGGAAGTCACTCTATAGGACATAAACTCAGTGTTTGACTCTCTTTTTTTGAGCACTTTAGATTAGAGTTGGGATGGGACAGGACAGGGAGCAGGGATGTGATGGAGCATATGGACAAGGTAGGTAGGGTTGCTATATACTATGATATGGAATTGGGAGAGATAGAGAGCGGGGAGTGTGATGGTGCAGATGGGCAATGTAGGGAGGGTTGCTATACTATGATATGGAATTAGGAGATATGGAAAGGGTGGGGAGAGAGGATGTGATGGAAGAGATGGTGCAGATGGGCAAGGTAGGGAACCTAGGGGTTGCTATACACTTCGATATAGATTAGAGGAAATAAAAAATACAGAGACCTTTAATGTTTAAATAAGACAAAAGCTTGAAAGTTTCAAACTTGACCGATGTTGTATTATTAGCACCCATTGTAAAAACCTACTACACAATTTTACAACATACGAGGGTCATTCAATAAGTTCTAACTCCTTCCTCATAACTTTATTATTATATAAGCCAGTCTTATCAAAATATCACACAATTGTAGCTTGGAACCACAGCTACAAATTAATTGTAAATTGATCTGAGTAATTGTTGTACTTTTCTGGAGATGTAGTGAAAACCAAACATCGATTTAGTGTGACAGAAACGGATGAAAAACAGCAAAATATCGCCAAAGTGCTATTCATTTGGCCTTTTGTAATAGGAACAACATACCTATCGGTCAATTATAACCGTTCTAAATGTCAGATATCTCTTTAACAGACTTTAAACAATAAAGGTGACTGATTTCCCTAGAAAAATATGCCCTCTGATTAGCCAGAACTAGATCAGAACAACCTTTATGTTTACCACTCCCCTAGAGAACCCTGCAAACGTCATATTTGAGTTTTATACGAACTAAGCGATTTTCAATATACCGACTAAACAGATATATTACAAGTCTCTCAGAAAGTTAATTTTCAATCATTGACTACCTGATTGACTATTTTGGAGGTTTCACATAGTGACTATTATGTTAAAGATTTAACATAATCACTGTGGCTTGAGTTATAACAATGAACATCCGACTGATTAGCACTATTCCGGTATGCCATAGGCATAGCAATACATTTGAGTTGCTATTACACTATTTGCAAGCCTACAAGAGTTAATATTGCTTACAATCTTATTAATACATGATAATACTGTGATATATTCAGATATCATTCATTGATTTCCATTTTAGTATTTAAATCATGCTCTATAATACGAGGGTCATTCAGTAAATAATGAAAGTAATCATGGTATGGGATGCATGAGTGATTCTATTAAGGGATAATGTGGTCAATACCAAGTATGAACCTTTGTCTTTCAAGCAATACACTTTTGGATTGTTAGATACCTTTGGTTATGTAACGTCATTAGCATAAACACAATAGGTTTCAGACACTGACTGAAATCTGTCAATTATTTGGCTGGATATGTAATATGTTGAATATGGCTTGATTGATACATTTGAGTATATCTCAGCAATGCAAGCATAAAAAACAGATAACACTTGGCACATAGTTAGAACACACACTTATCTCTCTTTGACACTCTTTTTTAGATCTGAATTCCTTAATACAAACAAGAAGGGACCATCTCAAATACGCTTTTATTTAGCAAAATCCGCAATAATATACCTTAAAAAACAACAAAGGATAACGAACAATGGAGGGATTATAATTTAGTAAATTGTTGTGGAATGTAAAGCAATAATAGTGGGGATATCAAGAGGAGCTGTTCATAAAATTTTCTCAAACCATTGAAATTATGTGACGATTACTTTAACAATACATATCTAGTAGCTCTAAAGATAACAGTAATACGAGAGGTTGTGGCAGCCATCTTTGATTGATACATTCATGTATATCTTCATTTTGACTATCACAACATATATACACATTGATTTAAGCATTTTTCATTTTTTCTGATTAAAATTTGAAGGCACAGTAAGCTTTTATCTGGTAAATTTCATGATTTTAGCCATTTTTGGCCCAGTTCATAATTATCTGCCGTCTGCGCATGCGCATATTTTCTGCAGGTTTCATGCGAATAAGTTCAGATAATTAGTTAGCTATCATATGGAATCTCTCAAACTGGTTAATTGCTTGGATTTTTTCTAAATTGTTTGATTTTCCGCAATAATAGCGATTCACTTACTGGGCATTTTCCAACGAAATTGGCTATTTGAAATACTGATATTTGTATACTTTTTTTCCAATTGCCTCTCCTTACTTTTCCCTCTTATACTATATATCTCAAATTACACAGGGATTAAAGTTATGGTCTTTTTATCATACCTAAGCGAAAAAAATTGTGATTAACCTGCTTCTGGTGTCATGTTATTATACAATCTTCTTACCACATGTTTCATACAAACAATTCAAATTTACCACCAAATAACTGATTTAGCAGTGTCCCAAGTGTACTTACTTTGAGACAATGCTATGACGTCACAGTTCACACTTAGAAATCCAAAACTGTATTGTTTGAAAGACAAAGGTTCATACTTTGTATTGATCATATCATCTCTCAATAGAATCACTCATGCATCCCATACCATGCTTACTTTCATTATTTATTGAACGACCCTCGTATCTAACCATACAATACGGAAAACCCCCGAAAAACATGTGTATATATTTCAGGTAATTTTCCGTGTCTGTTGTCCAAAATCCAACTCTGGCTCGCCTCATATTAAAAGTGAAACAGATATCAATTATCATTTACTACAAATGTGTAGCTATGATTCGGACCTATAATCATGACAAATGTCATGAGGCTTACATTCATATTAGCGATGTTATGAGGGAGGAGGTAGAACTTATTGAATGACCCTCGTATATTGCACCTTTTATATTCAATTCAGATGGTGATTCAGGGCCCGCAGGTGAACCAGGACTAAAAGGAACTCCAGGCCCTGTAGGCCCTGAGGGACCAGGTGGATCTCCTGGTACTCCAGGAGCAGATGGGGGTCGTGGTCCCCCTGGAGCAGCAGGATCCCGCGGCCCGGCTGGTCCTCCAGGACAAGATGCACCCAATCCTGGAACAGTTGGAAGCACCTATGTCAGGTGGGGGCGCACTATTTGTCCAGCAACAGCCGAGCTGGTGTTTGATGGTAAGCGATAATCTTATGTGAGATATTAGGGACCACCCTCCCTACCAAAAAAAATGACAGCCCTTAAGGACCCACTTCTCAACATCTGTCTGTCATTTGACATGTCACAGTTGTTACGGATCTGATCGATCCAAGGTAGAAATAACCTTAGGTTCGTACATCCCCAAACATGCATAATTCAACAACCACATACATTAGATCTTTGTCTAATTGATCTTAAAAGTTAACAATTCATTATTACTTTACAAAATAATGTCCATAATAACCTTACGACATATAATTAACCCATGGCCATATTTATACTTATCAGTTACTTAATTAGAATGCATTATGTGCAGATTTATCATTCGTGTAAACGCTTGCGAATCATTATGTCGTCACTTTGAACTCCTAAAACAGCTTGCGTTCCGCCGTAATCTCCGACCGTCGCCCAGAGATGATTAAACTGATAATCGGGGTTTATCACACAATAAAACTACCGTAAAACGGGGTGGATAGGGACAGATTTAACATTTCTGTTTTCTCACAACTGAGATTTTAAGCTCACCTTTTTGGAAGCTTTCTCCAGGATAGGGACAGGTTCAACACTCTCTAGATTTTTAGACACCTTTATTTTCGATACCCTGGGCTCCACATTTGTTCTTTCACATCCACTGAACCATTTCCTGAAGACTATTGTATTGCTCTTTCAACATTTGGAAAAATAAAATAAATAGTATACATCAAATACAAAAAATTGAGATTTCAAAAACTGGGTGTATGCTTGGTGTAAGATATTTCATGTATTTATAAGTTAGACTAGTGTCCAGACCTATTACGGATTAAAGCTGTATAATCCTTTAATCCCTCAATAGAGGATTTGGTGCTAGGTTAGTTTCGTGATGTCTTACACTAAGGATAAACCAAAAACGGTTCCCATTTTTGTCCCTATTCACCCCATGTCCCTATTCACCCCATTTTACGGTGATTGAATAATTCAATCTCATAATTCCTCTATGATATGCTCACAGGTATAGTTGGAGGTTCTTATTGGACTCATACAGGAGGAGGATCTAACTATCTCTGTCTGCCAAAGACACCGCAATATGACAACTACCAATCAGGAACCAGCAGCACTAGAGGACTTATTCATTTAGGAGAATATCGAACATCGGATTTTACTCCTTTTGGCTTTGCTAACGACCACGATGTCCCATGTGCTATGTGTTATGTGCCAAGGCGTGGCACTCAAAAAATGTTTCCTGCGCTCAAAAATTGTCCAACAGGGTGGACACGCGAGTATCATGGATATCTCATGAGTGAAAGACATACCCATTCAGGCCGCACTGAGTTTGTTTGTGTGGATCGTAACCCAGAGTTGGTCCCTGCAAGTAGCGCCAATTTGAATGGGGTTTCGTTCTATCCGGTTGAAAGCCGTTGTAATGGCGCCATTAAATGCGGCAAATATGTTGATGAGAAAGAACTGACATGTTCTGTGTGTACCAAATAGTACAGAGATGTGTAGTAAACAGGCAACTGTCCGAATCAGGACAGTGAGGGCAATTGTGGTAATATTAAAAAGTATTGTAAAAACTCAGATAAATTTACAAAATTTATGGTGGATGAT
This sequence comes from Ophiura sarsii, assembly GCA_035610835.1. NCBI lineage: Eukaryota > Metazoa > Echinodermata > Ophiuroidea > Amphilepidida > Ophiuridae > Ophiura > Ophiura sarsii. The sequence continues at coordinate 24,406,858 of CM069444.1, forward strand.
TTAGATCAAGACATATTATTTCAAGAATCCATTCACTTCAATCAAGAATCTAGTATCCACTAGTTGTAAAGAAAAAATACAGTCTTCAGAGGGTAAATAATCCATTTTTTGTGCGACTATGACTGGCTGTAAAATGTGTCCTTATACCCAGTCAACACCAAGTTGTATACCACTTAATAGGGCCTATGATGGCTGTTTTGGCACACAACCTAACATGCAAGAATATATAGGGTCAAGATGAATTCTACATATCTATTAAGCTTATAATATCAAGACTTACTGATGGTACCAAGTGCATCTTATTATTGATTGGATTGATTGATTGGATTGATTGATTGATTGATTGATTGATTGATTGATTGATTGATTGATTGATTGATTGATTGATTGATTGATTGATTGATTGATTGATTGATTGATTGATTGATTGATTGATTGATTGATTGATTGATTGATTGATTGATTGATTGATTGATTGATTGATTGATTGATTGATTGATTGATTGATTGATTGATTGATTGGATTGATTGATTGATTGATTGATTGATTGATTGATTGATTGATTGATTGATTGATTGATTGATTGATTGATTGATTGATTGATTGATTGATTGATTGAGTGAGTGAGTGAGTGAGTGATTGAGTGATTGATTATTTGTGTTTAATGTTTAAATGATTGTAACAATGGTCTGGAGGGTGAAATATACACATTAAATTGTTGCAAATACTTTTCCTTGAAGTTTGATTAGTGTTATATGGATATTATATGAATAAATAGGGGAAATCACTAAACTGCTCATCTTCTCACTTGCGAAAGTGAACAAGTCTCAATCTGAATCTTTCAAAATCAACTCTATTTTGTGCTCATAAGTAGACTGTTAGTAATAGAGTTTCTCTCTTTACTGTAGCTGCCAAATACGTCGATGAACAAACAGCGGAATTGTTCTTTTAGGCACTACACGTAGTGATTGCTACATTGAAATTTAGACCTAAACAGCAAGTGGCTGAGCACTGAAACACGAGGTTACTACAGATATGGTATCATTAGAAAGATGAACAAATTAGGTTTCCTTTGATATGTATTATCACAATACAAGATTAGAAATATAGATAGCCTGGGCGATTGAAAAAAAATGTCCACACTTTTATTTCAGGTGTTTATTACAAGTACTTTCCAATCAGCAGTAATATTTTCAAACTTACCGTGTAAGTTGTGGTTTTGGTCGATAAGAATTTCTGTTGGATATCTTTCTGTAAGTGAGCTGCCTAACTGCCCTGATCAAAATTGTTAGTTCAGACATTCTTATCGTACCTTCTTATACAAGGGTCATTCAATAAGTTCCCGGCCCATAGGAGATAAGGCATACATTTCCGAGTGATCATAATACAGTACAACAGCACACATCCAAATTTACCGTTAATTAAGATGCAGCTTTTCGATGCAGCTCATTTTGTTATGAGGAATTTCTAAAATATAATCATAACAAATCTAAATTAATCCTAAAATATGTAGAAAATTGATTGCTGCGTTTTAAAATGTGCTAAGTTAGAAGGAGAGAAACCAGGTTTCAATGCAAATAGCGCATGCGCAGTGTAGAAGATTGGGTTCAGCGCCCGGTTCGTGCATATAATTTTGACAGAAATGTATCGGAATTCGATCTTCTAACTTGGCACATTCTTATATTTAGAGTTTAGCAATAGTCCAATATGAACTGCGTAGTGATGGTGCGAAGTTGCGTACATTTTTTAGAAAATCGGCACAACTGAATATAATGCAGTGTAACTTGTTGAATGATCACAGAGAAAGTTTGGAAGTTATTATCTTTTCTTATTTTCTGTTTCAGATAGTTCAGCCTTAATATACTAGTCACCGGTTCCTGAGAAGTGAAATTTTTCAAGCCATCCACTTTTAAGAACAATTAAATCTGTGGAAACACACACTTTTTGGTTGGCAGTGATGGACCCTGGTCTTATTCAACAACTTGAATTGCTAGAGAAAATAAGATGCATTGATTGACTGATGTTGACTGCTTTTTCATTTGAAAAAAATCCACTTCTCAGGAACCCTTGACTATCAAGATTATTATACTAGCTGTTATTTGATAGAAAACCCATACAAAGGTTAAAAAACAAACAAGGAAAAATCAAAAATGTCATTCCTACACTTGCAATTGTAAGATTTTAAACTGCTATTCATCCATCTTATCTATACTCTTTATTTTGTAGGGCAATGTCACAGCAGTTATTTTAGACATGGTGGCCATCTTGGGGAAAACAACAGCATAATAACAAATAATAGGGCCTCCCTCATCAAATTTTAAAAGGTCCGGACGATATACTTGTTATTTTTTTACTTGGCCTAATAATAAAAATAAAATAGGTGATCAGTCAGCAAGATTAACTACACCTCATCTCCTCCTTTCTTAGGCCAACTTTTATTGAATGACCCTCATAAGTTCCATTCAAATCATATTGGGTGGAATAAATAAAAACTAGCAATTACTTAAAGGACATCATTCTCAGTGGAAAGAGTTTTAATTATGTGAAGGGGGTTATCAATTCACATGTTATCTACCATATTTCAATTTCTTTATCATTCGAGAAATGAAATAAGAAGCTATTTGTGAACTCATTTTTAGACGTAGCAGAGGACTTTTCGCAAGGGCACTTGGGTGATACTTCAGGGATATCGTTACATTTGTGACGATTCTAGCGATATCCCTGAAGTATCTCCCAAGCTCCCTTGCGAAAAGTCTTCTGCTACGTCTGATTAGTTCATACATTGCTTCCTTCTCAAATGATAACGAAACTGAAATATGGTGGATCACATAATTAAAACTCTTTCCACCGGGAAAAATGTCCTTTAACTTGTGAAAGGTCTAGCAAAAGCAAAAGGTTTAGCTCAAGTGATTGCTGAAAAATGTGTAAAATAACCTTTTACTCGACAAAATACATTTTACTTGAATAACAATAGAGGTTATCCATGTAATGGATTAGCAGTCATCTTGTTGGGAATACTAAACTGTGTGTAAGATTTTCAGAAAGAAGATAGGCCTGTTTCATGATATTTATTTTAATAGCACAATTCATGCTATGTCATGTGCCAACTCTATAGAGTGTATGCATTACCGTAAAACAGGGTGAATAGGGACAAGGGGGTGAATTGGGACAAAAATGAGAAACGTTTTTTAAATGTCACCCGGCAGTTTGTGTACCGTAAAACTGGGTGAATAGGCCCCCATGTCCCTATTCACCCCGTTTTACGGTACACAAATTGGCCGGGTGACATTTAAAAAACGTTTCCCATTTTTGTCTCTATTCACCCCGTTTTACGGTACTACGTTAATATGTCCTCATTTGAACTGTGCCTCCAAGTTTGATTCCACTTGATCAGTTCATGGCACATAACATGGCCTGGGAAATTTAATTGTCATTCCGAATATGTGACTAGCCTATACCTCCACAATGGCTGCCACAATCCATTATTATACCGTTCCGGTTGGTTAAGTAGTGCATACACCCTGTTTAATGTTGAATAGGTCGGGTGTGAATCCCTTATGCTGTACGTTCCATCTGGCCACATGGATTACTCTACAGCACCTTACTTTTAATTGCGCTGACAGATATGTCTATGCCAGTAATGCCAACATTCTACTGAAACAATATTTGGTATTATAATTCATCCATATCTGGTCTGTATTTAATGTCCTGCAATTTTTCATACTGTACACACATACAGCATTGTAATGAAATATGGGTGTGTTGGCAAAAGTTGAAGATCCTCATGCAAGATCTTGCAAAACTTAAAAGCATACTATGCGATCCTTCCCTTTATCCTTGACTTTGGAAGCATATGTTCTTGCAGATTTGCATTTTTGATCATAAATCATAAAGATCTTGCAAGTTACAGAGCGATATGATTCCTAATTATGTCAAAATCATGGTTTGAAGAGGTTGAAATAAAACTGTTGCGGTCCAAGTGTTTTTTGGTTCATAAAATAGAATTCCATGGTTTGACACCGTGTTAACGCCGATCACAGTGTTTCCGGCTACGATCGCAACTGTACACATGTGAACATAATAGTACGGAATGCTTATTTACGTTGAAAATGCCTTAAATAATTGGAAGCAGATTTTCATTGTGATTTTCAATGGAAAATACAGACCATATCGATTTATGAGTCCGGGAATGTCTTTCCTGATAGTCAAACTTCATTATCAGAGAGAAAAAAATGTGTGTAAAAGTTTGACAAAGATCACATAATAAACCTTTAATGCAAATGCTTTGTATTTCTAGTAAAAGGTCCCTTAGATTTAAACATAACTAAGTAAATTGCATTCACTCGACCATTTACATGGAAGTAATTGCTTTTGCTAACCAGTTAAGCATGGTCTTTAATACTAGCGATTATTTGCTTTCAGTTAAAGATAAATAAGTCTAGTAAAAGCAATTACTAATTTTTATTAATTTTGCTCATTGATTAACACTAAATATGCATTTCACCCATGTAAATAATATTGAGGGTTGAGCGCCAGCAGAAGGCCGTAACTCAATTATTGGGCAAATTGATATTTTGGTACAAAAATAATCCATATAACCTAGATTTTCAGAACCATAAAGAGATTAACTCATAAACACTCTTAATTTGACTAAAATTAGAGTTATTAGTTGGGTGCTACACACTGTTTTGTAATGAGTCGATTATCTCAAAATAGCATTTCTTGAGTTACGGCCTTCTGGCGCTCAACCCTCGATATCAGCAATGTTATCATGTTGATTGTCTAAAATAATGTATCTTTGATATGCCTTGGCTCTGCCGAAACACTCACATAGGTTACATGCAATTTAAACTGAATCCTTCACGTCTTCACAATTTACACACAGCTCCTGCAAGGGTGCTCAATGGAAGACTAATTAGAGGGACAAGGGGACCCAGTCTAGACTGAATCCTTCCTGTCTTCACAATTTACACACAGTTCCTGCAAGGGTGCTCAATGGAAGACTGAAAAACAAACGGTTCCAAAAGTGTGTGCTGATAAACTCATGAATAAACATGAGCTTATTCACGCACCATCATGCCACTCTGCGCCGGTAGCTTCACAAAGCGCTGCTACCTGACGACCGGTAGATGTTTACCATTATAATACACAGCACACAAAAATAAAGAAACAATTTCAGAAACATCCGGTATAACCTCCCGCATTCATATGTCAACTTTATTGTTCCCACATCAACCAAGCTTACTTGCTTGGTCAGACAAATAAATGTCAACATTACTCTATAATTTCCCCCATCCTACCCACCCCCTCCCTCCCTCCCGCCATCCTCACAACTCTTGACCGAATTATTAATTTATTGATATCACCCCTCCCACCCTCCCAACAACTATCTGAGCCCCAAATGGGGCCCATTTTAGGACATATCTATCATAATTATTGTAAAAACATGTCTTATTTTTCAGCCCCAATGGTTTTTAAAAAGTCTTGGAATTTTCCACTTCTCCATCTCTTTAAAAAAAATTAACTTTTTTTGTTGTTGTTAAAACCTAGAAGAATTTCTTATCTACATACAAATACTAGCCAACTCTCTTGTGTGTGATTTTTTGGCTAGACTATTTCATTTATTTACACCAATTAAACACTACGATTTAGTATAGTCTCAATCCCCCAGTGCACATGTCAATGACCCCAACACATCACTGTATTTAAATTCACAAGTCAACCTGATGCTCCCTGTGTATGAGACATCACTCAGTACCCAGGTACCCACTAAGGTCACGTTTCAAACCTGTCGTGTATGCAGGTCATTCACACGCACCCTGGGGATGAGACTATTAATCTCTACACTACTCTCTAGCGTGTCATTGGAATCATGATCACTATATTTATAACAAACTTAAAAAAGACACAGAAAGACTTCCTAATTTCTATTGGTGAGCAATTAGTTTTGTACAGCATTATTTAACATTAGGTTAGAAGGCAGGGCAATGTCTTGCTAGACGTCCCGTGACTGATGTGAGCATGCTCATAACAATTAAAATGTGTTGTAGTAGTACACGTTTATTCCATACTGGACGTCTAACAAAATATAGCCGAAGGGCAGTAAGGCCATTTTTTCTCCTATTAGTTTCACCTTTTTACAGTGCACCTACTAGGTTTTTTATTCACTATTTCACATCTAAAATTGTGCTCATTGTTTCACCTTTTAAAGTACCTAACTACTTTTTTTCTAATCTAGTTACTGACTAATCTACTGACTAATCTATCTACTAATCTACTGACTAATTTCTTGACTAATCTACTGACTAATCCCTTGATAACCTTCTACCTACAACAATTGTGTAAAAACTGTACATCACCATATTCACTGATACAACATTTTTTGTTTAAAAGCACAGATGACAGGAATTTGGTACAGTCTACTCACAATGGTTTTTCACATACCACCAAAGTTCTACTCATGTGCTACAATACGATTAGACTTGTTAACAAGTCTTTTTTTCACACTCTCCAGCAAGCAAACAGACACATTTCCCCATTGACCCAATGATTACATCATGGTGGGATATCAGAACAAAACAAAACACTAACTGGCCACCTTATAGAATACCTTACCCTTTTTTTGGTAGGTGGTAGGGTATTCTAAAGGGATTCCACAAAACTGAATGAATACCATGCTGTTGTTATTTAAACCTATCTAACACTGTGTAAGCCGTTACTTTTTGAGTTGGTTTGAATTTTTCAAAGAAAGTTTGTAGCCTAGAATAAAGCTCCCGGGAAATGAGATATGGCTTACTTCACATAGTAGCATACTATGTTCCAGGACCCTTATCGTGGGCATGAAACTCTGAGATGTATAGTATTTCTGAGTATTAGCTGTAAGGTTGTTTGAATTCCATAATGTCAAATGATTTTCCTCCATAAAAATTGTTGACCAAAAAAGGTTTTTTTGCCTTAAAACATGAAAATTACGTTTTAGAATTCTACCAAACCCCAAGGTATATTTTTAAATTTCTTTATATGCCCCAAAATCATTATCCAAGTCAAGAACTTGACATGCGTATCAATGACAATTAACAAATAAAACACCGCTAACAATGAAAATTAACGGCTTACACAGTAATCACTAATTGTAATAATAAAACAAACATAAAAAATCTTCTGATAAACACATTTTGTATATAAAACCATCCTTTCAATATATTCAACTCGAGATTTATAGATTGCTCTACATCCAAACCATGTAACGCTTGAACAGAGTATTGAACGTTTCACAAAGCTTTTCTGGAACAGTCTCCTCTCATCATAAAAAAGTCCCTGTAACCGCCACATGTGCCCCTTATGCGATACCCCATGTATAGTGGAACCTTCTTAACACAAAATTGCATGTCCCAAAACTTCTGTATTACATTATAATACAACTTGATAACATACAACTCCTGTTCAAACAATAATAAAGCATGAGGCCCTGGGATTTTATGGTTAACAAGGTTTCCCTGTACTATCATACCCAGACACAGGGGTCAACATTCAAATACACTGCGAGTATATGGGTCATTGAACTTTGGTCATGGGATTGATGTAAACGGTATGAGTTTCAAGTACTATAGTTTGATCTGAACTACCGTAAAAGCGGTTGTTTTGCATGCAGACAATGTTTCACTTTTTTGTAAAATTTCGAACAATTTTGTTGATAAATTTTGACTTTGTTAACACAGATATGTATACCTAAGAAACATTTCCATGCATTTGTTCTGCAGGGCACCTGCTGTGGTATACACAAAGCGCAAAATGTAGTGCAAAAATATCCACTTTTACGGTAAAAAGACAGAAGCCATATTATATACTATCTGTAACATCGTCATATTAGGGCACACATTACTGCAATGGAAGCACCTCACTGGCTGTGTGTGTATAGGACACACAGCCATTTATATAATGTCCGAAGGCACACATGTAACAAACGGTGACATTTTTTTCTTTGCGCAAATAAATATAAATAAATATTAGATTATATTATAATTAGTTCATACCAAACTATAGTACTCTTGTAACAGATCAAATCTGTTATTTGACCAATTTAACAGTATACAACAACCACACTAATCATAAATAGGAATTTATGCCCAGTTAAACCATACAAATAAACCTGTTAACAGGGTAAACCAGAAATACAACCAGTTTAACCAGTCATATAACCCATTTAACCAGAAATATAACCAGCTCTCAAAGTGAAATGTTATCAACCATTTCCAATCATGTTACAATTGTGGATAGATGCTAGCCTTTATATAGCTCATCAGAAGAGGTAAGCTTTTGAAAATATGATCATAAGTAGTGTATTTTCTTTTCCCTTATAATTACCAATATCTCAAATTGGGTAAAAATTATTGTGACACATTTATCCCAAACTTATAAGGTTCACATCATCACCTCAAGGCAAAGTTCAATCTATTAACCAGTCACATCGGATTTATCATTAGAGGGGGGAGGGGGTCTAATCGGTGATGGGAACAAGTACCTATCTGCATGTATGATCATGTCTCAACGTAGATTAAAAATGTGTTACTTAATGTAATGTAAGAACTGTGCTGTGGCTGTACTTGAGGGATTGGGTTCAGAATTTCATCACCACCACCTCAACAACCATGATTGCAATGTTTTCCCCCTGAGAACTACCTGCTGATTGGTCAGAAAGATGGATACATCATTTGTCCACCAATCAGATAAATTGTTAGAATAATTGTATCCCTGATAAAGAGTGGAGAGAAATATTTTGGAAGCTGTATTTTAATTGGTTATTATACAATGAGTATGTCTTGTAGTTAACCAATCATAAACACTGTTATAGATAGGCAGGTAGTGTCCAGGGGGTTAAAGTATCTCCTCCCTGGAGTGGTTAGTAGTTAGAGGGTGAACATCAAGCTATTCTATGTACTAATACTACGGCATGCATTGTGAGGCATGAGGCTGATATCAGGAGATATCGCCCAAGCCTAAACTAACTATCGTGCAAATCTAAGACAAGACCAATTATTTTGAAACCCACTAGCAGCAGCCTGGTGCTGTGACGTCACCAGCGATGGTTTCCAGTTTTCAATATGATTTATTCCGTTAAAATATACTACCGGGTTCCAAAGTATCGGCAATCAATTATTTTCTTTTATCTTCAGGCTGCCATTTATAAGTCAGATTCAATTATTTTTTGGTCAAGACGAGACTAATTATTTCTTACCACACTGTGGTATAGAAACACCATGCAATATTATGATTATTACTTGCACCAGATAAAGCCAGTCTTGCCAATTGTTTTGTGAGCAGGGCCAAATCAAAATGGTGGCCTTTTTATTTGGTAAGTCTTGGGCAATATGACAATAAACAGGCGACTTTTGAATGGACGCACGTCGCATGAGGTTGACCTCGCGTACTTTCCTCTCGTAAAGTACGCGAGTTCAACCTCACCCCAAAAAACGATGCAACAGACATCTGTGGTGCGCAATACGTAAGCTCGACCTCATAGCTCTGATTGCTTAGCGGTATTTTGTGAGTTTTTAAGAATGCGCGCGCACCTGATCGGCTGGCCAGGAGAATATGTGCCGTAGGTCCATTGCAATATTGATTCTAAATATTATGAAGTGCTTACAAGTGTGTTTTACATGATGTGCATCAGTGAGGTGTATGGTGTGAATGAAATATCAAAACAAGTGCTTTAACAAAGTGCTGGTAATAACAAATATGTGTGTATGATTTTACTTTTTATTTTCAAGAAAAATGACTCCACATTGTATGCATCAAATGTGATAGGTTGTAAGCAATCCATGCCTGGGACTTTTACACTTTCCATGCAGACGACAGTTCCAAAATTTCAAAAAATGTTTCAAACGTGTCAAGATTATTGAATTTCATCACCATATTTGGAATCACCATGAGAAATGCATTAAAATAAGTACACATACCTAGTATTGGTTCAGTAATTCTTGAGATAAGACTTTGAAAATTGTGAAACGTTTCTGAAAAATCGGTTTTGTATAATGGTAAAACTAATAGCCGAGTGGGAAGTGTTACTTACTTCTTCCATAGTTATCCAATTGACCATGAATATGCTTAGAAAAATCCATACACACATATAGATACAAACAGGTGATATAGGGTACATGCAAATGAGATAGTCTTGAAATACAAGGGGAAAAAAAACACAAAACAAAAACATATTTCCAATATTTACATTTTATTACAATGAGGTGCTTTATGTGCATAGTGAATGGTGAAGGTGCTGATTTGCAACCAGAGAATCCTCGCGATTCTTACCCGGCGCAATGTGCAAAGTGTGCGGCATGCAATGAATGTGTGTGCAGTGAGTGCATCTACATACTAAAAATGGACATCTTTTTTAACCATGATGGGTGTTAACTACAATGTATTAACATAGCTATTATAGTCTTGATTTAAATTCAATGGACATGATTAAAAAGGTGTCTTACCCAAGTTTTCACATGATGTTTTGCTATTCTACATGACGGCATGTCATAAAAACAATCGTATTCCAGAAGTTGAGTTAAATTACTTGGTAGTTTGTACAGTTAGTATAATAGGTCTGTGCGATGAAGCCACAAATCCCAAACTCAAAAACACGCAAAATCGACAAAGCGCAAACATTACCACTTTAAAAGTATGTCCAGAAAATGTTATCAAATACTATAATAACTTTGTGCTACAGCTAAACATGCAATATCCAAATATGTGTTAGTAATTCTCCTCCACCATAAACTGTTAGTGTGCAAAAAAAAAACACCAATAAAGACCAACACATAATTGCATCTACATTTGAGACATGATCAAACCATAAATTTTGTAACCCGTGTTGGTGAGTATTTGGAACCAGTGTTGGTGACTATTTGGAACCAGTGTTGGTGACTATTTGGAACAAGTGTTTGCGACTACTTGGAAGCAGTGTTGGTGACTATTTGGAACAAGTGTTGGCAACTATTTAGAACCAGTGTTGGTGACTATTTGGAACCAGTGTTGGTGATTATTTGGAACCAGTGTTGGTGACTATTCGAAACAAGTGTCGGTGACTATTTGGAGTGATAGGCTGAATTTTTAACAGATATTGCAGATTGCCTTCTTGTTGCCATTCTTGATTATGATGTCGGCCTTGTTTTTCTTTCTATTCCCCTCTTTGTATAAATATCTTTAACATTTAAAACATAACAAATTCATTTAAAAATTCATTTAAAATTTCTGTCATTCATTTCGCTTTCTCTGGCCAAGTGGCATGATCGCAGTACTAAATAGTTGTTAACCGTCTCAGAGCTCTAGCATAATACACACATGTACACAGATGGACGGTCTTAAATTCTGCCCTCATAACATGAAACCACGGGCTAGAGGAAGCCAAATAGACTAGTTGAGTTGTCTTATTATCATCTCCACATTCTCAACTCCAAAGGCACGGTTCATGATCCATATAATACACACACCTTTATTATCTCTCGCCCATGTGTATTCAAAGTACGCGGATATGTATGACACCCAAAGACACACACGTAAACATCTCTGTACAAAATGGCTCATATAAGGATCAGTGAACTTTGCCCTTGGGCATCATATCATTTCATTATATTAATCTTCTCTAATAAAATACCATGTCAGCTGCAGTTTGCATATAAGTATTATAAACGCCTACAAACTTTTTCGTTTCTTGCTCAACCGTTTTTAACTATGATAATATGTTTTCATGAGGAAATATAACTTAATACCTGAATAAGGGTTTTTTGAGGTTCATTCTTAACACCCTGGTAACTCCTATATGAACTAACTGTGTACATGTTTTTGTTGAATAAAGCTTACAAATAGTTTGGGTCTGGTGTATTAGTTCCAATGACAAAAATAATTACTAGACTTAAATTTGATTCCAAATATGGTAATGAAATTAAATAATTTTGACATTTTTAGAACATTTTGAGAAATTTTGGAATGTCGTCTGCAGATGCCTGCCGCGTGGAAAGTGTTAAAACATGACTTTTTTTGTCGTACTATCTCCATTGGGAGGTACATAATATGATAGAATAGCTCATATTACTGGCTATTCCCTTTTCATGTGTGCCCCCTTGTGGAATAAAAAAAATCAGATGCCACTTGGATCCAGTGTGTCTCTATATAGGGAGCGATCAATTTGGTTACTGTTTGCTACCGGGTACATCAAGTATCTGTATATCAGTCAATAAAATTATCAATTCTTCCTGATATAATATTCCACAGCAATATCATCCTCAAATAGGTCTCCATATGAGACCTGTCATCACGAAATGAGAGTTAAGTCGGAAACTTTAATTTTGAGGTTTTTCCAGATTCAGAATACTCAAGATACAAGCTTTATAATGATATGCAACATGTCATAATTGCTCAATGTTTTCCCTGTCAAAAATCAAAATTGGAAGTTGCAAAATGTCTTTGTTTTCTATTGATTTTTGGCATGTTCATTGGACCATATCTCCTAATGCATACTGGCGACTTAACGCTCATTTTGTGGTAACAGGTCACATATGGAATAAAGCATCAGGCAGCAATTGCATTACATGTCATTATTTACCTTATAATGATAGCTACCTTGTGCCTTATTTCATACCAGAGACCTATTTTAGGATACTTCCAAAACCATCCCTGCACATACACATGTATCAGTCGGAATGACATATCAAGTAGAATTACAAAAAGAAGAAGAAAAGAAGTTATCTCCTTTGATAAGTCTTCAACACAGTCTTATCTCCTTTGATTAGTCTTCAACAAAGTCTTCGACACAATATCTAATTCTAACATACTCAACATATACAATGTGTACACTATGTACAAAAAGACTATCCCTAAACATTGAGGTATTTTTGCGAGAAAAAAAAACAGCGGAGGGATTCCTTTTTTGTTTATTTTTTGAAATGTGAAAACAACAACAACAACAATCTTCTCTGTAAGAGTTCAAAGCATTGACATATCAAATAAAAACACTAACTATTAAAGTGGTTGATTTTGCAACCAATTTTTTTGGTACTGTGTGGTACAATTTTGTTATTTGTCCGAAAATTAATATACTTTAAACATTTCCTTTTTTCAAGAGCAACCTGTGTGCGAGGTTTAAGAAGTTATTTGATAATACAGAGTGCACAGTTCAGTGATATACACTTGCATACTATATGCATTGAACAGTGGCAGAGAAGAATGAGGATATCACAAATAATTCTGTAAGTGTTTCTCACTTTTTCGAGGCTATGATATCAGGTCAAAGTCTCAAAAAAGTAAGATGGAGTGACTTTCTTCTTCTTAACACTTTCCACGTGGCTATAAGTTTGACCACCGAAACAGATTTTGTCAGAAATCTTTCCCAACTTTCAAAGTCTTATCTCAAGACTTACTCAAGAATGGTGATGAAATTCAATAATGTTGACATTTTTGAAACATTTTGTGACTTTTTGGAACTGCCATCTGCAGACAACTGACGCGTGGAAAGTGTTAACATTATATGCATATGGGTGCACCCACCACCAACAACAACAAAAACTGTAAATCGCAAAGATGTTCACGATAGTTGAAGAACCTTCATTTTTTGCTTTATTTCTTATATTGTCTAAAAGGAAAATTAAAAAAAGGTGAATTCTTGTGTCGAATAATATAGCTGCGCTTGTCCCATTGACACTGACAATATACTCAACAAGAATTGGGCTGATTTTTGGAGCAAATTTTGTTCCATTGACACCTATGATTACGATCTGAATTGGGCTATATTTGCACACACCTATGATTACGATCTGAATTGGGCTATATTTGTCACAATTTGGGCTACCCTCCTCTGGCAACAATTTCAAATACACGATTTCTCATCCAATTTTTCAAAGTATACATTCAACCCACCAATGCGTCTCATTGTAATCCACAGTTTTAAGTGCTGATGATGGCGGTGGCGGCGCTGCTCAATAGCTACGTCTTAATTGAAATAAAATAATCAACTAAAACATCTTAACATTTTATCAATCTTACTTCAATCTTAAAAATCTTTTTAAACTTCAAATATCTACAAATTTACCTTAAAACAGTACGCCATTGATCTGTACAACAAAATCTTAAACAGGAAAAGCATTGTTTAGGCCCCAGGAATGCATCAAGTCTTTGATGAAATAAAGTGTATCATATTGTTAACATATGACACCTTTTTCTACCGTGTAATTGATGTACACCTGGGATCTAAATTACACTTAATCCTTCAAACAACATTTCATCATCATTATCATCATTTTGACAAAATACAAACAACTGACCCAATCGGAACGTAAAATGTAAAAGCACATTTTTTCATCTATTTCTCCATTTCATCACTTTTTCTTACTTTACACAATTTACGATCACATTTTTTTTAAATACACATCTAAAATACTACAAGGTCTTGCTTCAGGTATCTACACATCGACCTGGTATTTTCTAAAAATCTCGGTACTCTCAGAAGCTAAAAGATAATTTATACACATATCCTCTCCTCCGTCCGTCCCTCCTCGTTATTAGTTATCGTTTCTTTAAAAATAGCTCCTTTTCGAAAATAGCAAAATAGACTCTACGTATTACGTGTACAATTAATAACAGTGGGATTTATAATAACAAACAACGCTATATCATTCCAAAAAATGATAACAATTCACTTAGTGGTGGTGGTGGTTTAAGATGGTTTCATTTTGTGGAATTCAAACCAAACATTTACATTTAAACAACAACTGTTTTTTATCTTAAACACTTATTAACATTAATAGCCCCCTCTCTATGTACAAATTAGGATAATCTGCAAGATGTGGAAGTGACTTGTGTCTGAATTTATATACAAGCTAACGCTTCGTCGTGATTTAGCGTTATCATTTTTTTTTTTCAAATAAAAAACAAGACATGCAGATTATCCGATAAACAAACAATCATGGCAGTCATAGAACAGGTTTGGATATTATTATTCAAGAATCACTATTAATTTTTTTTCTTTAAGGCAGACTGGGTTTGTATTCTACTGAGATATGGCTAATTCAATAATTTCTTATAAACTATTAAAAATGAGTCACTAACTCGTTTCAAAATCTATATTCAAAATGAGTCACCGAATCATTCACAAATTCTCAAGTGAGTCAGTCACTACTGTTATTATCAGTCTCGCTTTCAACACATATACTATAGTGCAAACAAGGGTGCCCCAATCACCATGGCACAAACAGTACATTGAATAGAAGTCCGGCGCCTACATGATCGTGCCACGGAGTCAGCATCTTAACCCTAACACTACCAGATACCACAAAATACCACGACCCAGCCTATCTCCCAGCGCATGTGTGACTAGGTTTTCCATGATGTAATCATCGACCGAGCCTATACAGTGAGCGCAATATACCGCGCAAACGTGAAGCTGAAAGCCGTGGTTTGCCTATGGGGACCGGCTCTTAATGTGCGGAGGGTCCCTGGATCGAATCCCAGTGGGAACGGCGATGTATTCGTTAAAACTTCTCCAAAATCCTCGTTTTTGTTTAAAAACAGGCTGGTCGGGTTAGGGTTAAGAATATTTTGTCGCCATTTGATATGATAGCCTGTCTGATCGCGTCATAAGACTGTGCAAGCGTGCGCGCCACAAGACTGGAAGCGCGCGCTACCAGCACCTATAAATACTGTAGTGATAAGAAAGGTTAGGTGGAAGCTAATATTTTACCCACAATGCTTTGAGACACCCTTCGTTTACACCGTGCTGTTCACACAAACTCACGTTTATCAACCACTATAAGGATATTAAGTACCGTACACTCTTTCATAGGGATTAAAGAGAAAATAGAAAAATAGGGTAAAAACTGCATTGCGCAGATACTCCAAGGTATTAGCATACACAAACTGCACAAGAGTCTGCCAGCTATTCTCCCTAGTCAATACCGACCTATGGAGAACTCCTTATGTCTGCATTCTCATTTCTTGGGGTAAAGTTCCAGTTAACATGCACATATCCTATGTAAGTTACAGAACTTTGACATGTGAAGGCATGGCATAGTTGTGGACACCCATGATCAATAACACAAAAGGTAGGAATTATTAGTATTCCTATCACACTTTTATTACACAAAAGTTTATAGTTTGGTAAAAAGAACACATGTGTTTATACTGGAATGATTGCTGTATTAAGAATAGTTTTTTCCACCTCAACAAATAACCCTAATGCCATTTATATCTCTTCAAATTCAATTTAATCAATTAACTTGTACAAAAATTCAATTTTGGGATAATTGTTGGAACATCTTCAAAAACTGAAAGCTCTGATTCAGCTCAACACACGTACACGAACACTTACAGTTACCACTTGACATGTACCTGGCAGCAGAGAATAGAACCTATGCAAGTATGCCGTGATAGGCAACCTTAGATATGCCATCCTCACAAGTAATCCAAGCACATGTTCCCCAAATTGAAAACTTGGTTCTTAAACGATTGACATTTTCCTTTTTGGATATTGCTTGTGATTATTATTTATTTATATATTTATTCTCTTGATAAAAAAAGCTGGAAATTGACTTCTTTGTTTTGAAGTTTTAGAATGCACAATTAGGTTTTTGTCATCATAGGCATTGATGTCTCATATAACACACCATAAAATGCATTATTATTTACGCTCTTCAGAGGGTGATCGCTGAGCATTGCCATAGATACTATTTTAAAATTGAGCTTAAAAGCTCAATTTTTGAGATGTTCCACATTAAAAATGACCAATAACAACCATGTTTTTGCGGTATTCAATGTTTACATATTAACTTTACAAATTGATTTCTTAAAACGAGTCTCTGCATTCACAAATTGGACCTGCTCAACGGTGCTTACACTTATTAGTCAGATTTTACTAGAAAAGAGATTTTTTGTTTTAAGATTCTGAAAGTGAGAGAGAAGAGAGAATTGAAACATGAAGATGAAGGATTTAATACACAACATGTATCAAAATATGTCCTTGTTCACTATTTAATGCAACAACTCAGACATACCACAAGTAGCTAGGATGTACCGCATGTTTCAACAAATGCATCATTATATATGTAGCAATTGATGGTTGGTATAATGTCACATGTACTACATGTAACAACTGAGACCACATAGAGCAATTGATGTGTTACATAATAATAGCAATCTGCCTTGAAATATGTGCAACATCTGGACATGTACCACATTCAATTTAGGTATAGGGTGATTGCATGAAGGGTCATTAGTTCAAACTGTCCTCCAGAACAACTCATGCATGCATGTAGTAGTACAATACCAATCACCTGTTTACTGATATTGATCCAAGTGATTAGTATTGTACTCCATACATGCATGAGTTGTTCTGGAGGACAGTTTGAACTAATGACCTTCCGTGCAATCGCCCTATACTATAGTGAGTAAAAGTATACATTGGTGCACCAAAGGTCGATCACTATAGCTATGTTCCACAGTATGCACAGGAGATTCCAACAAGAAAACTACAATTGATGAAATAAGTAGATTAGAGTAAGCACATAGCTGTAAGTGAGTTAAATCCTTCATTCATCGTTGCCAAACCTATTATTTAAAAGCCCTATGGGCCAGTGATAGACCATGTTTTTCTAAGAAGTACCATGCCACTTTTGGACACACAATGTCCCATTGAACCATAATCACTGTAAAAAAAGTCAGTCATTTTCATACTCATCAGCCGTATGAAATATTGTTTTGACTACCCGTTTTACTCAGATTTGTCAAAATGTCTCATATGACTAGATTGTATACAATAAATGACGTACGGTTCATTCACACTAGACGTTATTTGCCTTGGTTGCGTTATCGCAATGGAGTTAAAAAATGTTAAACAGCCATTGCGGCAGTCTGCGACGCATTGTGTTGATGTTGACGTTCTCCTATTTTGTCACACAGCGCTGACTGTCATTGCATGCGGTGACCTGGCGTGACCTGCAAGGAATTGCCGTACATTGCGCCAGAAGTAAGGCTACCGCATCGCGTGGCAAACATCGGCTTGTGTGAACGAACCTTAACTGTTCTTTACAGTGATTTTTGTCACTGTTATTCATCAAAATGTGTAACACAAATCTTATCTTCATAATTGCCAGATAAAAATACCCCCGCCCCATTTTACCCTCCAATGTAAACCTTAATCACGAACGAGTGTCAGATCGGCCCGTGCAGAGTTGCTGGTACCATACTAGTGGTTTACTTTTACTGTACAGTGTCCTAAGTAAACTAAAACATTTATTGCGGTGGGTTCTTATTTATAAACACAACTGCCGAATTCTGCATCCCCGTCTCTGTCGTCTGCCCGTGCTGTGATGTGCACTCCGTTTCCAACGGTCTATTATTTTTCAAGTATCTTCCTCACCGATATTGCATCCAATCTTCAATTATATATATACAAATATATAATATACAACATACATGACATGTATTGACACTGGACATTTTTACTCTCACACGGATAACAATTAATCACAACTACCGTATTTCTGTTATAATCTCTCTTCCTTTTCTTTTGCTGGATCAAGAAATAATCCATCTGTTGTCTTGCGTTCCTCACTCAACTGTTTCACCTTATTAGAATATTAAACCACGCTCACTGTGTCTCCATGACTACATGTCTTGCTGACACTTCACAAACAAAATGGAAGCCATATTCAATATATAATATATCATATCTCATATTGTAATCCGTTAATCCAGTCTATCACAGAGAAATATCATCCCTCCAGGCAACAACCTGACAGGGTATTACTGCAAGTCTCTGTCACACGCGGCTGTGTTCAATCCAATGTGCAGAAGAGGTGGTGACGAGCTGTATATACATAAATCTGGCACTTTTTTGTGGAGTCGACGTTCAGGCTACTTACTTACATTTAAAGATTTTTTTCTCATTTTTTTGCTTTTACAGTCATGTTGTTTTTCGTTGGTTTCTTTGTACACTAATGCCCGCTTCACAAGGGTACAAGTTTGCTTGGAATCAATACTCAAGTTGGTTGCCCAAGCTGGAAGAATCATAAGGTTGTTATCTACTGTATTCCATTAATTCGGTAGACTCAATGAATGCTGTGAAAGGGAAACAAGCATGAACAGCGATTAGAACACAATATCAGAATATATAGAAAACTGAATAGTAGTGACTAAAGGCACGTTTATACTCTTGTCGTTGCGCATCGGCCGGAACAGTAGCAGCACAAACATCTAATATTTGAAAGGGGCGAAAGGGCGGTGGGCAGTAGTGTAACTAGGGTCTTCAATTTGGGGGGGGGGGGGGGGGGGCATGTGATCAGGGGGGGGGAGGGGATATCTGACTATTTGTTTTTAGTATACATAGGTATACATAGAGTTTGTCATTTCATTTGGGGGCATCAGGGGGGAAGCCTTCTGGCACCCCCCCCCCCCCCCCCCCCCCCCCCCTCCCTGGTTACGCATTGGGTGGGGATAAGAATTGCCTGAAATTAGACATTACAGACTAATTTTAAACTAAATCTAAGTAATTTTGACATTAAAAGTCAATCTTTTCTATTGCTTGGGTAATAAATGTGGGGGGCGGGGGGAGGCAGGTCTTGACATGGAAATATATTTAATATGTTATTTTCCCAACTTATCTCAGGTTTTGTAGAAGCAAATGGAAAGGTAGGTGAGGGAATGAGGTTTGCTAACTAAACACTGACTGTGCAATAGGGTTGTTGTGGTTTAGAAGTTGAGTTTCAAATCATTATTTGATATGTTTTGTCCTTAATTTAGAATAAACACATGATGGGACAGGTAAACAAATGGTAAGATGAGTCAAACATTGGGTCTATAGTTAATTCATCTGATTCTGTGCAGTGACATCAGTGCATATTCCGATGGTCACACCCTATTATCACACACATTGTTGTAATGTGCTGGCATCGGTATTGATTGCTATAGTTTGTTTGATCAGTTCTAAATTGGCGAAGCCTCCGTACAGCAGCGAATAAATACAGAAGGACGCATGAAGACAAAAAGCGCACTGTGCATCATATGCGTGCCATGTGAGTGCATCCCCAATCGTGTGCGTGTGACCATAATCACGCCTGTACTCTTGGATTACTTTTGCGTGCGGAGAGATAAAAACTGAATATTTCGAGCCAAATTTGAACTGATTAAACTAATGTAAAAGCTGAAATTTTCGCGGAGGTTTTATTTTCGCGCTATTCGCGCAAAATATTTTTCCGCGGAAATTATAACACACGAAAATATTGTTTTCAACATTCATGCAGTGCATTCAGAAGGTCGCCCTCGAAAAAAACAATTCGCGAAATGTCTATGATATCAAAATGCGCGAAAATATCTTTACGCGAAAATATTGGCTTTTACAGTATAGGATACACTCTGACGTCACTGCGCAGACTTAGATGAACGAAGGATAGAATATCATACAGAGCACTTACCTGAAATAACTGCCATCAGTGGGATATTACATTTGAAATCAATACACCCCCTATGGAAGACATTACCTTAATCTACCACACAGGGAGTATGAATTTCAATTGGGGCTACCTGCATGGGTGGCTCAATTTTAAAAATATGCTCCTAGTGTGCAATATTAATGTCATGTCTTCAATACAGGGTGTATGGATTTCAAATGGAATGTCCGAATACCAATGCCCTTCCCCTTAGGCCATAAGAATGAAAGTTAAAGATTTGCTTTCAGATATTTTTTTCAATGACATATATGGCACCTTTTTCATTATTCATTGTTTGTGTGGACCTGACAGCTCTAGCAATAATCAGGCTTGACAATGCAGAAAACATCAAGTGCAGATGCTATCTACAAAAGGTCTTCTAAATGATAAGCAAGGTAAACAACTAACACTTTTAACAGGATAGGGGAATTTATGGCTTTTTTTTCACAAAAAAAGTGTTGAATTCTATAGACTTTGCAATCACGAACCATAATAACTGCAAGTGTTTTACTGTATACGATGCAGAATGTTACAAATTATACCATTTTACCGCTTTTGGTGGTTTGGAACAAGAAAATATTGGTTACAAAGCTGTTTGTTTATTGTTTTGATTGTTTAATTATGAACTGTTTTTCAGTTAGGGAGTGAATGCAATTCCATAACTTCATTCTCATGACCTTATAACCCATGGCACACGTAGTGGGGCCATCTATGAATGTATAAGTGGACATTTTCTGTCATTAATTTCTTGTGCTTTGCAGATTTTGAACCAATTTGCTTAATACTAGTAATTTTGTAATTTGAAGGTTCATGATGTAGATCAAGAATATATTTGCATATTTTACGATAGCTGCTGAAAGCACAAATATTAATGTTGCATGAAAATGTCCACATTTACAATACAGGGGACTCTCATTACTTCATTGCCGCATAAAAAGACAATTAAAAAATAGCATCCGATCAGATATTAACTGTCTATTAGCAAACACTCACATCACGCATACACTCCAATTATAATTTTGCAATCAATGTTGAGCCAGCGCATCTCAACTTTGCTCACCTCACTTCCTGAGCCTATGCTCACCACACGCTATAAACACACACAACATTCTCAATTTCCAGCGCTCGAAATAAGCCAACCATTTAGTGGAAGATGATACTAAAGAATCAGTTTAGTAAACAATTGTGGGCTTTTATAAACAATTGTGATGCGATCTGTGAAAACCCATCGGATGTCGCAAAATGTGAACTAGGGATAATGGGTAAAATAAAAAAAAATAAAAAAATAAAAAACTTCTTTTTTTTAAAGATTTTTTTAAAGAAAATTAGTTTCCAATACTTTGTATCATCATCTTTCATGATATTTTACCTTCAAAAACTTATTTAAGTCACTGTTATTATTAACTTTATAATGTTATTATATTGAATTATGTATCTTTTTGGGCCTGTTTTCATGATTTCTTGTTTTATAGCTTTTGATGACATCACAATCATCATTCACTCATAACTTTTTTGTAATGATCGTAGAAAAATGATCGAAACAGTTCTGTAATCAGCACAGTTTTAGCTTTCTTATATAAATATCTCCATATATGAAAAATGCCACCATGTGGCGGGTTTTCACAGATTGTATCACAATTGTGATAGCTTTGCTGAATAAATTAAATTGAATTGTCATTTGCAAACACATTGCTCAAAATCTAAGCAAGCTCATTTCGAGCCCTGTTAATAAACCAACTCTTACACGAGACTGATAAAGCATTGTACCTTACGTTTGGTTTTTTTTCTATGTATTTACTTTGCTTGTTGGGCGGTGGCCGTCGTGTACATTAGAGCTTGAGGAGGAGGCTGCTGAGACTCGTCGACTTGTTCCTGATGGGGGGAGGTTTGAGAGTGAGGAGGGGTTGAGTGGTGTTGTTCGCTACCGGATTGCGGTAAGGTCATCAGTGACCCATCACCCTAGGAATGGAATGGTGCGACCCACACAGCCAAACAAACAGCGCCACCAAGGTAAGGTTGGAACACACAGAGAGACAGACAGGTTGTAGACAGATGGGAGAAGAAGATGGTGCAGCGAAGAGAGACAAAAAAGGTAACATCACTATCTAATAGCATACTAATAGGCAACTAGGCTTGCTATATAAAAACATGCAGGGGGTGATGGGAAGGATGCTACTGTAAAAGTGGTTATTTCCGCACGATTAAATTTTCGCGATTTGCTTATTTTTAACTATTTTCACGTGATTACATTTTGCAATTTGCTTATTTTCAACTGTTTTCACATATGCATGTTATTGGTTTCGCGGTAGCTGGTTCTACCGCGAAAATTAATGTAGCGCAAAAAATATCCACTTTTACAGTATACGGTAAAGGTTGTATATGATGGGTATGTGTGTATATAGTGTGGGTTAAAAATGGGTGTGCCGTAGGTCGCTTGCTCTTGTCCACGTCATACATTACCCAGCAGCCAACACCCGTAAGATGAAGCCTTTTTCTTACCATCAAAGCGTTTCTTGTCAAACGTCTTAATTTCTACACAGTCTTTGAGACTACTCAATCATATAGGGTTCGGCAATCATGTCCTGTGGTAAAGATTAAGACGTTGGTCAAGTATATTAGATGCGCTTGAAGGCGTTAGAAAGGAGGGAACATCTTATATTGTTATTATTAAGAACATGTATTTATTTGATGTGTATAAATAGGTTGTATTGGCAATCTACTTCCTGTAACACATTCATAAAGCATTGTGTGAAATGCTATGGTACGTTATTTACTGAAATCTCACAATCAAATTGCCCACAAAATGAAACATTATTTAAACAATAAAATAAACGCAAGTGGAGAAAATGGAAAAAAAAGAGAAAAACAAATAGTGCATGAGTGCTGGGCCTTCCACTGTGTAGGTTTTCTGGTTGTCAACATATTAGTAATATGAAGTAAAATTATTGGAATTGTTGTGCAATACCCTTCACACTGTACATTTTACAGCATAATGTGTATTATAACATAATGGCGTTGAGGGTATTACAGAATTATGCCAAATTATCACGGGTTAACAACCAGAAACCTGTAGTGAAAATCAAACACAAATGCACCATCACAAGCTACCCACAATGCTTTGCAAACGACCTAGGAAGTAGATCGATATTTCTAAACCGTATGGGACATGGAAGGGGACCAATTATCATTATACGGTTACATAATTGTTAGTAGTTAATATGTTACATTTAATTATAAGACTAATATAACATGCCCCTCCCACTCTTATCCCAGCTTTATCATTGGGCCTAAACCCAAGACAACCCTCACCAGAATCCAACCTTAACTCTCTGGGTGTATATTGTATGTATATTTTTCAGAATTGAGAGAGTATTATACTAAGATTAAGTGTTAGTTTTATTTCTTCATGCTGATGAATTTGATATGAATGGCATGCTATTTTATGCTAAAGTTAAAAAAATAATAGGCAAACGATGACTGTTTGAGCCCACATCCACAACTTTTTGATTTCCAATAAACAAATTCTAATTTGATAAAATGTAACCACTAGATATTGTCATTCCTAAACCATTGGGGTTGGAGAAAAACAAAACACAAGACTCCCTACACTGCCATGTGTTGCCACACATGTCATCTTAAATAGTGTACCCTCAGAATGTACCCTCTAAAATTTGCCGAGATCCAAAGGTAACCATCAACTTTAAAAAGCGCCTAAAAAAAACTTGTTTTGAGGAGCATGACTGATGGTATAGTGGTGTATGGACTTCTCAGTCACCCTGAGCCCCCCCCCCCCCCCCCCCCCCTCTCTCACATTTTTGGTTTAAACGTGCTTCCTTCTCAGTGTGATAATCTCTTGATTGAAATCATTGCAAATACCTCCATAAATCTGTTTATTTGTTTATTTACTTATCTTTTTTATTTATGTATCTATTTATTTATCTATTTATTTACTTGGCACTGTTTCCAAGTGCCACCATGAAAATAAGTTCTACCTCACGAATTGTCCCAGAGGTATAACCTAATTACAATCACGTTCTCAATAACTGGCATCTACAACCACGTCCGCAATAACCAACAACTTTCCCGGTATACACAGAAATATAGCAACCAGTTGTCTGATGATCGCACAAGCCTGAAACTCTGAGTAGCAACTACCGTTCCAAATGGTTTAACTTATATTTATTTATGCATATATTTATTTATTTTATCTATCTATTTATTTATTCGTTTATTTATTTATTCGTTTATTTATTTTTAGGTAACTTTTTCTCTTTTTACATAAGAATTACAAAGCTGTAGAAAACACCCCTCCTTTTCCCTCTACATTAAAAGACTTTCTGTTTGATTATACCCCCTTCGTGATAATTTTGTAACTTATACCATGAGGTACACTCTTAAAATACCGAGTCATTTTTGACTAGATTCCAAATAAAATAAGATCTCACTAGATTTTCTAGTAAAAAAATACCTCAAATTTGCAATATTTTGAGAAAATGTTTGACTAGAAAATCTAGTGAGATCTTATTTTACTTGTTATATAGTCAAAATGACTAGGCATTTTTAAGAGTGTAACACACTCATGACTACTCATGAGGCATAGTTTCGCAATTTATGCATTGCAATCTTGTTAACATGTGTTGCATTCATCCATAGAGGTCCGTTGCCAAATTGTAAATTTAATTCCAAACCGACAAACCCACAAACAGAATGTCACTACATTATTCCTTGAAAAAATTAACCCACTCTACTAAAAGAGGTTTTGTCTTTAGTAGTAGTACTCTTCCTCAGATAATCTCAGACGTGGTAGACTTTAACGGACATGTCAAATCACTAGATATGGTAATTATTTGAGTTTCCCCGTACCATTTAATTATGAAAGTCTTATATTTTTGGTTGCCAAATTGACATTTTCACCCAAAGCCCACATTTATCTATCACCAGAAAGGTATTCAATTGCAAGAAAAACTATGCTGTATTGGCATGGCAGGCTCAACAGATATTGGATGGGTAGGTAGATGTTTTTTTCCTGCTTCAAAAACATTGATGGGGTCTAATCATCTATTGTTGAGTCATAAAGTATGTACAAGAACAAGTACAAAATAAATAAAACAATAAACCATATTTTCATGGTTGTCATATTATCACTTCTTTAAACTATTCAAGTGCATATTTGAAAAATCTAGTTTTACTTTCTCTTCATGTGATTTCATGTGATTTCATGTGGGCCAAATATTAATCTTAAGGCAGTCATGGTTATGTAAATATATGTTTATATTTTTTTATTGCCTAAATTTTACAACTAAATATTAAATGATACACTCTTGAAACATATGATTGTGCCAAACTCATTTCAATTGAAAAAAATGCACCTTTTGCAACAAAGCTTTTCATAAAAATCTAGTTTTACTTTCCCTTCATATGATTTCATGTGGGCCTATTTGAATCTTAAGGAAGTCAGGGTTATGTAAATATCTATTTTTAATTTTTGTATTGCCTAAATTTACAATTAAATATTAAATGATACACTCTTGAAACATGATTGTGCCCTATACATTTCTATATCAAACTCATTTCAATTGAAAAAAAATGCACCATAGCCCTTGTGCAACAAAGCTTTTCATAAAAATCTAGTTTTACTTTTCCTTCATATGATTTCATGTGGGCCTATTTGAATCTTAAGGCAGTCACAGGGTTATGTAAATTTATTTTGATTTTTTTTTTTATTGCCTAAATTTTTCAATTGCCTATATTTTACAATTAAATATTAAATGATACACTATCATCGTGGTGTACTATTACATCTCAACACTCATGACTAATCATGAGACACAGTTGCGCAATCTGTTTATCGCATTCTGTCCACAACACATTATTCTATAGTTTGATCAGTTCCAAATCGGCGAGAAATATTAGTTTTTTATTTCTCCGCGCGCAAAAGTAATCCAAGCGTACACATGTGATAATGGCTACACACGTGTCACACATATGATGCACAGTGCGCTTGTTGCTATCATGCACGTTCATGTCCTTCTGTATTCATTCGCTTCTGTAAGGAGGCTTTGCCAATTTGGAACAGATCAAACTATAACTCTGTCTGCGTTCGGAGTTGACATAGTCACATGACACTGGAGAAAAAAATATGACTGAAAAATAATTGTGGCATAGCCGCCCTATTTGTAATACAAAATGCAACTGTCACAGGCTATTTATTTAGTATGGAAGTGGTGCAATGTCGTATCCTACACAGAGGCCATATTTAGCATTATGCAAGAGGGGTCTGATAGGTGACTTCTTTTAGATTTTTTTTCTTTTTCGGTTTATTTATTTATTTAATTATTTATTTAATATGGCATGATTAGCTAGCTGCATCTTGGAGACATTGCATTTATTTTAATTAAGAAAAACACTCATTGATGTCGAATAATTTGCCTCAACATTTTTGAAAAAGCTAATCAGTTCTTTAAAGTTACTGTTTTGGATCATAGCTTAGGATGGCACATATCCCTACCAAAACAACAAGGAACCCCCCTATGTCATCCCTGAATACAAGAACAAACAAAGAACCCACCCCCCCCCCCCCCCACCCAACCCACACCAACAACAACAAAAGTAGGAAAAACAAGAAACAAAGGCCATAATATGATAATCACTGATGAGAAATTGTGCATACATTTGTCCTTATTTAGAAATACTTGAGCAGTGCAATCATATTTTAAAGTATAGTGTGCATTAACTGTTTCACCATAGCAACTCTTCATTGCAAAATGGTGTATCGGAGGTGGGGGGGGGGGGTTATTCAACAAATTAGAATATGTAAATATAAATTTTCACAATTAACCCCAAACAAGTATTTGTCTCGTGACCCACATGTAAACAAAACAATTAATTCCACACATGTTCAAACTAAATTCCACTCCCTTTCAAATTAGAAAGCATATTTTCCTTGAATATGAAAGAAAAATGAAAATCAACAATTTGTTAAAGGATGAAAACTATAAGCCAATTAAATTGGAACTCCCATTTAGGAAGATGTTGGTAACAAGGTGACAATATTCAATACAATGTCACACCCCTACTCTTAAAAAAGAGATACATCTTTTTCACAAGAACGAAAAATAATCAGATGTTGGTAAAGGGATGTATACTGAGGGACAACCAAATAGTAGATACACCATTTTGCCATAAAAGAATCAATAGTTAGAAATGTAAGTATGATTATTATGGTGTTTCCACCATGCGTAATGACAATGATTAATTGTTATATACATAATATACACATGAAAAAAAATTAAAATTCATAGTCAATATCGTAACAATAATGATAATCAATAAAAATAAATCTCTTATGTTCAAATTCACTGTTTATTTATTGCTATGGAAAACCAGTGCAACCTATTTGTGGTTTGCTTTAACCCTTACCAGCCAGGCTATGTTTTTTGTGTGGAAACCGGGGGGAGGGGGACATAGTATGATTTTTTTTAACCCAAATAATCGCCGCGAAACCCATGGGATTTTACCCCCGGACCTTCCGATCACCGCATCACGTCCCTTACCACTCGGCTAACCAGCAATTTCGTACACATACATGTATATCAGCTTGGTTGATGACGTCATTAAATCGAATGCTGTAGCATGTGCATGGATGGACATTGTTTTTTGCCGTAATGAATCGTGGGCTCCAGGAAGGTTAGATTCAATGTGGCAAAAAGAATAAATAAGAAATCAAGCTGCCCTTGACACGGACTGTAAACTAAACTAGACCAAACCGATTTTGTTATCTAATGCTCATAAAGAATCAGATGTGTTGTTGAAATGAGAATGTCAACAATTTTATTGCAAATAACATTTGCCTGAGTGTTGGATTAAAGGCCTAAATGAAAAAGCCATTTGTTTCCTCTTACATATGTCTGCATATTGTTTTGGAGCTGTTTCAACTGCATTTTAATTTGAAGCCATTTGCGTTTTATTTTATTTAAGACTTAAAATAAAAACCATCAATTTCACAAATATTTTCATCATTGGAAATTGAATTGATCTGAAATATTTCAAAATTCAATAAATACTTTTGAAGATCAATTTGTAGTATAATTTGTCATCTTGTCCTTTTGATAGCTTATTTCAAAATAAATTGGGATTGCAAATTTATTTTTGAGCTGGTATGAGGGGAAACTAAGGTTCAATCAAAATCATGGCTTAATCTAAGCCCTGCCTCTCAGTGTTACCTTGTTTATGCGTTAACACTAGAATCTGGACTATAAATTATGTTGGCATAAAGCCCAAAGATGATTTTAAAGACACCACCACAATGCATTGCATTCTTGCAAATTGCCCTTAATCTGTCTCCAATTCGTCTCGGTTACCATAGACATATGCACTAAATCATGGCATCATAGTGCATTCATCTTTTGAACTCTTAGATTCTAGTTTACGTCAATTAATAAATTAGTTCTCAGTGTTCCTTTTTCATATTTCTTAAACTTAGGAGCTCCACAAATGCATCATGTAAAAAAAGAGAGCCGTAGTTAGCTGGCGTTCGCGCAATGCATTGTGGGAAGACTGTCATATCTTCTTTGGCATAAGCCAGTTATCTCGTCACCTGACACCTTTGTGGTTAATCAAAACCGCTGATTTAGCACGAGCTGGCGATTTAAACGAGCACCACATGTGAGGTTTGTCTCCGGCGAGAGATCCCATGCTGATAATTAACGTTTTTTTCTGCTCAGTCTTTTTTTTTGGTGTTAATTATAAGACCCATGATTTCTATAAGGACTAAGATAGACTGCTGCAAGCAGCTGATAAAAAAACACTTTTATGATCAAGATATGGTTTGGTAATTATCAGACAAAAGATAGTGACTAACCAGATTTTTGAATAGGTCGCAAGATTTCTACCCGGGGGGGCACTGACATTTGAAAAGGGTATAGGTATGTGACGCGCTGAAGACCCCCTTTTTCACCCTCTGCTGCTAGTTCTTATGACCCCCCTTTTGAGCCTGCATCAGTTCTTAAGACCCCATTTTTATTGAAAATTCAAAAATCGCGAAATTTTGCGTTCCAAAGCACCAATTTCGTGTTCCAAAGCCCCAATTTCTCGAAAATGTTGCGTTCTTAAACCAAAATAAATCGAAAATTGAACTATAGGCCAGTTCTCAAGACCTATTTTTTGGAAAAAAATCAGTTCCTAAGACCCTATTTTTCGTCATAAAATCCACTCAGTTCAGTTCTTTAGCCCCCCTTTTTGAGACCCTGGGCGGCACACCCCTACCCAAAAAAAAGTTGAGTGCCCCCCCCGGGGATTTCTATAGATCTAAAATCAGTCACTGCCCCTCGATATGTCACACGTGAGACAAGTACAGTAAGGAGGAGCTGCACCATCTATAGTTTCATCAGTTCCAAATTGGCGAAACCTCCTTACAGCAGCGAATGAATACAGAAGGACACGGGTGAGCATGGAGGCAACATGCGCAGTCATATGCTTAATGTGTGCATGCGGCCAAAATCATGTGCGTATGTTTAGATTACTTTAGCGCATGGAGAGA
The DNA here is from genome assembly GCA_035610835.1 of Ophiura sarsii. NCBI lineage: Eukaryota > Metazoa > Echinodermata > Ophiuroidea > Amphilepidida > Ophiuridae > Ophiura > Ophiura sarsii. The sequence continues at coordinate 24,436,859 of CM069444.1, forward strand.
TAAAAAACAAATATTTCTCACCAACTTGGAACTGATTAAACTTTATTCACGGGACTCCAGAGTACACATGATTTTTTGCCGTAGAGTTTTTGTCATGTGCCAGAGAAATGTTTACTTATAAAAAATAGACCAGGCAATATGTGTGCTGTTGTGGCAAAAGGTTGAAGTTGTCGGTAAAATGCATTTTGAGATATTGATAGAAATAGGCATGGAAAAACAAATCAGAAAGCAACCTTAGTCTTAACCACAAAGGTGTCCTTATGAAGCATTCAAATAGCTTCTTTTGTTGATATTAAGAACTCAACATTTTCTTTGACAAACAACTGTACTCTTGTGCCATGGCTGTACATATATTTGTCTTGATCTCAGATTTTCTCATGAATATGTATACGTGGTATATGGATGCTATTGAAAATAGATTTCTCTTAAATTCTAGAAAATTCTTGAAAATTTACTTTTACTCCAGAGCACCTGGTATATTGATTTTACATCTCCCCAGAACTTGTTGCTAGCTTTATCACGAGTCGACAGAGGCCAGGGTTAGCACTAGATTTCCATAGCAATTTAATAAAAAGCTGCTACATGGATAATTGGTTGACGAAGGACGGTGGGAATCAGAGATAATGTTTTTTGGCAAAATCTATCGATAGAAAGCTTAATTTTTAGTCATCTGGTGAATACAGAGAGAGACTTATAACACTTTCCACGCGGCTATTAGTTTTACCATTATACAAGATTTTCAGAAACCTTTCCCAACTTTCAAGGTCTAGCTCAAGGCATAGGCATGTTTGTACTTATTCTAATGCATATCTGAAATTAATGAAACATTTGGTGAAATGTTGGTGTGTCGTCTGCAGACACCTGCCGTGTGGAAAGCGTTAACAGTAATTTCTCTGTTTGAAGAAAACAAAAAGATGACCACCAGATTGACTTTAAACTTATCGATTTAAAATTCCATCATTTTGTATTCATTTCTAAATTGTATTCCTATTCAAAAAGAAGCTTGATTGATTCCCTGGGAAATAATTAATTTCCTGAAATCAATAGCTTCGAAAATACAATTATCTCTGCTCCCATACACTCTTTAAACTGGAGCCTGACTTTGAAAATAATGCATTTGACAAAAGGGGCCAACCATGAAAACACACTCTGATCTTTTGTTTCATGACAAAAGGTTGTAAATCCTATTCACTTTTCCCATAATTAAATATACTTCTTTTCACCATAGTGTATTTATCATCATTTTTTCAAGACTTTTTCTTATGGCATAAGGTTTAACTAATAACAGAATAATGAACATAATTAAAACAAATTCTGACTTCTACTTTCAAGTGGGGGTGCACACACACTATGATAAAAAGATGTATATCACCTGGGATATGTATGTGAGATGTACTCTTTTTGCCAAATATTCTTTACTTCAAAAAATTAACCACACACTATGACAAAATGAAGTATATCATCAGGGAAAAGTGTGTGAGATGTACCCTTTTTGCCAAATATTCTTTACTTCAAAACATTAACCACACGCTATGTCAAAATGAAGTATATCATCAGGAAAATGTGTGTGAGATGTGCCCTTCTTGCTGCATATTTACCTCAACTGTGACTGGTTGTAACATCTGTGTAGGCTGATATGCGCCGCCCATGTGAGGAAAGGAGTGAGTAGGCACGTACTGAAATGACATAGGCAACTAGAAATAAGTCAACCATAAAATTACCCATCATTAATTTACTAAATAAGCACTGAAATAAAAAATAGGCAACCGAATATGTGACCCATCACATCAAAATGAACATGTTGAAGGCCAGAGTCAAATCTGAGTTATTGGTATGTCTTGAAAGAGCAGATTATAAGCTTTGAAATGATACCATATTGAAGATTATATGACTTTGTAATCACAAAATATGATTTATATTTCTTTCTATTATTTTCTTTATATTTCAGCAAATATGTTGGTCTCTATCTCAAAACTGTGTCTGCCGACAACATGTCCTTTTTGATGCGACCGGTCACATATGTGACCCGTTACATCAAAACATACCTCTTGGGGTCTTTATCACATGTCTGATTTCAACATCATCAAAACATGCAAAAATGAAGCTTTAAATTGATACTTCATAATAAAGAGTTAACTTTAAGAATCAGGATATATGATGAATAGAAGCTTAGCAATATTTTTTAATTTCTATATATTTTTCAAGACATTTTACTTCATATCTATAGAAACTATAAAAACCGACAAGAGGTATTTTTTGATGTGATGGGTCACATGTGAGTTAACTGTTGAATTTCACATCACAATTTTGAGCATGTGGGGAATGAGAGGAATGAGTGGGTGCATACTGCAATTAAAAGGTAAAAATGAACATAAAGTCAAATTGCCCATCACTATTTCACAACAGATAGAAAGTAATGATTAAATGTCTCACATGGTAGAGAAAAGAGTAAGTATTTACCGCAGAAAAGATAAAGTAGATAGGCAAATATGAATACAGGTCAAGTGATATAAAAAATCTCATCACTGCATAGCAATTGGGTCAATAGCAGAGAATTTGCTCAGTTAGCACTATTTCTTTAAGTGTACGCACTTCCAGGTTTTACGCATATACGCACAAATTGGTGGAATTTTGGTCGTATCATTACGACGCTGACAAATTGGCATGAACTGAAATATGGACAGAGAATATTGTGAGGCAATTAATGAAGATGGGTCAACTGAAATGACATAGAAACGCCCATCACTGTTAAATATTAGGTCAATAACAGAATAGAATTGCCCATTACTATTTCACTGAGTGATGATACTTTCAATCAATAAGCTATACATTTATAATGTAGGTGTCACATACCCCTCAAAATTAGGACAAAGTCAGAAAAGTTATTGCAATACATACACAATTTTCAAAATTAACAATTGGCAAAAATATTTTCATAATTTTGAAAAGTAATGAGATTTTCAACGTTAAAACATTGCTGTGTCACTCTATCACATGCTAATGATTAATTCTATACTTAGTGTTGATTTCACTTTTACTTCTAATAATGAATAATGAATGATCTGCTGACTTTATCTTTCTTTCAATTGACCATGTCTCTTAAGCCGGGGGGGGGGGGGGGGGGGGGCACATTTTTGCAAAATTTCCATTTGTGCTGAAAATCCTACATCGCAAAAAAGAACCACCAATAAAAATCAGAATATTTTGGAGGTAAAAACAAATGGGTCTGTATTTCAAACCTCCCTTTCATCAAAAATTAATTTGAGAACCCCCCCCCCCCCCCCCGGCTTTTAAATAATGATGATGAAAACAGGAAGTATGCAACATGTACGTAAAAACAATTCAAAACAGGAAACAGAAGGCTTAAATAATACATGTACATACATTTATGTATGCGAATACGATGACAACACAAAACATGTTAAAAGTGGATAGAAACCGAAAAGGTTGTAGTATTTTTCTAGCATGGATACTGGTCGATCACTACTTCTCCACATATTTATATTCCTAGGCAAAAGACATTTCTCTGATTTTTGAAAGAATCTCAAATAACTTATCATAAGTCGGTAGGCAGTTGTACTTTTTGATAGCACATTTATTTCTAATACCAGCAAACATGTGAAATTGTAGGAAAACATATTGCCATGTGTCATACCAAGTATCCCTCAATGGATGCACTATTCATGTGTTATTTAAAACCATAATAACCAATTACTGACCCAATTTTGCAAGTAAATAAGACATAATTGGATCACAAATCAGCCACTTTAAACCCACAACCCCCACCTACACCACAATATACACACACCCACTCCTCATGGCCAGTCACATCCATCAGGGACAACAACAATTGCCATGTTGCTCTAAAGTATGACACTTTATATTTTTATGATCAAATTCTTGATGGCAAACAAATAATAGTAATTATTTTGCCAGCAGAAACTAGGTTTGAAATCAACCATGCCATTAAAACACCCACCCCTAAATATGACATTGAAACACCCACCCCTAAACATGACATTGAAACGCCCACCCCAAATCGGTATACTGATACGCCTACCGAAAATATGCGGTGCAAGATTTATTGATGTGTTGTTTATTTGTTCAATTGCTTGCGTCAGATTTAAATGATTTCAGACTTGTTATTGACTATATAAGAAGGAGGACCTGTCAAAATGTGTCAGAAAGGTATTTTAAGTTTGCTATCAAACGACACGTTATTGCCAATAAGGACCTAAACCATTGTAATGGCACCATCATATCCCTATACTAAAGTTTAGGCCTTGCTTTCGGTTCAGGCAGGCTCTGAAATGGTAAGTTTATCCAACAAAATAATCTTTCCTGGTGTAGGTAAAGTGCTTTGTGGTGCAGGCAGAGATTACGGTTGATCCTTTCTCTTGATTGAAAAATGCATGGGTGTCCAAAGATTAAAGTCCCAACCCCTCTGATGTGGGTTACTGTAAAAGTGGATATTTTCGTGCTTTACCGACTTTCAGACATAGTTGGTGTATGTGTAAACTTACCGCAGAACCACTGGCGGCGGCGGCGGCATGGGCGAGTTGTAGTTGGTTCATATGCTGTGTAATCTGAGGCACCATACCTGGTGTGTGCATAGGTATTCCTTGTTGGTCTACGCCCTGGGATGCGGCAATCAATTGAGATGACTATACGTAAAGGATATTGAAAAACATAAAACAATAGATGATTAAAATGAAATAAGTTCAATGTTCATCTTGAAGTCTTTTCCATAGGTGGTAAAAACAGGGGACATGTTCCCCCCTAAATTTCTAACCCCCTCTGCACCCCCCCCCCCCTAAGTGTCCTAGTACCCCATAGAACACATGTATTAAACATGTCTCTGTCCCATTGAAATTGTCCAAGACCCCTCTAAATTCAGATGCTTCCGCCGCTACTGGTCTTTTCTCTCATTGAACCAACTGTCAGAGACATTCAGAGCTGACAATTGATCTTATGATGGTTTGTTCTTTTGTGAGCATTATAACTGCCGCTATAGCATGCAATAATTTCAAAGAGAATGAACACTGACCAATCATATTTGTGACGAGTCCCAGCACATAATAGGATATGTTATTGAAAGAAGTTTTGAGATGGAGGCTTATAGTTATTATGCCAGGGACTTGCAATACTCATTAATACTTAAAACACGGCTCATGTTTTGAAAAGGCCATTAGAGTTGGAACATTTTAAGAGGAATTATTCTTCTAATGTCCAACAACAAGTTATCATTGAAGCTCAGAATACGCTCTTTCAACTGTGATGCCCTAAACTAGCCTCTTCAACCTGATGAGCGTGTTGCACTGATTCAGTGTGTGAAATTGGCTTTTAAGGCCAAAAATGGCCAGAAAATAAAGAAAGTGCAACATTTTTGGGACAAAAATGCCTAAATTCAGGCTTTTTGAGAGAGTTAATTGCCTTAATTCAGGCCACTGCCTGAAAATTCTCATGCCTGATAATAAACCCTCCATATATGTACAAGAACAACCTCTTGTTGTTCTAAGGAGGGTGCTTTAACAGTCAACTATTAAGCTCCCACATTACAACACAGCATTTCTCTTCATACAAAATGTCGTGAAGTAAAACCTCAAGATTTTTTCGACTTCAGTATACTGTAACTTACACTAACAGGCGTCATTTGTTGTTGCATAACATATGGCGTGTGGGGTACCCAGCTCCCTGGACTGGTCGCATGCATTGGATAGCCAGACATTTGGGCAGCAGTTCCTAAGCTATATGGCGACACTACCGTCGGCGTGATGCCCACTTGACTAGAATGGAAAGAGAAAGAAAATGACAAACAGGGTTAACTTACAGATACAATTTTAAATACAAATAATTGTTAACATTTTTTAAGGAATCCAAATTTAAGAATACATTCACTACACATATTTGTCTATAACTGCATGTAAATCCTATGCAACAACTGTGCGGGCATGACGCCCACTTGACTGGAATGGAGGGGAGAAGAAAACCAATGGTAAACAGGTTCAACTTACAGAGAGTGTTACACTTTCCACGCGGCAGTCGTCTACAGACGACACTTCCAAAATTTGACAAAATGTTTCAAAAATGTGAACAATATTGAATTTCATCACCATGACAAATGCATTACAATAAATATAAACATGCCTAGTATTGGTTCAGTAATTCTTGAGATAGACTTTAAAAGTTGGGAAAGGTTTCTGAAAATCATGTTTTTGTAATGGTAAAGCTAATACAAATTATAGCCGCATGGAAAGTATTAAAATAAAATAAAAAATTAACATACAATGTGTCTTAAAATTCAATTGCATCAGATGGTTTTAATAATATTGAAAACATATCATACAATATATACACTGTGAAAATTTCAATGAAATATAGCAATTATTTCAAACTCCTTTTTGATGATTTTGTTTCAGATTGGGCTGTTCTTTCAGTAATGTTGTTCCAATCTTTAACCTGGTGTGTCGTGTGTCAACCGTCTTATTATATCGTATGAGACACATTCATGATTGATTTTTCACAACATCTACCTCATTGCGTATAGATATTGCTCTTCATACACAAGGGACTGTATTATAAGCTAAAATTGTACAGCTTCTGATTGTTCATATAAGATCAACAGGCAGGTAAATGAACAGAAATTGGAGGAAAAACATGAAAAAGGGTGTGAAATTGGGCTGAAAGTGTGGAAATTTGGACAAAACACCATGAATTTAGGATTAAACCTGGCAATTCTCATGCCTGGATTAATTGGCAAGAAATAATCAGTTTCTTGTATTGATCAGTGTGCAAAAGGAGGCCCACACAACACTTGTTCCTGCAATGTGAGACAATTGTAGCCTGAAAGGGTCTTGAGAACTAACAGAAATGGAGGTCAGTCTTCAGGAGCTGCTGCAAATGCCAAAACCATGCAGGCCTATTATACTGCCTGTAATATTGTGTAGTTTCGAATGATTGAGACGGTAGACAACGGTTGTGAATTAGAGAGCTTTACATGATGCATAGTATCTCGCTTTGTGGCTCCAATGATGACTTAGTGTTTCTAGTCTGTTAACGAGATGCTAGTTTTGGGGATACTACACTGCCAATATGTCACAGTGCCTCCCACTGGTGGTATGCATCACACATATCACATACAGTGCCTGTTTTGATTGTGTATCTGCCTGTCTTGAGTTTGTTTATGTCTATGCTAGTTTATATCAGATCTAGTGAGATGCCTTTCGACATTAGTAGGTCAGTCAGGATGCTCCGTTTTCCTAAGATTATAGAAAGTATTCTATCGGACATAAATTGGCCGAGATTTGCTAATGTGGCACTTCCAAGCCTAGATCTATCAGACCCGGACCTATATTCTAATTAGTGAGTAGCTCAAGGTTTACCATAAACCAACATTTCTGTTTCAAACAGTTAATATCAATCAGAAAACCACAATTTAGGTATTCTTTTTGAAACAAATTGGGATTCTGTAACCCAAAAAATTACAATTAATTTAAAATATTCCGATTCTAAATTCAGAACTGCCCTTGCCCGAGACCCGCCCTCTCTGTTCCTCAACTACCACCCCCTTTCCGTCGCGCCTCCAGCCAAAACTCTAATTTTGGAGGTTCACCAATCCAAGATCCAAGAAATATAGAGCCTCAGATACAGTTAATTAACCCATCACCTGCCCCCACACACCTAAATGATGATTTACATTTTGTGCTAAAAATAGCTGAATGAGAGTGTGATATCCTGTGTTTAGAATGCATAAATATATTAAGGCCTCTCTTGATAGCGAAACCCTGTTCTAGGTGTTTCTATGGGTTTGTATAGTAAAGAAAGACTGACTGTCTTAGGGCATTTCTACATTAATTACACACATACAAGGCTTGGCTTAGACACAAGTCTTTTGGTGATCAATATTTGATGATTGATGACTCTCTATTGCAAGCTAACCATGCACTCAGGTGATCAATCGCATAATAAGAAGCACTATCGCCTGCTGCTAATCGATCTGTGATGCAATCACGCATAACGAGTCTGAAGTAGAAAATATCACCATTTTAGTTTTCTACTTGATTCTATCGGCCATTTACAATGCAACATTTTACAATTACAATATTAGCGACTTCCAATTCATTTTGCTTGATCACATCACATATCGAGGGTTGAGCGCCTGAAGGCCGTAACTCAAGAAATGCTATTTTGAGATAATTGACTTTCAAATATTTTGGACTCATTACAATACACTGTAGCACTCAACTTATAACTCTAATTTTAGTCAAATTATTAGTGTTTATGAGTTATCTCTTTTTGGTTCTTGAAATCTAGGTTATATGGATTATTTTTGTACCAAAATATCAATTTGCCCAAAAATTGAGTTACAGCCTTCTGGTGCTCAACCCTTGATATAATCTAGTGATTGAGTGATTGAGTGATAGCAGTGATTTGTTGTCGAAAGGTCAAATAGTCAATCTAGTGATTGATTGATTGCAGTGATTTGTCGTCGAAAGGTCAAATAGTCAATCAATAGGTCATTTATTAGGTCACTTGGCAACTCATCTCCGAGCATGCACCTTGGTGAAATTGGTCTCATCTCTCTCCATGGTGTATATACCAGGAATATAAAAGACACCCTGCACATGGTTAATCAGTATAATTTGCCAGGGTGTTTTGAATGTTGATGCAATAACGTACCATGGCCATCAACACTTGACCGTAACTCGCATTATGCTACCTTGGTAGGTGGGGTAAGCAAGAAAAATACTACGGAATGTAATTATATTGATCAAAACCTACCCGTTACGTGGACCATACATGGCCGACCCATCGTACGATAATTGTCCCTCGCCCGCCGTTCTCGTCCACTGAGTTTGGACCTGTTGTTGCTGTTTGTTATATTGGTTGCGTTTTTTAACACCGCCGTCAGCAAATTTGCATAGTAATGGTTCCAGTTGTCCTGAAAGAAAGAAAGATAAAAAAAAACAGCTATAGTAAATTGAAATTATTAACAATGACAAATGATAGTAATAATACTAAATGCTCTGCAATAAAATATTGCAATACATTTATTACTATCTAACATGCCTACTTAACTCTTTCCACGCGGCAATCAATTTTACCGTATACAAAACAGATTTTTCAGAAACTTTTCCCAATTTTCAAAGTCTATCTTAAGGATAGGCATGTTTGTACTTATTTCAATGCGTTTCTCATGGTAATTCCAAATATGGTAATGAAATTCAGTAATTTTGACATTTTTGAAACATTTTGTAACATTTTGGAATGTCATCTGCAGACGCCTGCCGCGTGGAGAGTGTTAAACAACAACTCAAATGGTGATATGAAGGATCAATCATATTTGCACCAGTCATAAATGGCCTAAGGTTTAGGTTTCCTTGCATAAATCTGACCATAAACCCAACCTTAGAGGGTTGTTTCTTAGTTCTAATCATGAATTCTACATGGATAATGCAATATATTTGTTACTATAGGATTGATTTTTGCATGAGTTTTATTTTCATGAATGGATATATTTCTGCAAAATTATCAAGTCACAAAATATTTTACGATATACAGCGCCTATGGAGAGGAACCAACACAAGCACAAAATTAACATATCGCGTAATATACGTTTTATATTTTTAGATAGGTGAAAATATCGGTACACATCAAAATAACACTTGAATATGGTACTTCAGCAAAGATGATTCTAAGGTCTTCCCACAATGCATTGCGCGAACACCAATTAACTAAAGCTTTATCCACACGATGCATTTTTCGAGCTCTTGAGTTTTAAGGAAAAGGAACACTGAAAGTATTTTTTCATTGATGAAAACTAGAATATAAGAGCTCCAACGGTGAACGCGGCGCTATGAAGCCATGATTGTGTGCATATGTTTATGGGAACTGAGACAAATTAGAGACCAGAATTAGGGAATTTTGCAATCACGCAATGCATTGTGGTTGTGTCTTTAAAATCTTCTTTGGATAGCGGCAGTAAAATAAAATGCCTTGTGGAACTCTTCAACTATACTTAGAATCACAACAATAAAATGCAAATAGCTGAACTCAGGAAATTGCAAATCTTGTGTTATTTTAATCAGGCGTTTCAACCATCCAAATAACCCTCTTCAAGTTTGATTTGAAGTTAGTGAACGTTAGTGGATAATTCAAATTCTCTCTAGAATCTTACAACACTTTTCACGCGGCTACTGGTTTTACTATATACAAAACAAATTTGTCAGAAACCTTTCCCAATTTTCAAGGTCTATCTCAAGGATTACTGAACCAATACTAGGCATGTTTGTAGTTATTTCAATGCATTTTTCATAGTGATTCCAAATATGATAATGAAATTCAATAATTGTGACATTTTTGAAACATTTTGTGACATTTTGTAATGTCGTCTGCAGACGCCTACCGCTTGGAAAGAGTTAAGACACTACTAGTGTGACACAGTGCTAGGACTATTGCTAATGACCCTATTACCATCTGATGTTTGTGACACGTCACGTCATAACTTTGACTTCATTTTAAATAAAAATGGGTTTGGAAATTTTCATTTTTGTTACGGAAGTCTTATTGATGCTATTTGTCTATGTTTTATGTAATTATGAGAAATATTATGGCTATTAAAAGTGACATCAGCTGAAAAGTGGGATAGGTCATACACCTGGGCTGATGAACACTCAATAAATTGCTTGTAACTACAAAAAGTAAGGGTTGGTCGGCCATGGTTTTTTATCATGCTGTATAACACTCAATCCGATAGTAGGTCACGTAGATATGTAATAGGAAATGGATAAAAAGTAGGGATCTGAATCACATGGGCTGATCTGAATCACATCTGCCGAGGGTCAGTCATGAGTGATAAGTTGCAAGAATCTGGTCAAATAAGTGTAGATTGTGCAATATAATTAGGCTATATTAAAAAAATCTTTTGTCTCAAAGCTCTTCAGTTTTTCAAAACCTAATGCGTAATGCCATTTATTTTTTTTTAAAGTTTTTTTTTATATAAATATAAAATATTGAAATCCTTGTAAAAGTGAACCTTTGTATTTATAATGATGTGATCAATGAAAATCTGGGGGGAAAAAAAAAATCATAATTTTGTTTCTTCTAACGCGCATCAATTAACTAATGCGCGTTGGAGCTTTGAGACAAATGATTTTCTTAATATAGCCTTATGTTTATAAGGCTATATTAAAAAATCTTGTGTCTCAAAGCTCTTCAGTTTTTCTAACCTAATGCGGAATGCAGTTATTTTTAAGTTTTTGGGTGTTTTTTATGAATATAAAATATTGAAATCCTTGTAAAAGTGACCTGTTGTATTTAAAACGATGTGATCAATGAAACCTGAAAAATCTGTGAAACTTTGGGATTTTTGTCTTCTTTTTCTAACATGCATCAATTAACTAATGTGTGCTGCAGCTTTGAGACAAAAGTTTTTTTAATATAGCCTAAGCAAGTGTGTAATGCCTTGGTATAAGACAGCCTCTTCTGATCCAAAAAGCAATTATAATTCACATCATTTTTCATTTACATGATTTTAAATGACAAGCTTCTGGTAAGTTATCCACATGAAGAATATTCATCACATATTGAATTATGCACAGATAATAGCACCAATGTATCAAATATCTTTTTAAAGCTATTTTAAAGAATGATTGCTTTAGCTAATTAGCATGAAATTGATATATATATATATATTTTAAGCTATTTTAAATAATGATTGCTTTAGCTAATTAGCATGAAATTCACAATGTGTGATTTCATCTACACACAATGTTCATTTTCAGAAATGTGAGTCACAATAAATTTGGTCATTTATCTTACACAGGCTATTTACAATGACAAATTGCTGCACCTTTTATATACCTTATATCTATATCATAAACTGTTATAAGCAATTAGTAATTAACCCACTATAATGTTAATTATCACAGATTAATGCATGGACAGACAAGTTACGCATTCTTCTTCTTCCAGATAAGTGTCAACTTCAAAGTTGAAGACTCTGACACAGTGTGTGCGCGGCGTGCAATTAGTCGCGATTTTTGTTCAGAGCTGAAATGCCTCCATCTTTTGAAGGCTCTTTTATAAACACAGAGTCTTAATGTATAGACTGGCTTTGTAATAATAATTATCAGTTGTCTGTGCCTCATCTATCCTCATAAACCATGTGCATCACAAATTTATCTTCAATCTTTATGAAGTGTAGGCTATTTTATAATCGGACATAGTCTATAAACTGTGTGCATCCAATATTAAAAGGTTAATTATCAAAACTGTATGCATCAATACCACCAATTTATTGTAATTTTTGTTTATGATCAGAAATTCTTTATCTTTGCTGTAATAATTATTAATTGCCTGTGTCTCATATCTAAATAATATACCTCATAAATTGTGTGCATCAAGTAATTAACCTTCTAATTAACCCACCCAAGGTTAATTATCACAGATTTATGCATAAAATAATACCACAAATGTATCATCAATCTTAGGCTATTTTCTAATCAGACATAGTCTATAGTGTGTAGACTATTATCGTTGTTATAATAATTATTAATTGCCCGAGCCTCATCTATATCTAAGCTTGAATGATCAAGTGATTATCGTTTGTGAAGCATGACTGATGAGGCACTGATGCCCAGGGCTATTTCACTGCGCAGTCATTATCATTCAGCATTATAATATCAAGCTGTTACTTTTTAGTCTAGTACAGGTCTGGAAAATGCAAATTTCCAGCCAAGATAGACACATTTTCTCTTATAAAAGTTAGAGAATTCCTTTATAATTTGGTACATGTTTTTGGTTGGGTTTTTAAGACTGAAAAAAGCGTAGATTTTCCGCAAAATATCAATTTCCTGCAATGAGCTTTCTTTAATATTGTCCATTTTATCCATACCCACAATCCTGGCCGGTCCAACCCAGCTAATACTGATTCATTACTTCATGAATAGTCGCGATAGCTGCGTACCAAGTGCGTTCCAATAAAATGAATCGTTAGATGAGAACGCGAACGCCGAGCGCAGGTTACTAATAATTGCCCGAAAGTGCTGCGCCAAAGTGTTCTATTGTTTTGCTCATTGACCAACCAATCAAATTGAAGCCTCACGCTCCTAAACTGAATATTCATTGAGTTATGAGGGAACACGATTAAAGCTTATTTCTGATTGGTTGAATGAGGGGATGACCCGACTCGGACTGTTTCAATAACTAAGAAGGGCAGGGGTGCACAAAATAAACAGAAAACTAATTAATTATTAGCGAGATTATATCGGTACAAATCAAAGATTTGGATAAATATGCAGTCTTTTTCAGTAATGAATGAGAATAATGACTGCTTAACAACTGTTTTCGCGAAATTTGTTGTGAAATACTCGGTTGCTGTTATGGTCATTCGGAATTGTCCCTCAGGGGCTGCGCCCCTTCGGGACAATTCCTCAGACCATAACATCAACCTCTTATTTCACAACAAATTCGCGAAAACAGTTGTTATGCAGTAATTATTCTCTAATTAATTACTTTTTACCCTATCATTAGATTTAACCCATTTCCCCCTGGTGAGGGGGGGGGGGGGGAATCAGAGGGGGGGGGGGGGGGGGGGGGAATCACATGGCGTTAGACTGGCTTTTCTTGGGTAATATCCGAATATCTTATACTTTCTTTATGACAAAACAAAGTACCTCGACCTCCGGTAGGACATACACTGAGAAGTAACTTTTCGAAAGTAATCATTACTTTTCTTTCATATACAACAAAAGAGAAAGCAAAAAATTAATCAGGAAAGCTGTTCCTTAGGTAAAATTCAAGGAAACACTTTATTAATAAGAAGATTTCATCTAAAAAAATTCTTCAGGAAGTAATCATTACAAAAGTTACTTTCAGTGAGAATTAATCATTTTTTGTCAGTATAAATATAAATGAATAGAAGGAAGTGTCATCGTATTGGGGCAAATTTGTGGATTGTGGTACTGTTAAAGTGGAAATTTTTGGGTAATTAAATTTTCGCGCTTTGATAATTTTCAGCCATTTTGCTTGTTTTTAAACTCAAGATTGAAAACTCATTACATAGACTTATACACAAAATATATATATTCGCGAAAATTAATGTAGCGCGCAAATGTCCACGTTTACAATATTATAAAGCAAAATGCTCTGTACAAGTTTATTGACACCACTTCTGCTATATTTGGAAATAAAAAGTGATTAAAAAAACACCTTGAACCTACAGAGCAGGACAAAGTTTCTGTGTGCGGATGAGTACAAATTGTGGAGGGGTGGGGGAGGGGAAGGTTTGGGGAGGGGAGGGTTCAAGGGAGAAGGAAGTCTAACATCCCTAAATGCCAATCCAACCGATTTCATGACAGAGGTACGGATGAATCAAGGGACAACATCCACAGAAGGGTAGAATGCACCTCAAGGGAACTCATGTTTAACACTTTCCACGTGGCAGGCGGCTGCAGACGACATTCCAAAATTTCACAAAATGTTTCAAAAATGTCAAAAATATTGACTTTCATCACCATATTTGAAATTACCTTGAGAAATGCATTGAAACAAGTACAAACATTCCTAGTATAGGTTCAGTAACGCTTGAAATAGACTTAGAAAATTGGGAAAGGTTTCTGAAAAGTCTGTTTTGTGTACGGTAAAAATAATAGCCACGTGGAAAGTGTAAAGACCAATGTCATATGCGATGTGATCAAGCCAAATTAGTCGGAAGTCACAAATATTGATTTTGAGATATAACCAGACAGAGGATAGATGTTCTTTTGTTTTCTATGGTTTTGAAAACCCATCATTTGCTCGTATCTTTGGAAGTAATTGTCAATTCATAATGGGGTTTCTGCAAAATGTTGCATTACAAATTGGCAATACAATCAAGTAGAAAAACTAAGAATTTAACATTTTTAAGTTCAGCCTCATTTTGATAGATCTAAAATAGATCCTCTGTTTACACTGACTACCCCCAATCCAGTGTCCATTGGAGGCAGCTTGCTGCTGACCAACTTACTCTAGGCCCAATAACACAGTGGTGTACTAGTATAGTATGATAATACAATGTCTTGGATAATGTTAGCCATTTCTTAGACTGGTCAGGAGGATGTATAAATACATCTACATTTTGTTTGATCACGTCAAATATAAACAGGTGAAAGATTCACCCCCAAAGGAGCAGCCAATGGCTACGAACAGGACAAGAAAAAACTTCCCAGAGTAGGACTCTTATTCACAGGCTCTGCATCACAAATTCACAATCAAAGAAAGAAATGTTGGTACACTTTTGAGGACAACCTCTGCATCAGAACTGTTGGTACACTCTTGAGGACCTCGTTGAGATCATTCCCCCAGCCACCTGCCATTGCTCGGAACCGTTTCATCACCACAATCATTGGGCCCCTCAACATTGATTGGTGGGGTTGGGGAGGGATATGAGGTAGTACATACTAGCACTAGTAGTTCTAGCTCCACACAAGAGTTCATTACAAAAACAGCGCTTGAATATTGCTCTCAAAATATGGAATATTATCGGAAAAATGAGCTCTCCGTACCCACACCAGTTTCCTGTATTACATTACTCTCTGTACAACCGCCATATCTGCATGCAATTTTTCACCAATGAATAAAGGTTTAATTTACACCACAAATTCATGCCAAACCCCATTGGGATCCCTCTGTTCTGAGGCCATAACTTAACACTTTCAACGCAGCAGGCTTCTGCAGACGACATTACAAATTTGCAAAAAATGTTTGAAAAATGTCAAAATAATTTAATTTCATTATCAGATTTGGAATCACCAATAGCCATGCATTGAAATAAGTACAAACATGCCTAGTATTGGTTCTGTAATTCTTGAGATAGACTTTGAAATTTGGGAAAGGTTTCTGAAAAATCTGTTTTGAATGGTAAAACTAATAATAGCCACGTGGAAAGTGTTAACGGGGTAACTTTTCCTATAACTGACAAAACAACAAAGCATTTCAGTGTGTCCGTTTGAATGAGCAGTTTATGAATATCTGCCAACTGGTTCAGAGGTGCCTGGTTTCTTATGTTATTTAGTGTCTATGTTTGTGCTCTGATGGGAAGAAGGATTCGTAGTGGGCAGCACTTGTATCATATATCATGTATCATTGTAAATTCCTCTTAACCAGGTGAATCGAATGAGCGTGGGCATAAATAACGCTCGCATAACGCAACATGACGCACTGTGAATCATGTGTGGCGCCTGACTATGCCAAAATAGCGCACGTAAGTTAGAATTAACATCGTAACAAATTTCCCTTCAATTAAACTCAACTTACGGGCATCGCATCCCTTTAAGGTATTTTATAATCTAAAAGCTTTTTTTCTTCAGCTAAGATTTATATGAACAACACAATTAATGAAGTGTGATGGAAAAAGCCAATCTCAATCACACTTTACTGAAGTAATAATCAGTTTCTCAGAACTTGAGAAGTTTAATATTAAATACTCATTGGATTGACTGCACGTCTGTGTCAAAATTAAATACAAATCTCTGAAATCAAAAACCCAGGGTAGTGTTGCCAACCTCTTCATTTTTTGTTATCATGTTTTTTGTGACCAACCCAAGCTTCATAAAACTGATTTGTGGGAAATACTAATTTGGAATCTTTGACACAAAAATCTTTCGGGTGTGTGTGCGTATAAGCGTATGAGCATACACGCGCAAACACGGATGTACGTTAAAAAAAAGAACCGCACATCGTGATAAGTCAATCATGAAATCGTCATGCACATGCATGCATATTTGTTCCCGCATTGCATGTATCTGGACGCAGCTCCGCGAACAACAACAAAACACGCTCGCATAAAATAGCTTATCTTCCATAGCATTATGACAGCGACTATATCTAGGTGTGTTGAAGTCAAAAAGTGCTAAATGTTATTCAGAAGGTTGAGCATGCTGCTGGCAGGCAACACTGAGTCAATCCAGGGTGGTCAGCCAGTAGCTAAGCTTATGATCGACAAATTGAATTTGAAACCCTGGTCAATGCCGAAGAAGTAACTATTATCAAAGTACATAATACTTCTCTCAAATATCCCATCTTCATACAATGACAAATGTCCCAAGCAAAAGATAAATAATATAATAACAAAATGAAGGTAGGGTTGCTCTTTTTTAATAAATCATATTGAATTCCTCTTCATGCCAAATTTTCAATGGTTTCAGACATAAAATGTAAATCAATTTTACTCTTAACACTTTTGGGCTATACTAGTTTTACCATACTATACAAAACAGATTTTTCAGAAACCTTTCATTTTGCTGGCGGCACATCTCTACCAAAAAAGTATCTGAATGACACCCCCCCCCCCCCCCCCTGGGCTCTGCAGTCATGAATGTGCATTACATTCAGCAGTGACCTTAACACTTTCCACACTGCTATTGGTTTTACCATTATACAAACAGATTTTTCAGAAACCTTTCACAATTTTCAAATTCTATCTCAAGGATTACTGAACCAATACTAGGCATGTTTGTACTTATTTCAATGCATTTCTCATGGTGAATTCAAATATGGTAATTAAATTCATTAATTTGGACATTTTTAAACATTTTGTGACATTTTGGAGTGTCGTCTGCAGACACCTGCCGGGTGGAAAGCATTAAGATTTTGTACTTGTGTGCTTGAAGTATAACTGGCATATATTATAAGCCCTCTTTGCCGCTTTGAATTTTATAGGCCGCCATGTAAGAGGTCTGTCCAAAGCTGCTGGGCTATTATGGACATGAACAAGTTTAAAGTAGTAGCCTGTTTGAATATTGAAAATAAAAATTGCAATATTTTTTAAAACAACAAATGCTTTACTATCTATTAGCATTAGCATAGTGATTTGTAATCACTTACACATAGCGCCGGGCAAGACGCATTTGTGATCACTTAGTGGGCCGGGCAAATATTATGAATCTACTTGACCTTGTTGATAGAGAGAATTAATATTGGACTAAAGCTTTATTGTGTGCTTCGGATACCGATTAATACATCGGCGCTTTCTCGGCCAAAAATGAAGTATCTTGCACACAGTACGGTAATCAATTGCATCCTTTTGTCATTGTGTGGGTTATCATTCATCCTGACCATCTTATAGAAAATAGGAGAGTAATATGTAAAACATTTTAAAAATTGCTACTTAGGGGCACACAGGAGTTCAACTGAAGACAGCTATTATTTTACCATACAAAACAAATATTTCACAAACCTTTCACAACTTACCGAGAAACTCTATCTCAAGAATTACTGAACCAATACCAGGCATGTTTGTACTTATTCCAATGCACTTCTCATGGTGATTCCAAATATGGTAATGATTTTCAATACATTTTACATTTTTGAAACATTCTGTGAAATTTTGGAATGTCGTCTGCAGACGCCTGTCGCGTGGAAAGTTTTAATATCAATATAAACATCCATTTGGACATTTCATTTCAATCACTTATATGTTGGATATTTTGTGATATACGATCAATGGCAAACTGTTGTGTTCATCTTTCCAACAATGATACAATAGAAGCACTCTTCTATTTCGATTATTTTAAAATTTGGTGAGGTTTCTATCTCAATGTGCAAAATTCAACATTAATTTGTGCTCAAATGTGATGATATACTGATTCTGGTCACGGAAGTTTGAGCCACACCCTTAGTCGTTAGCAAATAGTCTACACAACAACGTATCGTGAATGTGATATTAAAAAGCAATTTGTAATGAGTTATATAACCAATCACAAAATATCCACTATTCACTATAATAGCGTGAGTTATGATCTTTCAAATATACAGTCCAACCTCGGTTATATGGACATGATGGGACCAAGCAATGGCCAGATAAGTGACAAATCTGGATAAGCGAATTATGTGTAAATCTGCAGTGACTGTCCTGAAGTGCTCAATTTGGACAATAGAAGGGTTCTGAATGAGGGGTAATAACAGTGACAATGTATTATTTAAGCACTAAACAGCACTACCAACATCAAAAAAGATGGCCTTCAAATGCTTCAGAGAGTTAAAATAAGGTGATTAGGCTGTAAAAAACTTATTTTCTTTTTGGATCAATCAGCCGGATCCGGACAAATCGGGGTCGGATAACCGAGGTTGGGCTGTATTGTGAAATGTGCTTCAACCCCTGGGCACTACCTGCCTATCAAACAGTGTTTCTGATTGGGTAATTGAAAGATATACTCATTTGAATAACCAATTACCATACAGATTTTAAACTATTTCACCCCGATCTTTATCAGGGATACAATTATTTTAACAATGTCTCTGATTGGTGCAATAAATGATGTATCCATCTTTCTGACCAATCGGCAGGTAGTTCTCAGGGGTAAACACATGTGCTACTACTAACCTGGTAAATAAAATCCATTAAATTTGGTTATGACTTCTTCACACTTTTCTTTGGATTCCATTCTGAAAAATAAAACACAAGCAAAGATACGCAAAGCAACTGTTAGCATTCATTTTTCATTTTGTTTTATGGGCAAGCTTTATCCCTTGGGCTTGTAATAGGTTTCCAAATTCATCTGCCTTTAATGACATGCCTCAATTTGGTACTGTTTCAAACATGCATCCAGCTAAAGAATGTTGACTTAAGGACATGGTGATCACTCTGTATCTTGATACTGTGATTGAAAACCCGGGGTTACAAGTTTGACGTATATACACCTGTATTTGCTTGTAAGCTCCTAAACCTTTGCCCTACAAAAAGGATGTTCCATTTGTTTTGATTTTGAGACAACGATATTGGTAAAACTTTGCAGAGTTTTAGACCGCAGAAGTGGTGCTTTGGGGCAACTCTTACCACAAAATGTGACCCGTCACATCAAATATGGACATGTTGGAGGCCCGAATCAACTCTGAGTTATTGTTATGGCTTAAAAGAGCACATTTCAAGTTTTAAAATGATACCATGTTGAAGGTAATTGTACTTTGTAATCACAAGACATGATTTGAAGAAGCATAATTTGTCCTTTTATTTTCTTTATATTTCACCAGATATATTGGCCTCTATCTCCAAACTGTGTTTGCAGACAACAGGTCCTTTTGAACAGGTTACAAATGCCCCGCTGGCGTTCCCTTAGCATGCATACAAAGCTTGCTTGATATTTGCTTTGTAAAATCCTCTGACTCTTAATTTGCTGAGTGCTTCTATCTTTCACAAAATTAACTGTACAGAGTTAAATGCCTGCAAATTATTGTGCAGCATTCCTTCATTGTCCATTAGTCTTTATTTAATGTCCTACCTTGCTGCAGATCCTACTCCTCTGTTTAGCTGAGTGTATACTCTGTCTCAATATTCTACTACCGATATTACACTCGAAGTACATCAAACTAAATCTCTTATATAAATGCATCCATCTCCAACTCCCAGGTGATCTCTCACCAGTCTCGCTATCTTTAATTGCTATCTCACCTTGTGAATCCAACTCCTCTACTAAGCTGTGTGTTACTATTTCTCAATATTCGATCACTGATACCTTGACCTTCTGGCGCTAACATGTTACACACATGAGAACATCCAACCCCACTACTCCTCCCCTCTCCTCTTTCCCAGCTGTTCCGTCACCCTTATTTAATCGTTATCTCACCTTGTGAATCCAACTCCTCTACTATGCTCTGTGTAACTATCTCTCAATATTCTATTACTGATACCTTGACCTTATGGCACTAAAATGTTCCACAAACTGGAACAACACCCACTCCTTCCCTCCCCTCTCTCCCAGCTGTTCCATCACCCTTCCTTAATCGTTATCTCACATTTCGAACCCAGCTTAGCTGTGTGTTACTATCTCTCAATATTCTAGTACTGATACCTTGACCTTCTGGCGCTAACATGTTCCACACATGAGAACATCCGCCCACTCCCCCCTCCCTCTCCCAGCTGTTTCTCTCACCCTCACGCAACCTTTAATCATTATCTCACCTTGCGAATCCTACTCCTCTACTTAGCTGTGTGTTACTATCTCTCAATATTCTAGTACTGATAACTTGACCGTATGGTGCTAACATCTCCTCCAAATGCTTCTCGTCAAAATGCTTGGGTAGGTTGGATAAGTATAGGTTAGTGGGGTCTTGTTCTTGTGCCTGAAAGTACACACATGAGACAATTAGTTAATGAATCATTCATGTCACTGGAGGACACTCATTCATGCTGTAGCAGAGCAGAGGGCTCTTACCTCTACTCCAGGAGTTAGTGAGGCCGGGCTTTCTTGCAGGACACATTTAAAGGCATATAATGTGACCTTTTCCAGGGGGTGCCCTCTATTCATGATTTATTTTAGAAAGTAGATTTTCTTGCAGATTTACATTTCTGATCATAAATCATAAATATATTCTGAGTTACAGAGCGATACGATTCCTAATTACTTCAAAATGATGGTTTAAAGAGTGAAAATAAACTATCAGGTCTACAACTTATTTGTCACTCTAAATTCACTCTCTAAAACCATGATTTTGAAGTAATTAGGAATCGTATCGCTCTGTAACTCAGAATATATTTATGATTTATGATCCAAAATATAAATCTGAACGAAAATCTACTTTCTAAACAAATTCACGAATTGAGGGTGCCCCTGGAAAAGATTGCATTATATGCCTTTAAATGTGAGTGACCTGACCAAATGCTTTTCCCCCATCAAAATCAATTTATTTATTGTTATCATAAAAACGACTGGATACCCCACAGCAACATTTTTGTTCTGAGAGAGAGATGTTTCGCTTAGATGCTGCAGATAAAGGAAGTGAATTATCCCAAAATGTGACTTTTTGTTTGTATCTTGGGAGCCACAAGAGAAATTAAGCTCAAATGTTGGAACAAGACTATTTATGGTGCACCTCCATGTAGACTAGAAAACACCATGCGAAAGAAATCTAGCTCGAATCAAGTCACCCATCTGTTGAAGATAAAATCATGAAAAATTATGAAACATTTTGCAATAAATCAAAAGTGATTTTAGAAATTGATCTACTACAAGTGGATCTACTACAAGTCAACCTTTAACACTTTCCACGCGACAATTCCAAAATGTCACAAAATGTTTCAAAAATGTCAAAACTTTTGAATTTCATCTCCATAATTGGAATCAACATGAGAAATGCATTCAAATAAGTACCAACATGCCTAGTATTGGTTCGGTAATTTTTGAGATAGACTTTGGAAGTTGGGAAAGGTTTCTGAAAAATCTGTTTTGAAATGGTAAAACTAATAGCCGCGTGAAAAGTGTTAACCACTTGGTGTAGTTTGTCTCATTCAGTGAATCCATCTCTCTATTTACTTGTTTTCTTGTGCTCTCATCTGTCTCGTTTGTACTGGGTTTTTTTCCTTTTTCCCGTCTTTGTTTTTGTATAGTTGTGTCTGGTTTCTTTTGCATTTTGCTCTAAGGTCCTAATGTACCTGACTATATTATCATTATTTCATTTTTCCAAGGGTCCCATTTTACAAGCCCACTTATCAGACTTTCTACTGTGACTCTTCTCAAAATTATTTGTATTATATTATTTTGTCATCATTTCGCTGAATAGAGTGAATTGAATTGAATTAATTGGATAAGTTGCTCAACCCAACCCCTTGCTTTTCCCCTCAGATAGACTTCATGCAATCACGTACTATGTCACATTGAATCGGCAAATGTTCACAATACTCCCCCATACACATTAGCTGCCATACCCTTTCTCATCCGTGTAGAAATGATACGATGTAGCCCTTGGCTACGGCTGGATGAGGTTTAACAAACATACAAAATATAATGGGATTTATAGGTGGCTAAAAAACGCAACTTTTACGACTGCTTCTATATCACTCCATAAGATCATTATATAAGCTGAGTAAATCGTGTTTTTCGGTACTGTGAGTCTTGCGATTTCATCCTGCCTTATTTGGAATGGCGGATGTTTTAAGTCATTCATGCTGATGAGCAATGCGCACAATACTCCGTACCACATTGCTTTATCTTAAAGGGGCATTGAGAGATTGCTGAGAAAAATGAAATTGGGAAAAAATGAATTGTTTCAATAGATAAGGTACATAAAAACCCTGAATTGTAATGATTTATGGGGAAATGGTTTAGAATAATGGCGTTAGAATTTAGATAGATATTCAGTTGAAGCAATTTGTGTCGAGGGATGCTGATAATTTTGATGTGATCTATATCGAAATTACCAAATTGTTAAATTTTACATGATAGACGGAGAATTAAGGTAAACGGTTTCAGATGATAGTTATATGCCCAAGTATTACGTAGGTGCAAAACCTGATTTGCAAAATTGAAGGCCCGCCCCCCCCCCCCCCCTATACGTATCTCTCAATGCCCCTTTAAATGACAGAAATGTCGAAACCCTTTAATATTTCCATAAGACTGTTATGTAAGTGAAGGTTATCTTGTTTTTTGGTTCTTATGAACTTAAAGTCATATTATGCTATCTTTTCCAAGTGATGCCCTCCATCCTTGCTTTTTACTTTGAAAGCAGATCATCTTGCAGATATGCATTTTTGATCATGAATCGTAAAGATCTAATTACAGAGCGATACAATTCCTAATTACTTCAAAATCATGAATTGAATAAACTATCAGGTCTGCTCCGACAATTTATTTTCTGAGTGTTTATTTCTCCATAAATATAAAATTTACTCCGTGTTAACGCCGTTTACTGGTGTCCGGCTATGATAGGAACTAATTGACATAGGTGAAATGGAATGCTTTATGATAAAAATCTAAACAAATATGTTGAACAATTCCATAAATTCCATACATTGGAAGCAGATTTCTATTATGATTTAGTAAAGTTCTGTGATGTGTTTTTTTCACAGAAAATACGGTCAAGATAGATTTATGAGTCCAGGAAGGTCTTCTCTGATAAAAATATGTATACAAATGTCAAAAAGATCACATAATATTGCTTTAATATCTCCATAAGACTGTTATATAAGTGAAGATAATCTTATTTTTGATACCATGAACTTAAACAATTCATCCATCATTGGCTGGTGTAGTTTTTAGTTAAATTATTCAGGGAGTGGATGAAGAATGCATGCCAAAACTAATCACACAATTTTTTTTTAAATAACTTAAATTTGTCACCCCTTCAATAATTTCATATTTCATAATCTCATCTATTATCAGCTGAATAAATTTCCCATCACTGTGCAGTTTCATCTAGCCTTGGATGGTGATTGGGTTTTTCTTAGGGTTTTTCTTCTTCATTTATTCATAGTATTAAGGATGGTACAGTCTGCATCTGATTCCATAAGCTCATTATTCTAAGCTGCGTATACATATCATTTTTTCCACATCTCTGAACCAACATATATCGTCTAGCCTTGGATGGTGTACATTTGAAGTCAATTATTCACCATGTAAAATGATGCCCAGAAAAGTCGGTGCAATCACGTATCACATAATTTTTATGCCAAGAAAAGTCTGCGCATCACCTGTCACATAATTTTAAAAACTAACAGACATTTCGCAGACATATTTTATAAGCTCCGTAAATTATTCTATTTTTTGGATCCTTGAACTTTGCGAATATTATCCAGCTTTGAATGGCGTTATGTCTTAATTTGTCTATTTGCAGTGACCGAAAATTTGAAACAGATATCTTACAACACTCTAGTCTTACATTTAAGATTATGTACACGGCATAATGTCAGCTGAAACATGGTCGGAATTGCAGATTCAAAGAAAATATCAGCTTTTGAAATGTTGCAAGACATTAGGAATATCATGGAAAGAGCATAAGACCAATGAATTTGTCAGAAGCCAGATTGGGGACCAAACTTCTCTGTGTAAAAAGATTGCACAACAAACTGCAATACTTTGGACATATTGCTAGACGAGAGGGTTACAATCTGGAAAGGTGATAATTCAAGGAGCTATCGAAGGAATGAGTAAACGTGGCAAACCAAAACTCTATCTCTTATCTCTGCACATCGCATGTCACAAAATAGACAACGGTGGCGCTCTATCATCAATTCATACAGAATCAGCCATGACGATGGTGATGCTGCATTAATTCTACCTTTTCGGACCCCTGAACTTTACGATTTTATCAGGCCTTGTATCATGTATGTTTTGATTGATTTATTCACTCTGATGAAGGATACACACACGTAACATAACAGTCTTGTCATATATATAACTTATCACATAAGGCAAGAAATGAGAAAAAACAATGAAAAAAACCCACACAAACAAACCTTCACAATTCTATAATCTCTTATTATATGTAAGGCACTCGCTGTATAAATGCCTCTTATTATATATTATTAACCCTAACCCACCCGGTGGATTTTCCAACGAAATTTTTTTCAAGCGAAAAAAGCACACACAACAAGAGGTGCCACGCCCCGGGGTTTGAACCCACGACCTCTCGGTTGGCGGGCGAACGCTCTACCAACTGCGCCACAGGGGAAGCTGTGCTGGGCGAGTGTATTCGCCCAGCTATATAGCCCGGGGCCATTATTTCACACAAAAACCTCAGCGCCAGGTGGAACCGACAGGCTGGGAAATGGGATCCGGGGCTGTAAGGGTTAATGAAATTAACAAGCAAAATCAGTCAGAATTCAAGAATATTGAATTTGTGATATATTTTTTAATTATTGTTTTCAGAAATTTTCAATCAAATGTAATTAATTATACATTGGGCTAATTATCCAATTTGTAGAGGAGCACATTATATCACGCATCAAATACTAACAATTTTTTTATACATTTCAGAGAATTTTTGCTTGATCACATCACATAAAAAAAAATCTGTCTGAATCTGTGTTTCTCTCCAAACCGTGCACATTACACATTTGTCCATCGTAGGACGGTGTAATGTTTTGATTAATTTATTCTCTTTGATGAAAGATGCCCTGAACAGTCGCACACCGCGACATATCACTCACTGTTTAATCATGTCTACATGGAAAGAAATCGATCCCGAACACTAGGTGAGGCCTAAAGTGTAAAAGTATTTGTTTGTCAAACTCTGACAGAAACTATCTTTGTAAAATGTTTGTCTGGTAAAATAATGGTGACCTTAATTAAAATGTCAGGGAAACATGGCCTACAAATGTATTTTTGTGGATGCTGTGTTTGATTCAAAGCTTGAAAGAAGGGAACTGCAGGCCCAGTGCCCACTAAATTGAGCCCATCCATGCTACGCCCCAAAATTGTACACACATTATGCCCATCAGCTTCCATCCTACAACTGTCACTGATCCTACACACTACAGATCCCTACACTGTTAAAGTGCTATCTGCCGGTACCGTACCCTCGCCCGGTTTATTTCATGCCACTGCAGGCTATGGAGGAGAAATTTTCCAGTTAGCGCAGTTGGTAAGGTGTCTGACTTCCACGCAAACGGCCTGAGTTCGATCCCTGGCGCATGCACAGACTAATTTTTCTCAAACAAATTTGACCCGCTTTTCTCCCATGATAGTTTCATTCCCCAACACACGCCCGCCCAGGGAGTTAGGGTAAAGACTTTTTCAGAGGTCCAGCTCACAGGAATGTTTGCCTTAACCCCCTGGGGTCTACCTGTCTATCTTACAGTGGTTCTGATTGGGTAATTACAAGATATACTCATTTGAATAACCAATTACGATACAGCTTCTAAACTATTTCACCCCGATCTTTATCAGGGATACAATTATTTAAACAATGTCTCTGATTGGTGCAATAAATGATGTATCCATCATTCTGACCAATCGGCCGGTAGTTCTCAGGGGGTCAATGAGCATATGAGAATGTGAGAAATAAATTCAGATATTTCATTAAACACTCGCCTTCTTAACTTCTGTAAGATTAAAACTATAGTATATGAGAGCACCACACCAAATCAATGCGCAATTTGTGTAATCCTATAATAGTTCCGGAAAAGCACGGAGACTAGGCTTGTAAATGTGAGGTTTTCGGGCAATTTGTTTCTCCGGGGATGGTATGTTTGTATTTAAATGAACGAGTGGGACCTATCCGTTGCACCTACAATGATAAAATACGATATTTTTAATTTATCGACCTAAATAGTGCCCAGGGCGTAAGCACCTGCCTAAATGGTGAACAGGCATGCCAGAAAACGTGAAAAAGTGAGGGCGCTGTGTGCAGGTCCGTAGCGGAAAATTTAGCTTAATAACCCCACATGAAACAAGGCTTAAATTAAAGTTGAGATGTTACTGAAAATGGTCATAGGTGACAAGTATGCAATAAATGTAACCGGAGGGTAGAAAAGGTGTCTTAAAATATGGCACTTTTACACGTATTTCAATGAGAAAGATATTTGGTGTGGTGCGCCCATATCAGGCAAACAAACGGGCTGTATATAGCCATGCATATTAAAGGGAGCACTGTACCAAATCAATGCGCAATTCGTGTAATCCTATAATAGTTCCGGAAAAGCACGAAGACTAGGCTTGTAAATGTGAGGTTTTCGGGCAATTTGTTTCTCCGGGGATGGTATATTTGTATTTAAATGAACGAATGGGACCTACCCGTTGCACCTACAATGATAAAATACGATATTTTTAATTTATCGACCTAAATAGTGCCTAGGGCGTAAGCACCTGCCTAAATGGTAAACAGGCATGCCAGAAAACGTGAAAAAGTGAGGGCGCTATGTGCAGGTCCGTAGCGGAAAATTTAGCTTAATAACCCCTCGTGGAACAAGGCTTAAATTAAAGTTGAGATGTTACTGAAAATGGTCATAGGTAACAAGTATGCCATAAATGTAACCGGAGGGTAGAAAAGGTGTCTTGAAATATGGCACTTTTACACGTATTTCAATGAGAAAGATATTTGGTGTGGTGCTCCCTTTAACGCACAATGGCCATTTCCAATAAACCGAGTTTTGAAGTGGAAGATGGGTTCAAATTGCTTAAATATGCCTTGATTTACATTCAAAACACCCTTTATATCAATGTCGGACGTTAATATCAAGAAATTTACATGATTTTCTCGAGAAATATCCAAGAAAATGGCTCTAAAGCTCCAAATGTAGAGTCAAATGGCTATGGGTCTGTTTCGCGATTTTATAGATAGAGGGTCACGTTACCCTTGGCTAGAAGCCCCTCACGTGCAAAAATACTCTCTATTAGGTCTATATCAAGTAACTTGCATCTCAATTAAAGAGTTGATTATCTCATTTTCAAGTTCAAAGCTTTATTTAGAGTTTAGCACTCTCATTTAGGTTAACGAGTTGTCAAAATTCATATTTGGCCCCACATTGGCTCAAAAAAGAGCAACAAATCGCTAAAATTGTACATTTAATGCTTAACACAATACCCTAAGGGTAATATCGTGACAAAAATGTAATTGTGCGTTTGCCTACTAGGTAATTATGATACTCTAAGTAAACAAATGGCTTTTAGAAGCTTTATTGTCCTATAAATACGGGGGTCTTTTACCCCCCCCCCCCCCCTACATAATTTCACCATTAATGGCATACAGGTATCTCTGCAATGAATACGGCGTGATATAGTGATTATATGAGTAAGTTATCATGTTTGTCGATAATTAAATGTGTCATATATGCTATTAACATATAATTTATACAATGTAAACAATGTCAAATCTAAAAATACACGATTTGGTCATGAAAGCAGACTTTAAATGTAACAATTTTGGACAAAAAATGGCCAAAAAGTGAGAAAAATTGGGTATTTTGGGTATAGAGTAAAATCTATTTTGTGACATAATTCCAGTTAGGAGTAGAATTTGAATTTTTTGAGTGACACTTTTTCATGATGCTATATGATGATTCCAAAAATGCAAAAAAAATAATTTAGATTTTTGTTAAAGGGAGCACTGTACCAAATCAATGCGCAATTCGTGTAATCCTATAATAGTTCCGGAAAAGCACGAAGACTAGGCTTGTAAATGTGAGGTTTTCGGGCAATTTGTTTCTCCGGGGATGGTATATTTGTATTTAAATGAACGAATGGGACCTACCCGTTGCACCTACAATGATAAAATACGATATTTTTAATTTATCGACCTAAATAGTGCCTAGGGCGTAAGCACCTGCCTAAATGGTAAACAGGCATGCCAGAAAACGTGAAAAAGTGAGGGCGCTATGTGCAGGTCCGTAGCGGAAAATTTAGCTTAATAACCCCTCGTGGAACAAGGCTTAAATTAAAGTTGAGATGTTACTGAAAATGGTCATAGGTAACAAGTATGCCATAAATGTAACCGGAGGGTAGAAAAGGTGTCTTGAAATATGGCACTTTTACACGTATTTCAATGAGAAAGATATTTGGTGTGGTGCTCCCATGTTATCATGCACACCGTAACACTCCCACTCCAAACCCTGATGTTAAAATAAGTCCATGATCTATTTAGCACATAATTGGATCATATTAAAACCAGATATTACTACATTTCTGATAACCAAACCAATTTATCCCTAACACCCAGATTTGCAAATAAATATAGCAGGAACTGTTTTCATCCCTGAATTCACATTATTTCTAAATAAATATATTTAGTGAGTAAACATGTTTTGATTTTGACAAGCATATTAAAAAAAACATGATGGTGTGGTTCAAATAGAGTGATGACCCCCCCCCCCCCCCCCCCCACCACATTTAAAAAATATTTTTGTATACATCTGAAGAAAAAGATTAATGTGACATACTGAATTTCTACTTTTTTTAATCATCATGTAAGTATAACACTAACCCCCTGAGAACTACCTGCCGATTGGTTGACATTTTTGGATTTGTCAAATATTGTGCCAATAAGAGATATAGTTAGAATAATTGCAATTTTCAAAAAGATTAGCAAAAAATATTTATAAACAAGATAGTAATTGGTTATCTAAATGATTATATCATGTAACTGACCAATGAGAATTCTTGAATTGTACGAAGGGTTAAATTCAATATCTATTTACCCAACCATAAACAAACACTTGTGTGTATTTTTAAAGAAAGAAAAAACGTAAAAACACTTAAGCAGTTGACAATGTAAGACAACGATATAAGAAAAGAATAGAAACGAAACTAAATATAGCGCCGGTTTTCTTATTGCCAACTGAGTACATACGACAAGAGATAATGGCATGGAAATTTGTTTTCAACTGCCTATTTCCGGAATACACATTACTCGTCTGTGCAACGCAGAACATTGAGCACTACCTGAGGAGGCTGTGTTTATTATGGATCAAAAAAAGGCATATATCATGGCAAATGGACATGGTTCTTCAGTTTGGGTTATAATCTATAGTTTATTTATCTATCACAAAGACAGTGATGTAACTGCACCGTTTACTTATTTCAGCCCGTAAACGTGTACAACTACCCAAGGTGCACGCGTGTAGGAAAATGGAATATGCCAGAAGAAGACAAATGGAGTATAGTATGACAAAATAGCCACAGATATATTCAAATAACGGGGAGTGTAGTTGTTTATCTCTAACTCCCCGAAAGTGTTTTTGTGAATTAAACTAGCAGGGGAGAAAAATGGGTCAAATTTCAGGGGAAAATCAGTCTCCCCGTGCACCGCGGATCGAACCCGGGCCGCGTGCGTGCAAGTCTGATGCTCTACCGACTGAGCTACAGGGCTGAGGTTAAAAAACTTAAGTTTTTTTCACAAGTTGAACTCCGCGCTGAACGTGGAACAAGCTTGTAGCACTGTCGGGTTTTGGAGGTTCCAGGAAGGTTAGGGTTAAAAGCTTCACAAGCTGGACTCAAAGCTTTGAGTTACACTGCTGATCTGTTACAGGGATAATGCGGGTGTGGTGGGTGTGGTGCTCCACACATAACTCCCTGACATCACTGTTATTGAGATTCTAATTCTAACTTATTTTTGTTCAATAACATTTAATGATAAACAAATATATAGGTATATATTTTCATTTCATATTTATAGATAAGATGACATAGCGGCGCTATTCTGTCAAAACTTTGTATCTCCATCCGGCCCTTCAGCATGTATACAGAAATACTTCCTATGTATAACCTTTGGGCAGTCTGATTTAAACATGTTCAAGGGCCAAAAACACATCTGTCAAAATCTTGTAAGTGCTCTTGCCCCTAAATATGTATAAAGCAACACTTCCTATGCATAATCGTTGGGTAGTATTACTTTATCCATGCTGAAGGGCCAGAAAAACATACAAGGTTTTGACAGAACAGCGACGATATGAATCTTCACTCTCTGGCCTCCAACTCCAACTCCAGTTGAGAGCAATAACGTGATCCAATATCTTAGCGACAGACTGTGCTCATTATTAACGTAATATTAAGTCATACATATCCTATCCAACAGGGTATCATACATTAATTCTATTCCATATAACTTGCTGCCAACAGGGTTATTCATTCATGAAACATTTTGCGTATGTTTAAGAATGTGTATTCTTGAACTGATCCATGTATAATTAATCATAACATGTATTCGCTAGCGGTACGTCTCACTCGATCCACAAAGGAACAAAAAACGATATTAATGATCAAAATTAATGGGTTATCTCTCGTCAGGGCAGCTTTAGGAATATTGCATTTGATATGGCGGGTCCTTTGCTCCTATATGCG
Organism: Ophiura sarsii; assembly: GCA_035610835.1. NCBI lineage: Eukaryota > Metazoa > Echinodermata > Ophiuroidea > Amphilepidida > Ophiuridae > Ophiura > Ophiura sarsii. The sequence continues at coordinate 24,468,385 of CM069444.1, forward strand.
GTTAATTTATTATTATTAACTTTTCTTCCAGAAAATTATAACGGAATTGTCATACGATGAATACTAATATAAGTTGTGTATGACAAAATCTTCAATAGTAAATTGCATCAAAGAGACAATAGAGATTTTAAAAAACTTTTTTTGTTTTTCATGTGACGAACATTTGTCTCTAGCGTATATTTGCATGTTAACTCTTTCCACGCGGCAGCCGTCTGCAGACGACATTCCAAAATTTCACAAAATGTTTCAAAAATGTCAAAATTATTGAATATAATTACCATATTTGGAATCACCAAGAGAATTGCATTGAAATAAGTACAAACATGTCTAGTATTAGTTCATGAATCCTTGAGATAGACCTTGAAAGTTGGGAAAGGTTTCTCACTATTCTGTTTTGTATATGGTAAAACCAATAGCCGTGTGGAAAGTGATAAAGAACATTGGCGTTTTAGGTTAATCACACCATTATGAATCTCCCATGGCTACATCGTATCCGACAAATTTCTGCAAAATCTGAACAAAAGTAACCAAAGAATCGCAGGATACAATGACTTACAGGGTGTATCAAAAAAATTAGGACACTTTTTGATGATGGTTTAAATCCTTGTTAAATCACTGAAGCATGACCAATTTTTATTTCAATGTAAAGTACAACCGATAAAGATAAAATCCTGAAGAGATGAGAAAAATCCATCATTAATTAAGGAAATTGTGACCTATTAGGCAAGGCAATCTATTTGGTAGTATGTACAATGGTCATTCACACAGTAACAGTAGAGTAACATGAACGCGCACACACCTACGCGCACACCACACCTTATGGAGCTGTCCTTGTGGAGACATATTGCCGTACACACAATATATGATTGGCTAAAGTCAGAACATATGACCAAACCTCCACAGGGTGTCTTAATGGAGACATGTAGGGGGGGTGTTAGGTGTGATCTGTGTGGCTCACACATCATTTTTCATCATTTTCACTTATGGAGCATAGTTTTGTGTCTCCACAAGGGAAATTATCTCCATAAGGTATTGCTGGAACGCATAATTGGTTCCACAAGGTATTACGTATAGGAGCACTATTTATGCCAATATCATGGTAAATGAACCATCTACAGTGGGTTCGAGAACTTTTTAATTTGCACAGAATATGCATGCATCTGATTTGTGGATTATTTAGCCAGTATTGATTCGTGCCAGAGTTAAATGGATTACCAAAGTAATCTTTGCTATTGACTGATAGATTATTTTCTATGTTTATAATTATTGTAACGTATTGAAACGTAAACCATGTTATTTACTGGTCTATACATGTAAATCCCATTGTACAAACCAGTAAATGACATGGTTTACGCAAATTATGCTAGTTTTCTTATTTTTCATCGGATTGATCTCAGATTTTCAGGATATCATAATAATTAATTGGGCTTTACATTGAGACTAAATTGGTCATGGTCCAATGATTATAACAAGTATTACACCATCACGAAAAAGTGTCCTAATTTTTTTGATACACCCTGTATAGTATAAACGTCTTCAGTACTTTTCCACATCAATTTGTGAAATTCACGAGGAAAAGAAGAAAACATGACCATCTCGAAAATGACATGACACCTTAATAACATGGCATAGTCTTCATGACGTCTGGCAGTATAATACTTGCCAAATAGATTGTGATATTAAGCTATTTTTATATCCTTACACCCAAACACGGTTTCAGATATTCATCTTCATCTGTCTGACGCCATCAAGGATTCCCCGATAATGGCGTAGTGAACATAATAAAAAAAAGATGATCATATAATGTCGGGATTAGGTTTCTTGATGTAATACACATATAGATTTCACTTTGTGATGATGGGTCTGGATGGGGTTTTTTTTTGGTAACCGATATGAGCAGTTATATAGGATTATTATTGGGTCATGATATCCAAGACTGTAGTATGAGCATATTCTTGTCTGATAGTCTGACACATACATGGCGAGTTATGACCTCGGTGATAACTTACATTGAATAGGTATTTTTCAAAGCGAGTGAATGCAACCCTATGAGGTTGCGAAGGCAGCCATTTCATGGAAACTTGAGTACGGTATGGTTATCAATACTTTGTAAGGCATTTTGTTTTGTTTTTGAGTTGCCCTCAAGTGCCAAAAATCTTGAAGTCGGGTCGGTCGGTCGATTACCCTTTTTTCTTCTTTTTTTTGCTGACAAATATTACTGGCAGACAATGGTTCATGACAAGACAAAATTGGTAAATGTCAATTTGACTAATGTTTCTAGTGTGATAATAGTTTAAAAATCTATTCAAGCAAACTTATTCATTTCAAGCAGAAAATAGTAATATTTTGACAAATTGGTAAAATTTAAATCCTTACAAAAAAAAATGACCCTAATTTTTTAGATTTAAGGGTCGGTCGTTGAGGTCAACACAATTATATTTTTGTTGTTGCCCTAATGATGGGACAGAAAACAGGTATATCGACTATGTAACAGCTCATGTGATGGGTGATAGGAAAGCGTGGGCCCTGTATGTTGATAACACATCTTCAATGTAGTCCATGGACGACCAATAATGATGAAGAGGCACCAAGGTATAAACTAAGGCCCTAGAGGTAGTTGACTTAATTCCTCGGGTACCCCAGAGGCAATTACCTTTTTGAATGTCTTCAGGCATTCCAAGTCATAGATGAATGTCTTTAAAACATAAGAAGAACTCTGACAAAGATTTCTCTGTTATATTTTGACAGCAGGAATTACTCTTCACACACTCTTAACACTTTTGACGCGGCTATTAGTTTTACCATGCATATACAAAACAGATCTATCTCAAGAATTACTGAACTAATACTAGGCATGTTTGTACTTATTATAATGCAATTGTCATGGTGATTCCAAATATGAAAATGAAATTCAATAATTTTGACATTTATGAAACATTTTGGGAAGTTTTGGAATGTCGTCTGCAGACGCCTGCCGCATAAGGAAGTGCTAATTAACTACATAAGGGTACCGTGATTGTCATTCTATTGCTTTTCATCTAATGGCCTATTCCAATTGAAATCCTCAATGCCTCTATGGAAGATATGGCATTTTTTTTCTTCATTTTTTAGACTTCCCAGTAATAATCACGGTCTGCATCCCGGGTGTTCAGCCACTGACCGGATGGAATCAAACATGTTTGTTTTAATCAAATAGGAAGTACAGAGGATAGACAAAAGTGAGATGTTTAGCTTTGTACCAGTGGTATTATAGTCTGCCCATGGCTGGAACTTCTGATTTTTTCAACCAGCCAGTCGGGCAGGCAACTCACAAATATACCTGCCTAACAGATATTCCAACAGCCCCTGTAACTCATTTACACTGTGAGTGAAAATGTCTGCACCTCCAGTTGGTAGGATACTTTTGCATCTTCACCCGCCTGATGCAAAAGTTACCCGATATGGGCAGGTGGGCGGGTGCTATTTCCAGGCCTGAGTCTGCCACTAATGAATTATTTCTCAATTCATATTTTCGCTTCAGATTATTGAACCTTAATAACGTTAATACTACAAAACCTTAGTACTATAATACAACCTTATTTTTTTGTAATATAGAACCTGTCGGACTATACAACTGTGACTCCAAACATGTCACCAAAATGGTCTTCACCTCATTGCAAGGAATTTTACTTGATACTGGGTTTTCCCTTTTAAAGGGAATTTTTATTCCTTTAATATATGGGTCCTCTCTTCAAATACTACTGTCTCTACTTAGGTATGAGCACCTTCAAGCTTCTTTGTGAAGACAACTAGTAACTTTTATTATTATATACCAACCCATATAGCCACTGACAGCTATTACTATTAGAGATAGAACCTTGTGGCACTTATCCCATGAAAGACTTATTTCCCATTTGGTTTAATGAGTGGGTGGTTGGGTAGGAAACTATACCCGAACATCAAAGAAGATTTTAAAGACGCCACCACAATGCATTGCGTTTTTGCAAAATGCCCTTAATCTGGTCTTGGTTCCTATAGACATATGAAGCCATGATTGTGTAATCATGGCTTCATATCATAGTGTAGGCCTATGCATTGTTGGAGCTCTTAGGTTCTAGCTTATAAAATATCAATGAATAAATTAGTTATCAGTGTTCCTTTTTCTTATTTCTAAAACTTAAGAGCTCGACAAATGCATCGTCTGAAAAAGCTTTAGTTGGCTGGCGTGTGCGCAATGCATTGTGGGAAGACCTTAAAAACTTCTTTACCCGAACATAAGCAACTAATCCTCATAACCAAATCACACTCTCCCAAAAGTGATATTATTACGTACAATTTTAGCAACTAATAATGAAAACAATACCTATTCAATTTCATAATCAACATCAAAATGGATTCGTAGAATATGACAAAAGACTCTGATAGACGGGAACATGTTCAAAAACATGGGGGATTAATGGCTAAAAATAAAGCATCACAATCAATCATTGTAGAGAGAGAAAGAGCGAACGGCAGTCAGCCAGCCAGCCACCCAGCCAATCTCGGTGTCATTCGAAACGAAAAAACAACCGACGGGGATCGCGGAGTATATTGCAAATGCAATTTCGAGGTATGAGACACAGGGTTAAATAGAGATTTGGTGTTCTATTATCGGGTGGTATGTAAGGCTTAGAGCGATATACTGTAGAATAAACTGACTAGCTATATTTTAATAGGAGGCAAATGCTATATTAAAAACATGGCAGACAGCCAGCCCCCCAGTCCCTAAACTCAATTGTATCGCGGTATAGGTATGCTATTTTTCAATACCAAAAACACAATAGGCTGTTATTCTATCGAACAGTCTACTTATTACTATATAAATGTACAGAACAATCACAAATTATCAAGTACTATTTAGAAGCAATTCATAACATCAAAAGGTATAATATGCCTGCCATGCTTATCTTGAGGAAATAGGTTATAATAGCAAAATTACTTTAAATTTATCATCACAAATCATTGATCATTGTTTCATTTGTTCATAATTTTAAGATAAGATTAAATCATGTGATTTAAAGAATACGGTAGTGTGACCAATTCACTAAACCTCAAATTGCGTGTCAATCAATTCACAGAAAGCTGTGACTTAGTCTTCTTCAATTTTTCTTAACTCCAGTGGCAACAGAACAATCAGATTTTTTGGGGACGGGCACAATTGTGACGTTTTCTACCGAAACCAGACGGAATTGGGCAGAGCTCCAAACTGAGAAATAGCCCAAAACATAATTGGGGTGATTTTTTTGGGAATTTGAGTGTCTTGTAAATAATTGATTTTCAGAGTGTTTATAACAAGTTTCAGATTAAAAAATCAAACCAACAACAACAAAAAATGCAATTTTTATTTTTTATTTTGTTAAAGTACATTGTAAGTACATCTTTAAAGGACGATATCTCAGTTCGGAGTTTTCATAAAGACGAACTTGAAAATGATTTAACTCCGCTTTGGGAAGTCCGATTTAAAAAAAAAAAGGTACCACTGTAAAGCTGAAGATCTCTACTTAAATAATCAATTACTAACTCAATTTTGATATCTTGCCCAATTGTGTCTGGTTTCGGTAGAACACGTCACAATTTAGAGAGACAGACAGACATATTTAATATGTGTTTTCTATGGCAAATTTTACAGAGGGGTGACAGGTAAAATTAGTATGACTTTAACAAAAATCAGTGACTCTGCTTGAATTGACTTAACCAATGACATGACTATAATACCTGTCAATCCATTGGATTGAGTTCACTTTAGTTGAGTTAAACATAGGCTGGGGATGTCCCACACCCCTACATTTTACAGCCTTTTGCACCCCTAGTACATATATTCTAGTCAAAAATGGTTTGTTATTATCGTCAGATTCAGAATTCCTTGGATCATAACATTATGAAAATGACATGACCATGTTCTATGCGAAGTGGTGCATTACCTGCCATGCTATTCACTTGTGTTATACTTTGCCGGGCATGCATGTATATACGTTTATAAATTTCGAAGGCACTGTGATTCAAACTTTAATATGAGTAATTTTCAAAAATTCTTGAATATGAGTAATTTTTACAAATTCAACTACTGTTAATAAAAGTGGAAATTTGCCTGCGTGTAATTTTTCGCTCTTCGCACATTTTGCTTGTTTTTATTTTTGCGATTTTGAGCTTCCTAGACCTACATACAAAAGACTATATTTTTGTGTTTTTACTTTGCGCTTGCAGATTTTAGCACGAAAATAAATGTAGCGTGATAATATAAACTTTTGGGCGCCCGCTACTGCGGAGCCCTGTATTGTCATGAGTTTGTGAAAACTTACATAATTTGGTATTTCTAGATATTATAGATGGAGGCTGCCATTTTACTGATGGTCTCGTAATAACATTTACTTGACATTGAAATGTGAAGTTGTAGTGTACGAGTACTATCGGCGGTTACGAACTATAAACGAGGCTGAATATCATGCTCGTTATTATAAGGATGGAGATAGTCGCGCTCGGTTGCATTCTCGATATGAATGTGTACAGTATCTCAGCTATAATATTTGTAATTAATCAAAAATCCTATCTAGATTTATCTATTTAATATATTTGTAATTAATCAAATGAAGCATGTTCATTTGAGCGCCCATTCCTTTTTAAAGGAATTTTTATACAGTATATGAAATGAGCTGGTCTGGAACAACATGATACCGACCCTCCCTCTGGTGAAATACTTTGTGACTACATAACACAAGTATATGATGTGATGTCAAAGGCACCCATTCAGTCAATATTACGTGAGGTGTCAAAGGGTCTATACCACAGGGGATTTTATTGGCTTCTCTGAAAATTACCAAAATATTTAAGCACATTCATGACCTAAAGAGTTCAATCCATATATTCCCAGTTGGAATAGAACCAGTATAACTGAGTCCTGGGTAAATAGTTATATATACTATACTGATGTCTGGTTGTTCATAGGTAGCCTAAAGAGGCGAGATCATCACAGATTCCCTCTCTCACCATCCCTAGTCATCCTTAACATCCCTAGCCATCCTCACCATCCCTATAGCCATCCTCAACATCCCTACCTTTGAGACATACCTTTATTCCGTGGACGATACAAACCCAAACCATTAATAGTTTTCGTATTGCATAAGAACAAACAGGGATAACACATTTTTCATTCCGTAGGCCTAGACATGAAGTGATGAAATGCTTAGTTTAAGGTCTACACAAGGAAATAGCATGACACATACGGTCATACTGTGTGTTTACGCTTGCACAGCAGCAGCGCGCTCGCTCTGAGGATATGGCCCTTGCATGAAACAATGACGCGCTATGTGATATCAGATACACGCTATATGATACAAAATTTACACTTCAAACACAGTGATACAAAAATATCGTATATAAAAATGCTAATATCCAATGAAATGGCAGTATCCATGCCTAATGACTTAGCAATTTTTGCCTTACACAATGGGGTGCCCATTATACCGTCCCAGAGGTATTTTTTTGGTATTTGGAAAAATCTTACAAGATGGTTTGTTATCATAGAAATGGCAATGCAACCAAAAGCATAAATAAAAGACGTTTGTTACTACATACTGAATATCGAAAATAGGCAGAAGATTTAGATAGAAAATGGCTTCAAGTTCCATTGCTATATGTAATTGCCAAATTGTTTAATTAAGAGCCATAAGATTGGGATATTATTGTATGGGTGTAATGATTCTTGAAAATATAACAGTCCTCTGCTCCCTACCTTCCACCAATCCACCCCTTACCCTTATATACACACCCCACAAACGTTGACACTAACACAACATTTTATTTGACCACTGAATCAAAATTCCCCATTGAGTTTTCCTAATGTGCGTCATTTCAGTTGACTCATTATCTCATCTTCTTTCTTTCTGCGTTGAAGATGAGGGAATTGCGTCTTGACCTATAAATGCACCGGCAATAATAAACACACTCGCATTTCATCAATACGGGTTTGTTGAAATCCACTTTGCCGCACCGTGGGTTGTCTTCTCAAGCTAAGATTATGTAACCTCTCAGTACAGGTCGGTTTGACTGGTCCGTATGGCCACAATGTTCACGAGGCAATATAGCAAGGCAATTTATTCAGTCTGCTATAGAGTATAGTTTTCGTTTTTAACCAAGGACAGTTGGATCGAAGTGGGATCCATCAATAACCATTCAAATCATGTAGAAGCTCAAAAGATACCGCCCTTTTTTGTTAGCAATTGATTGTTAAATCTATTGTTATTTAGCCCGCAAATGAGATTTTGACTGATGATCACTCATCCACTTTGCATGAAAAAATTTGTAAAAATCAGAGAGGTGCAAGGCTCAAAAACAAACAGGCACTGGGAGCTAACTTTGCCTCTGAATGGAATAGTTAATTCCCCGCCCCAGTCAAGTCAGTTCCCCCCCCCCCCTCATTTGGCCCATTTTAACTCTCCCCTTACATACATGTTTTTGGAGAACAACCCCATAGGAGTTAGCATTAAGAATAGCTTAGTATCATTTGCTCTTCCTTTACCCCGATTAAGGATTGTTCTTATTTTGACACTGCCTTGTAGGCTCCGTAAATTAAAAAACTATCAGCTCTCGATCTATACGATATCACATAATATTACCCCACAGCCATGACTACAAGGTATCCAACAAACACTTGAAACAATAAATCCTGATGTAGCTTCATACCAGCTGCTTTTCTCGCATTGTTTCAAGTGATCTCAATAAACACGATAAATATAGTACATATCACTCCCTCTCCCCCATATCAGATTTAATCTGCGTCAATGTATGACGGTGAAAGCATCGTGTTACATCCTGCAAAGAACGTATTTTAAATATTTTTCCCATTAAAATTGATTTAGATTTTTAAAATGTAATTAATCTTAATGGGGAAAAAATCGTTCCTTATTCGTTTTGTTTCCTACAGAGCCAACAAAGCTAAGTCGCATTGGTTTTCACCCCACATGTCTATCTATCTTAAGCCTTATGCAGCGATTGGTTGAATATGCAAAATAGCTCTTTTCAGAAAATCTTCCCAACTTTCAAAGCCTATCTCTATAATTACTGAGACAATACTAGGCATGTTTGTACTTATGATAATGTATTTTTCATGGTGATTCCCAGTATTGCAATGACATTTAATTATTTTGACATTTTTGAAACAATTTGTGAGCTTTTGAAACTGTCGTCTGCAGTCGCCTGCCACATGGAAAGTGTTAAGTAAGTAGGCACACAATATCCGTACATATCGCAAGCCGCGCAAAGCAACCTGACGCATTGATTTTCACCCCATATATGCCTATCTATCTTAAGTATCCACAGCATAGCTGTACATAGCCGTATTAATATTCTTTATCTCTGTCTGCTCCAAGTTGCTTACACAGAACAGGGGCCGAATATAATCAAGCTGATAAAACGGTGTGTAGATTTCAACGAACATTTTAAAATGTTGATGAATCTTGTATCCTTTTATCCTCGAGGGCGAGTGCTTTATGTACGGATTAACTCGAAGTTCTTTACTGCTATTCAATCACTACCTCTAATTGGCCAATCACAAGATAAAATCATTTGAGAAACCAATCAGAATGCCTGTATAATCAATGCCAAATAAGGAACGTTACAGATAAGTTCTACCGCACATCAAACTGTCTCTCGGATTGGATAGTTATCATGAAACACGTCATTCTGACTTCTCAATCAATATAAAGTTTCTAAATAATGAAGAACCGTTAAAGCTGAATCCTATTCAGTCCTGTTGCCTTGCTCGCTGTGTCTGATTGGTCCAAATATTGGACCAATCAGTAACCATCTTAGAAAGAGATGGCACAAAACATCCAATCATGTGACACCACTCCTGGGTTTCATAGAAATTCAGCTTCCTATAAAAAACCACACAACATTAATAACCATCTAAAGCACCAACGCAAACAATTAAGACTCAAACTCTGCTCAGCTATACGGAAAATTCTTGAAGCCGTCCTCATCGCAGTCGTCGCAGAGTGAAAGCACGGGTCATCACCTTCTCGATAACATATGTGCAGGTTTTCAAATGCAATAGAATTACTTTAATTCCCAGTTCTAAAATGATCATCACCTCGCGCTAGACACAAGGTTATTTCAGAGGCACATCCTTTTCTCACTCAGCTCATTGCTGAGCAAAATTATAATGTGGGGTTTCTTCTTCTTAAATTTTCCAAAAAAGATAAGAATCACTTTAACAATTTCCACGCGGCTACTTTTTACCATATATATACAAAACAGATTTTCAGAAACCTTTCTCTTTTTTCAAGGTCTATCTCAAGGATTACTGAACCAATATTACATGTAGTCATCTCATGTACTTATTCCAAATCAGTTCTCATGGTTATTCCAAATATGCGAATGAAATTCAATAATGTTGATATTTTATGAAACATTTGTACAATTTTTGAACAGTCGTCTGCAGCGTGGAAAGTGTTAATTCCCCGTCATCCATTAGCACAAGACAGTGAAGACACAGGGATATATCAGCTTTTGCAGCATGTTGATGGACTCACTTTTAATCAGGGGAAAAAGATCAAAGAAATTTGAATCTTGTAGCCTAATTTTGACACGGCTGTCTTGTTTTGTTTAATGTCTTCATTCTTTTCTTCACATCTTTAGATGTTTCAAGACACAATGCTATCTGGCAATGCATACAAACCTAATTTAATGTATTTGAAAAGCACAATATTGAAAGTTAATCACACAAAAAACAGAAAAAAACCCAGAAAAAACCCAGGAAAAAAAACAGGGAAAAAAAATCAGAAAAACCCCATAAAACATAAAAAGATATTACTAACACTAACACTAGACTTGATTTTCCAATGGTTTAGGAAGAACTGATTTTGTTTTAAACATCATATGATATTTGTTGTAATTATTTAATGGCTATTCACAATTACATGTAAAACCAATACATAGTGCAGATTTGGTCAAATCCGCCTGTCCCACATTGGAATTAGATACTGTTTGTGGTAAGTGCTTCACAGATCCACCAGCACAATTCCCGTCACAAATAATGCCATACTTCTATCTCCGTCCATCCCATTGCATTTCTTTTCACGCCTTTCATACTATCTTCAATTTTCTTTGGTGGTAATGCAACACCAAAAGCTCTCAGTGACCATATTGAAAAAGTAATGACTAATTTAAAATCGTAATGGTTTTGTCAAGCGACAGGTAACGCCCACTGGCTTCGTTTACCGCCGAAACACCACATGATACTTTTATGGGAATATCACGTCCACGTCAGAAGAATAGAGAATTTGAGCTTTTTCGGATATGAATTGCTGACCCCTCATTAGAACATCAAATATCATTAAAGATATTTGCATTTCAAACTTGGTTTTACCATCAGTCCTGAAATTTCTAAATTTGTTTTTTCCCTAATTATGTACTGTTAAAAAAAAATCATTGCGGGTGTTAGCAAACTTGTTAATATGTTTTCATTCGTTATTACATAGATCAGAATTATGCTCAAATTGTGAATTTTGATTTGCATAGTGTCAATACATGCATATGTTTTTTTTCTTGACAAATAAGACAAATCAATGCACCTGCGCAAATGTTAATATGCTCACAATAGCACTCCCCCTGCAGGGTCGTGCCATTATTCACACATCAACATCAGCCCGCGTGCATTGATTTTTTTAATTTCTCTTCAAACAACACATACGCATTTATTGACCTATAATCAACCCATGTTGTATTGATAAAAAAGCAGTCCGATATATAATTTGTTTGGTTCTGTTGTATGCTACATTTTATGTTTGATAGTTATTTTATTAGTTTGTGTGTTTGTTATTTTATTTGTTTAATCATTTGTTTATTTTAAGGTTGTTCTGATGATGCATTTGAGTCCAACTTTGAATCTCAAATTCCAACACAAATCATCCTCTATGGTTTGAATAAATTAACATTCAGACAAACCCCAACACTCATTAAAATAACAACACACAAATTTCAGCACACAGAACTGTCTGGCAAATTGTCTTGCAGATTGATGCTATCGCTTGATAGTTTACAAATTAGTAATACACCAATCTGCCATTAGTCAAAAATATATTGTGTTATCTATACAAAGTATATCACAAATTGGAAATATCACACCAAATCTTTTGCGTAATTTGACCAAATTGTTCAAAGAAATGTAACTATTATTAAAAATAAAAACCTTCTTGTTTTAAATTTAAATAAAAAATGTTTAATTGAGGTCACAGGATTTAGAGACAAAATTATATGAATAAGAATAAACTTGTTGATTTTGAGTATGAAAAGACGGGGCTCACATCGATATTGCGGAGCGAAAGCAAGGTGAAGAATGTACATAATATATGCAATATCACTGTTTGCCCGCGCCGGGGATCGAATCCGGGCCGCTCGCGTGGCAGGCGGACGCCCAACTGAATGCCACCAACAGGGGAGCTCGAAAAAGTTAACTTTTTTGAGACCATTTGACAGCTTGCCGGATCGTGCAAAGAGATGAACCGTGAAGCATGCGGTACAGCAGCTATTTGCTGTGGCCTTCTGTGGCTTCTGGTAAGGTTAGGGTTAATGGAACATGAAGAAAGGGGTTTGCTTACCCTTACTGACAATTAATATATCAGCGGAGAAAAATGGGTCAAATTTGACTGTTCGCCTGCCTTGGGGAGCGAATCCAGATCGCCTGGATGACAGGCTATCGCCCAACTGATTGCGCTAACTGGGGAGCGAGCTTGAACTTCTTCGAAACCATAGCTCGCCGGATCGGATCGTGCCATGAGATAGAACCGTGTGGCATGCGGTACAGCAGCTATTTGCTGTGGCTTTTTGTGGCCTCTGGTATAGATTAGGGTTAAGGGAGCTTCTCTTATTTAGAAATGAAACCGTTAATATTGTAATAAATAATTTTTATGTTTTCGAGGTTGAAGAATTTCATGTCTAAGTATGGAGAGAAACAAAACCCTTTTTTATAAATATTTTGTTCTCCGCCCGTCTAATCCTCCATTTGTAATCCAAAATGGCCTCTTGTTATCGCTGACTATTAATTGTGGTCCAGCATTCCTGCACAGACATCCGGTCTACAGCAAACGATGACGATTAGAGAGGACGTGGCGATATTGACAGCACCAATGTGCAACTTATATTGTGTGAGATAGTCCAGGATAGAATGCGCTGTATATCCATGATCAGTCATTTACCTTGATACTCCGTTCAGTATAACTTGGTACGTCACCCCTATCATTTCACTGTTAAGGTCGTTATTGACTATTCAAAATAAGTGATATTCACATGCGTGTTTCAAGTATTAGAATAAAATTCATTCAAAAACAGGAGTCTTGTGAAAAAAATGGCATTTTATGTGGAATTTTGTCAAAACACACATATTCAAACAAAAAATATATAAAAATGCAGAAAGGATTTCTTGCTTTATTTGGAAAATCTCAAGCCTGCTGCTAATTTTTTAACAATTACAGTTGTGCTTATTCATTATTCAGGGTTTGTTGACAGATATATAATTATATAGTTATTTTTCAAACAAACATTTTCACAATAAAAACAAACACTTCGGTTATGGCTGGCTGGCACATTTGTAACTAAGATCATTTTTTCAGATTCTACTGAACAGGGTATAGACAATTGCAGATTACAGCCACTAAACCATCCATCCATCTATCTGTGATGAATTACAGGGGTATCTATACGAAAGAATGAATTTGAAATATGCATTCTGACAATGCTCAATTCAAACCCATGCTTTTTCATCCCCAACCAATTTGTCGTTCATAGATTGAAAAATAATTGTTACATTCCGCCTCTTCTTTATTACTGATGTCGGATTTAATTTGTGCGGTATTTTTGTAAGGCCGATGTTTAAATTCCTTTTATTGTGGGTTGCTTTTTAATCCATCTTGATTTCTATACCCTTTGAATTGGATAGTTCACTTAACACTTTCCACCCAGCAGCGTCTGCAGACGACATTCCAACATTTCACAAAATGTTTCAAAAATGTAAATTATTGAATATCATTACCATATTCGGAATCGCCATGAGAAATGCATTGGAATAAGTACAAACATGCCTAGTATTGGTTCAGTAATCCTTGAGATAGACTTTGAAAATTGGTCAGGGTTTCTGACAAATCTGTTTTTTGTATGGTAAAGCTAATAGCCGTGTGGAAAGTGTTAACCCGTGTATAATGGATTGCTCTTTCAAAAGAATCCCCTATGAAAACCTGTAAGATACAGAGGCATTATTGAACTTCCTGCTTTTTCTTTCACTGTCAATTTAAAAAAATCTTATTTTATGACATTCATCGTTGTAAGTATGCATTAAAGCGACACTGTGCTATACCTCATAGATCTATAATGGGAACCTAAACGATATTTCAGTGGTAGGTGGTCTCTGCAATATGTTTCCAACGCCCTCTCTAAGTCTCCGTATTCCCAAACCAATAACCTGAGCATCGCAATTTTCACCCACCCCTTTCCTTAAGCCTCACCTCCCCCAGCCCACATCAATGACCTACGCATAGCAATAATGATGATACATTATCAGCTCCATATTTGGGTTATGTCTCATCTTTCCCTGTTCAAGTGTCAAACTAATTAGTATTAAAACATAGCTACACCCGGGGGAGGGCATATACGGTATACAGGGATGTGCCGCTCTAATGGGTCTCTTTTTTTGCCAAAATTCCCAAAACATGGGGTATGATTTGTGATGGAAAATCCCTAATAATGGGGACACTTTTTACAAATGGGTCTATTTTCGCGGACATTTTTCCTGCAGTCTATTTTCCCCGTAATTTGCAAAAATTGGGTCTATAATGAAGCAAAATCCTTAGAATAGGTACCGTGTTTTCCAAAATCACCCTTAGAAATGGGTAGGGATTTCAAATCTCCAGCGGCACACCCCCAACAAACCAAATCCGAGTAGCTACACACACTATTGATAAAAACCTAGAATAAATTGGTCATTTAAAAAGAAATCTGTTTGAGATATGGGGAGAGGGACAACTGCCTGAATATTTGTTTAAAATCAATGAAAAGGGGGTTGTATTTCAAGTACAATTGCGGGTTATGGTAGTTTTTTTTAAAAGGCAAACGTGTGATTTTTGATTTGCAAATATAGGGTTACCATTTAAGTTCATTCTAGGGCACTCAAGGGGGTTGTAATTTGTTGCTCACTGATGTTAAAAAAAAGCTTTACAAGTTTCTCAACAAACAATAATTCACGGAGGAAAAAAATGATGTTCTGCTCTCCTGCCCCCTGCAGTGGGATTCCTTTCACTTTCCCCCTCCCCTCACCTCATCATATGAGTCACCCTTCTCAATAGGATCATCTGTAATCGTCACCCCCCTTCCCCCTAAAAAAACAGGCTAGCCCCTATGTGTGCCCTGATTTCAAAATGTCAGGTTACACAAATGTAAGGCTTCCTTTCTATCTGTTAGCGTTACCAAAATGTCTTAAAAGAGGAAAGAAAATGACATCCAATGAGGTTCTCCACCATCGGCCTCCGTCCATTGACCTTATTTGTATGTCAATGTAATATGAATTATTGATCCACTAGCCTCGGCGTAATGAGGTGTACGTGACGAGTTTACTTGCGTGTATTTGCGGTATTAACTAACAGAAGATAAACCAGAGCTTTACAACGGGGGAAATGCTCCATGAGACTGTTTCGTCCAAGCCCAATGTCCCTCCCGTGGACGACACACACATTCGCTCATAATGTCTTGTACCTGTAATGTCTCGTATATATGAATAATAATGATAACATATCTCTCACAGTTACTATATATAAACAGACTTCATGTCCACTTGAGGCACAATTACCGACGCTAAAAGGTTATTTTTCCTCGAGCAAGAAAAATGACAAGACAAGACAGATATTTCAAGTGATGCCGCTTTCACTCCGATCTATAAAATTAATTAATCCTGGGGATTTATATAATGGCGAACTAATGAATGATATTTCCCTAGAGGCCAAAGTTCCTTCGTTATTCGTCTAGGGACCCATGTCGTAATCAATGGTCAGCTTTTTGCCTAGGCTACCTATGATCCACGTCTGTCCGGTCATCTTATTAATCTTCTCAAGTAATAAAATGTACGTTTTGACATGAACTGTGTCAGACAGCAGAAGTTTTCCACTCGTGCTTGTTCTAGTTTTCATTCAGTGAGAAATGTTCATTACATATAATTGTTAATTTTCCTCATACACATTTAGAGACCTTTACTTCTAACACAAACAAACATTTAAATATACCATTAACCTTCCCATTATATCATACAGGACACTTACGATATGAACCCATTAACTCAAGAGCTCAAATGCTCCACTATTTGCTTAGTGTTCATAGCTCCATGCCTGTTATATAATGGGAAGGCTACCGGTTCCAATCATCATATCTAACCTCGCTCACCTTTGCCATTTGTGCTAAAATTCCTTTTGCTTGTAATGCGTCTACTGCTGAGGCTGCTGCTTGACAATTTTCAAAATCGACAAAACCGTAACCTGTAAAATAGAGGGTATGAAATATAAATAGTTCAGATGGTTATTACCTCGAATTCAAAATAATCAGCCAAGACTGGAGAGTATAAAGAGGGTTATGTACTATACCACACACAATTTATATAACCCTAACCCACTCAGGTATTTTGTAGCAATCAAGTTAACACAGGGAACATGGGACAAATAGACACAAAAAATGGTGTGCCGCTCCCGGGAATCGAACCCAAGCCACTGCGGCAGAGCTCAGGTGATCGGGCATCGCACTAAGGGGTCGTACTTCCAAAAATAACTTTTTGGAGCCTACATGTACATTTGCGTGATTGCGAAAGAGATGGGGAATGGGGGTCTACCGGTGCAGTCAGCTTCATTGGATTTTTGTTGGATTTATCATGAAATAATTTGAGAGTTTTAGTGAGGCAAGGCCATTTCTCCAATAGCTATTTTATGTAAAAAAATATAACTCAAAGTGGCTATTATGGCTTAGGGTATTTTAAAAGTGTAATTTAGTTCCTGCAGTCTTTGCCCATTTAACACTTTCCACACGGCAGGCATCTGCAGATGACATTCCAAAATTTCACAAAATGTTTTAAAAATGTCAAAATTGTTGAATCTCATTACCGTATTTGGAATCACCATGAGAAATTCATTGAAATAAGTACAAATATGCCTAGTATTGGTTCAGTAATCCTTGAGATAGACTTTGAAAATTGGGAAAGGTTTTTCAAAAATCTGTTTTGTATATGGTAAAACTAATAGCCGCATGGAAAGTGTTAAGATGACTTTCATGTCCTCTCAGAGCAAACACTTGAATTTGTGCCAATCTTGTCACATGTAACTATCTTGATCTTTTGCCTACCATTCTGCCATTTTTGGGCTGGGCAACCCTTCAACAAATAAAGCTGAGCAACCCCCCTACCCCACTCTCCCTCGATGATATTGATAACGATGCCACGTGGAACTCTCCAATCCATGAAAGTAATAATAGATTTTTGTTCTCAGCGTGAATAAATTTGTATGCTCACAATTGATGCTTCGCGTAACTTGATACCAAGAAGGCATCATCATCTTTCGATTTTCTATAAACCCCTGTTTCTCAATCTATAATACTACTGACTGACTCTGTCTCTCTCTCTCCCAGTATTCAGTATTATTTATCCCTTATACAAGCAGATTTTTATGAAAATATCTTTATTTTATTGCCGGTAATAAATGTTATGTTTTCGATACTCGAAGTTCTTCGTATATAATTTCTATATTTTGGTCTATCTAAACAAAAGGAAGTGAAGGAACATAATTTGTGACGCGATCAAGAGGAATGAGTCGGATGTCGACCCTGGTCGAAAATGAGTTTTAATACAGTTTTAAAGAAGACACCTATAGCTTTCAGAAACTGAAAACCCCATGTCGATACGACGTTTTGTTCCAAAGTTATGTCAAATTGTATACATGAATTTCCATCAAAACTTATGTAAGCCGCCATTTTGAATTGGCCATATCTCAATTTGGGATTCCCCGACATCCGACTCATTCCTCTTGATCGCGTCACATTTTATGTCGTGTATAAAAGTCCTTGAATAAGAAGATAACTACCCTTTTGGTTGTCTTACACGATTACATTTTTGTTAAGAGGGGAGGAGGAATTGCATTATGATACCTGTTTATGTTTTTGATTCACTTTAAAGGTATAACATAACATTTAACACTTTTCATGTGGCACGCTTCTGCAGACGACGTTCCAAAATTTCACAAAACTTTTCAAAAATGTCAAAATTATTTTATTTAAAATAATTACAATATTTGGAATCACCATAAGAAATGCATTTCACAAAACTTTTCAAAGATGTTAACGTTATTACCATATTTGGAATCACCAAAAGAAATGCATTACAATAAGTACAAACATGCCTAGTATTGGTTCAGTGATTCTTGAGATAGACTTTGAAATTTGGGAACGGTTTCTGTTTTGAATAATGGTAAAGCTAATAGCCGCATGGAAAGTGTTAGGATAAATAAAATCTTTGTGATGCATCAAACTAGTACAATCTGCCTAACTCACAATGCTGACTTAGGCAGAATTGCAATTGTGCATTTATTAACACTTTTGAATGGTCAGTGACTTAGGTATTATAACAGCATGTGAAATAATGTAATGAAGTCATGATTTATGCAAAAAACTCAATTTCGCTGAAAAGTGAGTTTGGCAATTATCGAAGCAGACTGACGATATATGGTAAAACTAATTGCTGCGTGGAAAGTGTTAAGTCTAACAAAGACTTCCAGCTTTGAAAGAAACGTAAATAGGTGTGTGCAAATCAATGAAGTTCTTAATGATTTTATGAGCTTACGTTCATTCTTTTGGATTCATATTATTCAGTATGCCATGTTAAATACAATGTCTGGACTTGTTTCGCCGATTGTTATCGCATAACAGCCTTTTGTATAGATCTGCCAGGTAAAACCCTCTTAGAAAACCTGATAAAATCAGAGAGCATAGGACCTCTTGGTGGTCGTTGCTCCATAAGTGCAATACAGCTGTACTCTTTTTGGCATCATCTATTTCGGTGACCTGTGACATCACTTTGTAGACGGAATAAAGCTGTAAGCTTAAAACTTTCCACGCAGGCGTCTGCAGACGACAGTTCAAAAATTTCACAAAATGTTCAAAAATGTCAAAATTATTGAATTTTATCACCATATTTGGAATCACCATGAGAAATGCATTAAAATAAGTACAAACAAGCCAAATATTGGTTCAGTAATTCTTGAAATAGACTTTGAAAGTTGGGAAAGGTTTCTGAAAAATCTGTTTTGTATATGGTAAAACTAACAGCCGCATGGAAAGTGTTAAGCTTATTCCATTCAAGTCTTTTAAGTCTTAAAAGTACTAAACTACTTAAAAGTAGACATTGCCCTCTTTCTACCTGATGTGCGAACGTGCCATCCGGTGCTTATTCCAGTGATAGGCGCAGCATTTACGCATCGATGCTGACATTTGTCTTTGATCGTGCAAGTACACATACGCCAGCACAGAAGAGGCATGGCATGCATTATATAACAAGCTGCACTCATTGCAATACACTCTGATGTCACAGGCATTACTTAACACTTTCCACGCGGTAAGGGTCTGCAGACGACGTTCCAAAATGTCACAAAATGTTTCAAAAATGTCTAAATTATTAAATTTCATTACCAAATTTGGAATCACCATGAGAAATGCATTAAAAAGTACAAACATGTCTGGTATTGGTTCAGTAATCCTTGAGATAGACTTTGGGAAAGGTTTCAAAAAATCTGTTTTGTATGGTAAAACTAATATTAAATAGCCATGTGGAAAGTGGAAAGTTGAAATAGAGTGAAATTGGAAATAGTCAAAATCAATGCAAATAGAATGGAATAACAAAAGACAGAGAAGACCTAACGTGACTTTCTAAATGTGATTCAATTCTGAGAAACGTGCCTTCGATAAATTTCCGAAACAGAAGAGCAAAACAGGGCAATTTAGAACGGAAAGACCTGAAAGCTGCCGCAGTTCAAGGACAATAGTCATCATTGAACTCATTGATATTTGATGTACTCTCATAAATAAAATCTAAAATGGCGATACATTTTCTCTGTGTTTTGTACTGAGCAAGAAATGGAAATATTTTGAATCAAATTTTATCACAATTCATGATATATGTTTATAATAGGCCTGGGATTTATATTTGAAGGAATGAAGTGTATCAGTCAATCTAGCAGTATATGTTAAATTTTGAATAACTTCTTTACAACAATGCCATGGTTCTTTGAATGACAAGTTTGATGACTGCTGTTATAGTTGCATAAACAAAGCGCTAATTACCACACCATTTTTACGGGATTCAGAATTTCAACTTAATTTAGATTCACTTGATAAAAAACGCTACTTAAAATATGCTTTACTTTAGCAAACCAGAACTCCTATTGAATTAACCAAATGAAGTTATTCTCGTAAAGTACATGTATACCCTGGCACACTGAGTCTTTTAAGGTTACACTTAGTCATTTCCTCTAAAGGTAAACAAACTTCATATACAATAGAAGGAATGTCCAAACACTATGGTTTTTATATCAAAAGGATTAATGAAAACGTTGTTTCTTTAATAAAAGTCATATACTGACACTGACCATTAGGCAATGTATAAGCCCTGGAAGGGCCTTTAAAGGGTTTGATCAAATGGGCTATGTTTTTGAAGGAGGTTTTTTTTCTTCGTAAGAATATTAATAATAAAATAAATGTCAAGTTTTAAAAATTGTTTGAGAAAAAAATCTTAAATTTATAAAGTACATGTCGATCGGACACATTTTAACCAAATGTTGTGGCCTTTTCTAACTTTAATAGGAAGGCCATGTACGCAAATCAGCATGGATACGTGCAAATTCTCAGTTAGTATGTATTCTTTTAATTTAATCACTTCCAAATTGGCAAAAAAATATTTGGTTTTTTATCTCTTTGCCCGCAAAAGAAATCCAAGAGTTCGCGCACGTTTATGGCCACACGCACACGGTTTTGGGTGCACACACACGTCACTTATAAGAAGCACATCGCGCACGTTTATGGCCACACACGCACATGGTTTTGGGTGCACACACACGTCACTTATAAGAAGCACATCGCGCACGTTTATGGCCACACGCACATGGTTTTGGGTGCACACACACGTCACTTATAAGAAGCACATCGCGCACGTTTATGGCCACACACGCACATGGTTTTGGGTGCACACACACGTCACTTATAAGAAGCACATCGCGCACGTTTATGGCCACACGCACATGGTTTTGGGTGCACACACCCCCGTCACTTATAAGAAGCACATCACGCACGTTTATGGCCACACGCACATGGTTTTGGGTGCACACACACTTCACTTATAAGAAGCACATCGCGCACGTTTATGGCCACACGCACATGGTTTTGGGTGCACACACACTTCACTTATAAGAAGCACATCGCGCACGTTTATGGCCACACGCACATGGTTTTGGGTGCACACACACTTCACTTATAAGAAGCACATCGCGCACGTTTATGGCCACACGCACATGGTTTTGGGTGCACACACACTTCACTTATAAGAAGCACATCACGCACGTTTATGGCCACACGCACATGGTTTTGGGTGCACACACACTTCACTTATAAGAAGCACATCGCGCACGTTTATGGCCACACGCACATGGTTTTGGGTGCACACACACTTCACTTATAAGAAGCACATCGCGCACGTTTATGGCCACACGCACATGGTTTTGGGTGCACACACACTTCACTTATAAGAAGCACATCGCGCACGTTTATGGCCACACGCACATGGTTTTGGGTGCACACACACTTCACTTATAAGAAGCACATCACGCACGTTTATGGCCACACGCACATGGTTTTGGGTGCACACACACTTCACTTATAAGAAGTACAATGTGCTTATTGCCTTCATGGGCACCCCTGCATCCTTCTGTATTCATTCACTGCTGTAATGAGGCTTCAAACATTTGTAACTGATCAAGCTATTGGAATGGGACTGGAGATGGGGATTCAATTCTACCCCCTCATATGACCCTTCTCCCAATGTCAGTGTTTCCCTTCTGTAGTTTAATCAGTTCCAAATTGGCTAGAAATATGCAGTTTTTATCTCTCCGCACACCAAAAGAAATCAGAGCGTACACGCTCTATTTTGACATGTGCAATCGTCACATAAACAATTCACAATGCGCCTTGTTGGGACATGTGAGTGTTTTGCGCAGCCATGCTCTTCTGAATTCATTCGCTGCTGTAAGTAGGTTCGCCAATTTGGAGCAACAGTAACCATGTCCTATGTGTAACAACACAGTTTTAATTTCAAAATTTTAAATGTTACACTTCAGAGTCAACACGAAAAGTTTGCCTTCGGCATGGTGTATACATTGGGGGAGATCCCTATCACATACTACCCATAAAAAAAACCGTTGGTTGTATTTCTCTATATATTATGTTCTTTCTTTAGAACTTTCTTTCTCACCTCATGGGTTGGGTGTTATTTATGTAAATCTCTCCTGGTTTTGCATACAAATGTTCCTGGTTTTATATACAAATCACTTGGTTATGAGCAGATAATGCCCTTGGTTCTGAAACCCTTAAACCACTGATGGCATGAATGGTAATCAAGGATAGGATTAGGAAAAAGCTGGATTGAAAGACCATGACTTTATAAACACTATTTCTTTATCGAGAAGTGCAAAAACACCGTCTCTTCATCCTCAAACACATTTATTGCCGCCAGCATTGAGCCAAGCCGACAACAGCATGCTCAAACGCAGAGAAGCCGTAAGCACACCCACGCACGAACGTCGCAGTCAAGGGCCTCTGTGGCTGGTCTGCCACTGCGGAGAAATACAATTTATAGTGACAACGTGTGATGTGGGTTTCCCCCAATGTACCAAGCCTCAGGCTAGCTTTTATGTGTCGACTATAAGTGCAACATTTAAAGCAATACTTTAGATTGGTTGAGCTACATTTGATGCTGTATCCGGATGGACGCAGGGGGATACGCGCACATTGGGACATTAACACTTACCAGCCGGCAGACGGCTGCAGACGATATTCTAAAATTTCACAAAATGTTTCAAAAAATGTCGCAATTATTGAATTTCATTATCATATTTTGAATCACCATGAGAAATGCATTGAAATAAGTACAAATACACCTAGTATTGATTTAGTAATTGAGATAGACCTTGAAATTTGGGAAAGGTTTCTGAAAAATCTGTTTTGTAATGGTAAAACCAATAGCCGCGTAGAAAGTGTTAAGGAAGGACTGGCATTGAATGTGAGGCTATCCATGTGCAGGTTTGAAGATCCCCCTCCAGCACCACGAAATACTAAGGCTATGTAAATGTAGACTATGCGTACATGGCCTCTTATTAAAGTTAGAATGTCAAGAACCATGTGGCGATGTTCGTTATAATTAAAGCGTAACCGATCCAACTTGAAGCAGTCTGCGATGGAGGAGCGATACGAAGCATATGCGGTTGTTCATCAAACCCAGAAACCAACGGATCAATAACTCACTACAGTATTGTGTATGGGTTATTGAACTGTGTGGCACACTCTTTGTATTCTAGGTATCATATCTCATACTCAGAATCCGATAGGTCACATTGTCTGTGCTATTGAACTTGTATTCTAGGTATTATATAGCCTATAAGACATAGGCCTACAGAGAAACTAAGGGGTCAATATTAGGACACTGAATGTATATGGGTCAATGAATGATGCCACTGATGACATGGAGACTGGTCAATGATGATCCGGTGTGGGGGGGGCACTGACATTGGAAAAGGGTATAGGTATGTGCCGCGCTGAAGATCCCCTTTTTCACCCTCTGCTGCTAGCTCTTATGACCCCCCTTTGAGCCTACATCAGTTCTAAGGCCTCAATTTTATTGAAAATTCAAAAATCACAAAATTTTGCGTTCCAAAGCCCCAATTCTTCGAACATTTTGCGTTCTAAAACCAAAAAATTGAACATTTAAGTTCTTGCTAATCAAAATTGAACTATAGGCCAGTTCTCAAGACCTACTTTTTTGAAAAAATCAGTTCCTAAGACCCTATTTTTCGTCATAAAATCCACTCAGTTCAGTTCTGTAGCCCCCGTTTTTTGAGACTCTGGGCGGCACACCCCTACCCAAAAAAAAGTTGAGTGCCGCCCACCCCCCGGGCTGATGACGTGGGAGACTGGGATTAGTCTTCCCAGAACCCAATAAGTCTAATCAGTATACAATGTGTATACAAATGAATGAATGGTGCCTCTCAGAATGAGGCTATTGGTGTGCCCCAAAACCAATAGGTCAATATATCAGTATATATGGTGTATGTGAGTCATAGAACTGCACCTGTGGGATTGAGGCTCTTTATAGGACCTACCTTTACACCTGTTTGTCAATTTATCCATTATTGCCTTGGTTGATACAATTTTACCATATCTGTAAAAAAACAAAAAGATAAAAACAAAATATTTACTAGATATTCATTATTAAACATGATTATTAAACATGAAAATGAATCACAGAAATACTGATGGAACAAACGTATCCAGCAATCAAGTGGTATTGATAAGCGTGAATAATCCACCTCAATATATTAGTTGTACCAAAATTCAGGCCCCAATGGAATGAGTGTATAGCATTAGCCTTCCATCAAGGTGTTGTGGTGGTGGTGTGTGAGCACCCTTGTGAGCCACCTTGAAAAGTGTGAGTACACTCTGTAGAGATAGTCTAATACATTACATCGCCTTTCTGCAAAAAACTTTGTGTTATGTTTTGTATTGTTTTACAGAATATTTATCCCAGAAAAATCGTGATTGCTGATTGGTTGATAATGATTTCATGATTTATCGGTAGATATCATCGATATCAAGTGCTATGTTTAAACGTTCGTCGTCAAAAGAATAAGCCGGAGCTAATCATGTGTTACGATGACGACATTGTTTGATCGACACATAATGCTTACACAGTAGAATAGCTAAATGCGCAAAGACGCCTCCGCTCTGCTGTGTGGATCAGCCTCAAAGCTTGCTTCGCTCGGTGCTCGACAGCGAGGTTTCTTTGACAAAAACTAGTATAGACCATTTCAAATTGAGATCGGAAATCTTCGGAAAAAGAGGTCACGTGGAGTAGGTGCGTTGCGCGTTCTTCGCAACAGTTGATCGCATTCATAGCATTGTCCTTGTTGGTTGTCCGCCTAGTGATTTACTATGTTTACATACACACGTGCACACATGACGTGGAACGAGACTATTTTGGTTTTTTATCAACAAAGGCGCTGACGGACAAATTCCAAATGTATCGAGCAGACGGTAAAAAGTGAAAATATTACCCCAAATCTCTTTCATCTCACTCGTTTTTGTAACTGAAATGCCGCAACATCAACTTTGTGAGGGATACAATCTATCACCAACACCAGCGCAATCTACCACACGGGCAGACGGGTGAAAAACACGTTTGTTTTTCTCCGGCACATGGCCATGACCTGTCAGGAGCTGACAGGTCATGTAACGGAGTGTCAAATCGCTCGGCTAATCGGAAGCATTCGGGTGGTCGTATATTTTCGGATTTGAAATGGTCTATAGCATTAAACGAAGTCATGAATTAACCTTTGGCCCGTAACTGTTTTAATGCAAATTACTCTATGCATTGTGGGATTGAATTTTGGTACATCTCGGCGTCTGGTGCTGAATCCCCCAAAATAGCATATTAGTATTTGACAAAAGTTCCACAACGAGACGAGAATGGGTGGAAATTGAATGAAATGCTAACAATTTGCAATCATTACCCTCATCAGAAAGCTGGTATGTAGTTGAACAATAGCATATATATCATATAAAGCAAAGAATGTAAGAAACATATTCGGAAATAACAAAATTAATCAAACATAATACATGATGCCTTCAGCAAAGTATGCGGCTATAGACATGGTGAGTAATAGACAATATTCTCTTCTTTGTTATCTTCTCTTTTCGATATCATTAATGGAATCATACTAACTATCAAATCAAATTGTTCTAACATGGTATAGTTTTTCATTAGTAATTGCCTCGCTCTTTGATCTGTTTGTGAGCGCCCTGTAGGGTACAATCTTGTATGTTGCTCTGTAAAGCAATATAGCAACATTTTCACAACGTATTCTGGAGTTTTGCCCATGTGTGCATCCATAAAGGGGTATCAAAGAAGCTATTGCCTAAAACAATGGCTGTTGCATAGATTTTATAATGTAAATTAGGTATAGGCCTAGCAATTATCCCATAAACAGGACTTGAACCAGAGACCGTCTGAACATGAGATCAGAGTACATAGCTTATTTTCAGCATGTATCTAGAATACGTTGAGGTACATACAAATCCCTGTATATTGGTAAAATGGTATATTGTAAATGCTGCATGTGTATTACTGACGTCATTTTTGTGCTTACGCGGAATGAAGTATAATTGTTTACAATACACTCGCCCACCATCATTTTATTTTTGGCCTTGAGAGCTACATGCACTTATTCATAAACGAATTAAAGCGTTCATCATTAGGAGACTTGGAACAATCGTTAAATGCCTCAACCATAAAAACCAAAAACAATCACAACTGCAGACAACTAAGCCCTATGTAACCGAATGGAACGATACTTTTGACATTATACCTATCCTCTATTTAATTACAATTCTCCCATGGAGCCCTTTGATAACTCGATCATCACACATTATACACCCGCCATTGCACACGTTGCATCCGATCATCACTTAAATAGTCAATTAGCATGCACACAATAATGATTAAATCTTTCGGCATGAACTGCCACGATTATGAAACAAATCGTATTTGTACAGCTTTGCACCCTCTCAAAATAAAAGAGGAAGACAAAATAGAGGAAGACAAAAAAGAGGAGGAAAAAAAAACCACTTCAATTTTTACTTTTCCCCGACTTGTGTTTTTAACAAAGTTACCCGGATTTCTTCTGCTGGTACAGAATAATCGATTGCGTTGATCATTGGTCGTCTCAAGAGGCAGCCTCTTGACCTAGATGTAAGTGTAGAGCCACAAGGCCTTATCTCCAATAGCAGCCATATAATATATAGGCCTATGTTGAGCAATTGAAATAAACTACTGTAAAAGTAGAAATTTTCGTGAGGTTTTTTATTTTCGCGAATATCGCGAATCAATCCTCATCCGCGAAAATATAAACTCGCGAACATTATTGACTTTTGTTCACAAATGTTGAAAATCGCGAAAGTAAAAGAAATCGCGAAATGCCTGTTATGACCATTTTCGTGAAAATATCTTCTCGCCAAAATATTGACTTTTACAGTAAATGAAACTCAAAGGAGCTTTTGCAGATATGATCTTTTTGCACTAATAACACCTTGTGATGTGAAAAGGCATTTTTTGTAATAGCTGCCATATGTTATATAGTTCTAGCACTACATAATATACCCTTGTAACAGGGCTCAAATTAATCGAAGGTATCGAAGCCAATTGCCTTCGATGCAATTGCCTACGATGCCTCAACTAGTTACCTTGATGCCCTCAATTTCTGGCCTTGGAGAAGTTGGTGCTCCTTTCAAATTGCCTTAAATGCATGCCCTCTTCATTACATTTCTTGTTTTGTATTTTGAGGCCTGCTTGTTAAAACTCAATCATTCATAGGGCAGCCATAGAGCACACATGTAAGCACTCTCAGAACTAACCCCTCGATAAACATGCACGAAAAAGCCTATTTAGAAACTAATACAGAGTCTTTGAAGCCATTATGACACACTTTGAACAATCGTTAAAAGCCTCGTCGCCAAAGCAGACGACGCTTAAAAGCGGCATGTAACCAAATGACATTACGCTGCATGTTGAATAACTAATGATCAGGAATGAGAATCTGAAACATCACTTGGTAGATTGGTGAATTTAAAGGTATGGTTTTTTTGTTGTTGAAAAAACTCTCGATGAATCGGAGTCTCATTGGTCGTTAACAGCATGGTTGCTGAAAAAACTGCTTGGATACAGCATGGTTGCTGAAAAAACTGCTTGGATATTTTAATGTGTGTTTTAAGGACTTCTTGTAGACTCTTAGCAAAAATAATTAAACTGAGAACCATTTTGTCCTCCTTATAAACCCTCCCAAAGAAGAACCCTTAGAAATTGTTCTTAAAAATTGAAGAACTCTAAAAGGATTTAAAATGGTGCTTAAAACAACTTTGCAACCTGTTTAGAGCTTTTTCGTTTGTTGGAGAACCATTTGAGGTTCTCAAGTTTTAGAACCCCTTAGAAGTAGTTATGCTTATAATGTATACTCCAGTAGTTATTAATTGCAACGATTTCATGCACAAAACATATGAATCTTCCATTCCAAGCACTTTTTTAAAAATCACTAAATCTGCCAGCCAGAACTATCATTCTTTGTAAATACGGCTGTCTGGAGGCAAAAATTATCAATGTCAATATCGGCATCAAGATTGGATATGGGCAACATTTTCTTGCATATATTTGCTTCTTACCAAAGAAATTCTATCTGCACTTTAACCAACAGAAATATTTCTAATGATAACATGCAATATGCATGCGCCTCCAGAAATGATTTTTAGATATTTTCATGGACATGAATTTTATGAAATATTTAATTTCTACTTAGCAAATACCCCGGGAAAATCAAATCAAAGGTTTTCTTTATATTACTGCTCCATTCAACACCCACACTCTTGACTATGTCACAAACAGGTTGTGACAATGTCACAAACAAGTTGTAATTGGTTATTTTACAAATATGACAGCTTCATGTTACAAGTTCAAGTTCACTTTGAAACACCATAATGTTACGGAGCCCTAAAAGGGCCACAAAATGGAACAAGGCTTCATTTCAAAGCTTGTAGTCTCAGCTACATTTTTCAGGATATTAATTTTCTTATAGAAATTGACATGCTCTTGGGTTATTTTTACTGAACATCTCACCTTTTATACCCATCTTACTCATCAATCGTCCATCTCCAAGCTAAGAGCTTTACACTTGATTATATTGAAATATGAAGTCGTCACAACTATTATTAGCTTGAGAGCCATAATAATATCGGAGAACTGAAATCTTTTGGCCAAAAATAGTGTCTTAGGGCAGATATCGCGCGCGTGTTGCCACGACTAAAGGTCAGATTGTGCATAATCGGTTGTCCACAACGAGTGAGTGAACGAGACTGCATGAGAGGTCTTACCCGATGGCTAAGTAAGCTTATGGCTAGCAAACAAACTATTGGCTTGCCGAGATTGGTGGTTGGAGCCAGAGGGGGTTGGACGAGAGAGAGAGAGAGAGAGAGACGAAAAGAATACAAGTGAAAGCGGAAGGATATGGACTGGCTGCTTTGGGCAGTTGGTAGATGGATACAGATGTCTTTTTCTCTGCCTGGGATTAGAGCTTGTAAATCCTTAGTCGCTGTCCTGTCAAAACATTATATCTCCATCTGGCCCTTCAGCATGTATAAAGTAATACTTCCTTGGTCAAATCATGTTCAAGTGCCAAAAACACATCAAAACCCTGTATGAGTGCTCTTGCCCCAAAACATGTATAACACTACAACACTTCCTATGCATAACCGGTGGATGGTTTTACTTCATACATGCTGAAGGGCTGGAAAAGCATACAAGGTTTTGACGGAGTAGTAACATCAGTATGAGTGAGTAACCTACACACTTTTGACTGTTTAGTGTTAGTTGGAAAATGATACTCTGTTATCTTCCTGTTCATACACATTTTAACATAACACAACACAATTGTCATCAACTACGAAAAAACGACAGTTTTCACAGATCATTCCACGTTAACACTTTCCACACGGCAGGCGGCTGCAGACGACATTCCAAAATTTCACAAAATGTTTCAAAAATGTCAAAATTATTGAATTTCATCACCATATTTGGAATCACCGTTAGAAATGCATTACGATAAGTACAAACATGCCTAGTATTGGTCCAGTAATCTGTGAGATAGACTTTGAAAGTTGTGAAAGGTTTCTGAAAAATCTGTTTTGTTTATGGTAAAAATAATAGCCGCGTGGAGAGTGTTAATGTCAGCATTGATTGCAATCCTACTTGACAAGAGGGAAAACCAGGTATTGTATTAACTACCTTGCCTGAGTGCAACACACGGGGTCAACTAAATGAGAGGGCTGCGTCAGGAGTTGAACTCACAACCTATTATTCAGTCAGATTTCTGTCCATTGGATTTGCTTTCGTCTAGCAATGTTTGAATATCGGTTGTGCAAAATGTCGTATCATGGTGCTTTTTTTTTTTTAAACGCTATGTAACATCTTTTGAAATCTAGATTTACATATTTCCATTTACTATCAAACTCACAAGAATAAAATTAATTATATGCATACTTATGAGTTCAGTGCTCAGTACCCCAACACTCTCTTACTAAGATTCAAAATCATCTTAAATGCGCACCCTTCACATTAGGTGGACCTCTGGTAAAGGGATGCAAGGTCTTTCTATCTCTTAAACCATGTTATTGACATGGTGCGGGTTACATGGACTCCACTAGTGTTGGTTACCTGGTTAAAGCAGAGTTATCGAGCAAGTCCATCCTGCTTATGTCAGACATTGACCATCAGAATACGTGTTATGCATGCATTGTGAGTTGAAAGGGCCTCGTCCTTGCAATAAGATACACCAGCACATATCTTGCCACTTTCAACCTATCTCAACTCATGATACAGATATCAGTAGGCCATTTTGTATAAAAGAGTGCTTGCTCTCTAACATTGAGATAATAGAGTTTATGAAAGGTCTACTTTCCTAAACCAAATTAGTTACTGGGGAAGACACCCTCTGGGTTGTCTGTTTTGCATATGCATTTATCTATCTATCTATAGAATACTTGGCTGAACAAGTTAACTTGTCCAGAAACCTAGGGACATGAGTTGTGTACAGGTACCCGGTCGGGATGATCCCCTACTTTTTACGATGAGGTGTGCAACTATTTTAACGTGTTCAAAGCCAGTGTCTGAATACTATGGACCAACGGCTTTAGGTGACTCTCCGAACCTCGGCGCACTGACATTCACTGTATAGACCTGCACGTTGTACGTTGCACGTTGTACACAGTGCAGTGGATGGGGTAGAGGAGAAATTCTACAATTAAATCTGATTATCAGCTTAAACCACGGAAAAAGAATCTGATAAACTATAACACCATACTGAATTAAGATGTGATTGTAGAATTTCCGACCTTTTTGGGTATTAAGCTATGAATCCTGGTTCCAAGGAGGCTTGAACCCACAATTCTGTGCTCTTTGATGGAATCCCGTCCGACGGTACAGTTCGGCCACCTCTACCTCGAGCTAGCGTGTCTTGGTTACCAATTTTTACTCTTGACAATGTGGAGTGGAGTGGTGGTATGTTGCCATAAATGAGGGTCCTCTTTTACATAAACATTCACTTTAATTACAGAGGGTTACATTTGAGATAAGATTATACTCTAACTATGTTTCTTGACGCTTTAATACTATCTCTCAACCAATATTATTGGTGGTCTGTCTGTGTAGAAAAAATGTACGCTCTCTGTTGCGTTAAGATAAACTATAAGTAAACGGGCCTCTTTTTCTTGTTTATTACCCATTCCCTAATGATCTTTGCTGATTTAAACACATCCCTACTCATGTTAAGAATATTGGTGATCTGTGTTCATCTATAGTCGAGCACCAACCAATGTGAGGACGCGTATTAAAACACGTATAAAAAGTGTATAGAAATTACAGACAATCTGAAGACATTTTATTTTTTTACCATACATATAGGGATTTTTGTATGGTATGTGTATTGACGTCTAAGGGAGGACAGGACCCAGGCCTTCACGTTTGAAAATTGAAGGTGTGCTTTAAATCGCACTCCTCAAAACATTGAGGTGTGCTGTAGGTGTGCCATAAATTGCACTCCTCAAAAAAATTAGGTGTGCTGTTTTATGATCAAAACAAACTGCACATGGCGTAAGGTTGGGAACGAGTCCCGGGTAATTAATCTACATTAATCAACAACAAAATGAGGTAGATTTGCCATTCCTGGGGCTAACTGTTAAGACAAGTAAACCTGTATGTTAATGTATGTAGGCCTATACACTTTCATTTTCAGTATTGAAAAAATCATACTTTTGATAAGAATAATTTAGTATAAGATCTTAGGTTAGGAGTTATTATCCCTAATGGTGTGGGTCAAGGGGTATTATGTGGGTTATTAAGAGTCAAATACGAGTCGTCTAAGGTCCTGTTTTGACTTAAGAAAAAAAAATTAAAATTAAAAAAATAAAATAAAATAAAATTAATTTAATTTTTTTTTTTTAGGCGTGCGATAAATCGCTCTTCTCGAAACCATTTCAGGCGTGCGATGGCGTGCGATCGCACTCGCACGCCTCAAACGTGAAGGCCTGGGACCATACATACCTTAGGGGGGTGAAGACCCTCCTCCTATACGTTTTTATGCATAAAAAAGGGAGGACGTCAAAAAAGGTCCTCACATTGGTTTTTTGTCCTCACATCGCCGGCTGGTAGGGACAAAGGTCCTCGGATTGGCGGGTTCAACATTACATCATACATGTAGTGCAAAACGCTTTTTTGAGATACCACACTCCCTCATATTTCGTGCTACTTTAACACTTTCCATACGGCTTTTAGTTTTACCATATACAAAACAGATTTGTCAGAAATCTTTCGTAATTTTTAAAGTCTATCTCAAGGATTACTGAACCAATACAAGGCATGTTTGTACTTATTTCAATGCATTTCACATGGTATTTACAAATATGGTTATGATATATAACAATTTTGTCATTTTTTAAAAAACATTTTGTGAAATTTTGGAATGTCGTCTGCAGCTTCCTGCCACGTGGAAAGTGTTAAATACATCTTCACTCATGATACCAATACCAGTGCTCTGTCTGTATTAAATTGCATTCTCTATTACATAATTACAGGGGCCTTTTCCTTGCGATTGCATACTCCCCATGTCTTGATGCTTTGAACTCATCCCTACTCACGATATGATATCGGCAGTTTGTCTGACGTATACAGGGGATCACTGAACGCCATAATCAGAGATCCAAATTCTATAGCATACCGGTACACGATAGCCTCCATCTTACGATAGCACACTCTCCCGCATACCCTTGTTGCTCTAAACCCACCCCTGCTCACGATATGATATCGGCAGTCCGTCTGACGTATACAGGGGATCACTGAACGCCATAATCAGGGATCTAAATTCTATAGCATACCGGTACACGATAGCCTCCATCTTCCGATAGCACACTCTCCCGCATGCCCTTGTTGCTTTAAACCCACCCCTGCTCCTGATGGTAGTCAGTCTGAAGTACAGGGGATCACTGAACTCCATAATCAGGGATCCAAATTCTACACCATACGCTACTTGCACAGTACAGATGGAACCAGTTTAAGCGAGAGTCTCTTCTCAAGCCACACTGCATCGAGGTTTCACGCAGGTTTGTGCATCGCATGACGCAGGGGAGAGCCTTCTTTCATTCTAAAATGGCGATTCCATGCAAGTAGCATATACCGGTACACGATCTATGATTAGATCATAGCTCCGAATTGATGCACTATGTGTGAAATGATTAACTACATGTATAATTACAGGGGCTTCTATCATCCACCGATAGCAAAGTCTCAAACAATCCCTAATTGATTTAACACTTTCCATGCGGCTGGCGTACGGCATTCCAAAATTTCA
The DNA here is from genome assembly GCA_035610835.1 of Ophiura sarsii. Taxonomy (NCBI): domain Eukaryota; kingdom Metazoa; phylum Echinodermata; class Ophiuroidea; order Amphilepidida; family Ophiuridae; genus Ophiura; species Ophiura sarsii. The sequence continues at coordinate 24,502,173 of CM069444.1, forward strand.
CAATTTTTTTTTAAAATGTCAACATTATTGAATTTCAATACCATATTTGGAATCACCATGAGAAATGCATTGACATAAGTACAAACATGCCTAGTATTGGTTCAGTAATCCTTGAGATAGGTGTTAAAAGTTGGTAAAGGTTTCTGAAAATCTGTTTTGTATAACCCGTCACATCAAAATGGACATGTTGGGCGCCCAAGTCAATTCTGAGTTATTTGTATGAATTGAAAGAGCAAAGCTTCAAAATGATACCATGTTGAAGTTAATCAGACTTTGTAATCACAAGATATGATTTTAAGAAGCATATTTGTTTCTATTATTTTCTTTATATTTTATCAAATATATTGGCCTCTATCTCAAATCTGTGTTTGCCGACAACCTGTCCTTTTTGACGCGACTGGTCACATAATATGGTGAAACCAATAGCCGCGTGAAAAGTGTTAAAACCATCCCTACTCATGATACGATATCAGCAGTCTGTCTTCATGTACAGGGGATCACTGAACTCCATAATCAGGGATCCAAATTCTACACCATGATTAGATCATAGCTCGTGACGACAACGCTCTACATGATTTAATATACATCGTATGTCCATGGGATGACCATCCATGACATATGGCAAATCACAGTCGATATCAACATATAAACCATCATGTTTATGCTGCAATCATGCGCCAATAGGTAACTCAGGTATTAAATGGATTTGCATGAAAAAGCCTGAACAGCTTGAAAAGGTGTGTGAAATTTGTTTTAATGCCAAAAATGGGCTGAAAATAAAAGAAAGTGTAACATTTTGAGTGGAAAAATTGCCTGAACTTAAAGAATCCTTTTCTGCCTGAATACAGGCAAAAAGCCTGGAAATACTCATGATACCTTCTTTTTTTTAAATCAAAATATTACTATAAAAATTTCCATTTCAAATGTTACAAACCTTTATCTTTGAAATGTCTTCAACAGGGAAATGGTAAAACAATCTGACCATAAAATAGACCATATTCACGCGGCAGCCATTTTCTAAAATTTGCCGCCCAAGCCTCGTTCCCGTTACGTAAACCTGCGCCTGCGCGCAGCTGCGTGACTTGCGCGAGGATCCGTACGCCGCACGCTTTGGTACAACGCTTCTCTCGCAGTTCTATCAGTGGCGCAGATAGACCAAACAGGAACGAGGCTTGGGTGGCATATTTTGGAAAATGGAGTCTATTGTTGTCTCAAACCTGTTTTTCATACATGAATGCTCAACGCTTCTTATAGACACAATCTCCCATTTTTTCGCCTATAACATGTATTTGTATTTACCACACAAAATACAAAACTTATAATTAAGTATTTAACATACATTAAACCATGTTTAACGCTTTCCATGCGACAGGCGTCTGCAGACAACATTTTAAAATTTCACAAAATGTTTCAAAAATGTCAAAATTATTGAATTTCATTACAGTATTTGGAATCACCATGAAAAATGCATTGAAATAAGCACAAACATGCCTAGTATTGGGTCAGTAATCCTTGAGATAGACTTTGAAAATTTGGATAGGTTTCTGAAAAATCTGTTTTGTATATGGCAAAACTAATAGCCACGTGGAAAGTGTTAAACACTTTTTTTCGTATTAAAACAAAATAAAAACTCTATTTTCATCTCAAATAACTCTTTCCAAAAATATGGTGGTTGTAAGATAGAGAGCAAACAGCATTTTTCTGTTTCCATTTTTTTTTAATAATTGTGAAATACCAGACAAGATTCTGAAGTAGGTGATGAGCTGCATGCATCGTCATAATTATCTGCAGTGTTGCCTAAACCGTGTCTAAACCACAGGATTGGGCTACTATTGCATGTTGTAGAGTGTTGTGTTATGCCCCCCCCCCCCCCCCTCACATTTGTGACAAGTTTGACTTCTAATGTATTTCTATAGTTCAGTCAGTTCCAAATTGGCGAAACCAGGCAAAACCTGTTTACAGCAGCGAATTCAGAAGAACGTCACACGCAAAACGCTCGCATGGCACATTATGGCGCGCAATGTGGCAGGTGCCATTGTATGCATGACGCTTCCGTATGCCCAAAATTGCGCTCGTACGCTTGGATTACTTTGGCACGCGGATAGCTAAAATCCGAATATTTCTCGCTAATTTGGAACTGATTGAACTATAGCTGTGGGTTCTCCCAACAATTTGGGCTACATTTGATCATAATCTGCTGACTATAACGACACTTGCGTTGTGTTTGCGAGACATTTTAGTTGGCAACACTGACTCATCTGATGATGATCAAGACACTCTAGATGCATCATCCCCGATGCTTCCATCAACTTCAAGCATGGTACTTCACTATCGTGCTTCATCATTGTTTTGTGAGCAAACAATAGCATTGTTTTCAGACAGTACTTTGCCAATATCACATTACACATCGCCAGATCACCGCTCTCGGTTGAAGTAGAATGTAGAACAATCACCTATACAGCCCATCAGAGACTAATAACTTTTTAGTTATTGCAAATGTCACATCTATGAATTCATTGGACAATAAGGTTTATCGCAGATAGAAAAAAGCCATTGATTATCCTTTTCTGATGCATTGTGGGTGGATTGTGGGTGCAAATCTGCTCCATTTGCGAACCCACAATGCATCAGAATAGGATAATCAATGGCTTTTTTTTTCTATCTGCGATAAACCTTATTGCAAATGTCACATTGGACAATTATATAAACAGTATGTTATTCCAGGGGGGGGGGGGCAGTCAGGTATAATGTTGTAATAATCATCCTTGTGAATGACAACGCGGAATAAGGGTGCTTTTTTCGACCACAACGAGGGCCCATGCGAACAGTATCAAAATCACCAATATCAGAGAATAAAGGTGTATTTTTCAAGGTTGCTTGGGTTGATAGTCACGTGTCATCATTGTAAAAATAGCCAAAACTGGTTAGGCGCAACTTACAAAACTGAACCACACAATTACTTCATACGTTCAAGCTCCGTCTTGAGGACCTATATCCTTTGCTGTGAGTATGATTTCTCAGGGTATAATTTTTGTTAAGGATCATTTTTTCCTTCTTTGAGAAACCGTGTTAAGGGTAGTTTTTGAGATTGGATTCACACAGATGATTACAACTTCCACACACTGATTCCCCGCCCCCCCCCCCCCCTCGGAATGTTAAGTGGTTCGCAGTATAATAACATGTCCGGATGATACATGATTGAAAGTAGATTTGTTTATGACTCTATCATGGTGTCTAATGTGCACCTACGTTAACACTTTCCATGCGGTTATTAGTTTTACCATAATATATTTGAAACAGATTTTTCAGAAACTTTTACCAATTCAGAAAAGTCCAGGATTACTGAACCAATACTAGGCATGTTTGTCCGCAAACGGAGGGTGCCCACAGCTAGTCAAGATAGTTCTATTTATAACCATCTTAAAATTTAAATTTAGATATCCTCAAAATAATCGCCCCTCCCCTCTGGCCGAAATAGTGGTACGCCTCCCTCGCTGCTAAACAATCCAGCATTCCTTGGCATACTTTGCTGCCCTCAAACATTCAAAGGTTAATTAGGTATGGAATAGCCTGAGTAAAGTTCACAGTACACACAAAAGGTTAAGTAGCAACAAGTGAAATGTACCATGCCTAACTACCCACAGAAAATAACTTCAGTCTACTGGATAGATGGATGGATGGATGGAGAGCAGACCCTGGGGAAAGGGAAGGGGAAGGGGAGGGAAGATGTACATTTCCCGTATATTGTATGGGGTGTTTGTATATGGCAGTTGATAAGACCCCTATTTCCTATCAGTCTTGCTATCCACAGCAGCCTCAGCGTTTATTCCATAATACTACAACATTATATAATGGCATAATAGATGGGGACTTTTCTTTTGTTCAGATCTAGCAAGGCATTACAGTCTTTGGATCTAGCGAGGCAAACTATGAATGCTGCAGGAAGGTGTATGTTACAAAAAACAGCCATACATAGGTTGGTTGAGGAATTGAACGTGGTAACGCTAACTGTTTTGGCAAAGTGGTTGATAAGATAGATTTAGTATGGAGTTTTTCAAGCATTACATTTCTTAAGCGTTGCTGATCGCCAAACTTAGGACTCCGGCTTCTTGTGGGTACTGTTCAATCTCTAATCGCTTCAGTATCACGTGCACTAGGGCTATGAGAATTGAGGGTAAAATTTCGCAAGTTGTATGGTGGTTCAATGTTCAAAATGGTTACAGGCCGAAATGCTATGCAATACGGGAAGATCATTGAGGCTGCTGTGGCTATCACTTAAAACCCCATAATTATTTGTATCAATTTAACCTAATCCTTTACCTAGGTTTTTGAACAAAAACAAGGATTTTGGAGAAGATGAACAAATAAATCGCCACTTGGACTGGAAATCGATCAGAGGAACCTCCGCATATCAACCACCGGCCGGCCGCATAGGCAAGTCAATCCTATCAGCTTCACGTCTGCGCTCACTATAGTCTTGGTCTATTACATCATGGAAACCCGCCCATGCATGCGCTGGGTGGTGGTATTTGGTAGGGGTTAGGGTTAAAGCAGTCACAAGAAGGAAAATTTGGGGAAAAACCCTTTCTCACCAAAAGACCTACTTTTGAAAGTTAATATGACACCATGTGGCATATCAATAGAGAGTAGTGGCTCTATTTCAGCTTTGATCTAAGAGTGACCAAAAATGTGACTTGTCATGAGATTTGTGGGCTTGGTCACGATTATTAGATTACTTTCCTCAAAACTGAAACCATTTATCCTTGTGCTGAATTGAACTATTAACCCGCATATAAAGTAGTTTGTTCTTCAATCACTGTCTTTCTCACGAGCTGTTGCAGTTGAAATAATAGAATTTCCTAGAGTGTGTCAGTATCTCAGTATACAATCTGTGAACATATACCACACAACCCATGCTATAATCATAACCCTAAACCAAGGCAGTAGGTATGTATGATATGTAAAAATTCAGTCATATAAAACAGCAGAATGTTTTGCCAATTCCAACCATCTTAGCTCAGAGTTACAGGGCGCAGTGACATAGTCATGCCTATACCCCATCAGCCTCTCTGCAATATTTGTAAACAGACATGATTGGAAATGAGTCAAACTTTAAGAATTTGTGAAATTTAAATCCTTCGAAAGCATAACCACTGCTTCATAGCATTTACACATGCTTGGAAACTTAATTAATGTTACTAGGCAGCAGGCGCTTATACCAAAGAGTTGGGTGTAACTTATTGTTGTACTCTTCCTAAGGGGTTGGGTGTAACTCATTGTTGTTTGGGTACTTCAAACTCGCTATCAAGGCATAACTACTGTAACTCATTCCAACCAAACTCGCCTTTTATCCTACTCTACACTGTGGATAATTATGTGCATTTTACTATATTCAGCCAATCTTAAAGGTCAGGGCACTTGTGCATAAAACTATTCAACTGGAAGTTTGGTAAAACCTGAGGACCCTGGATCCTGATAACATTGAATGAACACAATACCGCTGCATTCCATGCCCCATTCAACTATTTTAATGACTGGTTTTGTATAAAAATATTTGTTTCGGTCTAAAAAAGGGTTCTGATTTAACAAGTCAAACTGGTAAACCGCAGTGTGACAGGTATTGTACACAAACCTATAGTGTACTAGCTTGCGCTAATTCTATTGACCAATTAGATTTTTTTTTAGTTACAAATTTTATGTCTTTAAATCGGACTCATACAGAGATGTAATTTGTAAAAATTTCATATTAATAGTTCATGTAAGGAAGAAATCTATAGTTCAGTTAATTCCAAAAAACTTATAATAGAGGAGTTGCTGATTGGTTCCAGTAAGGTATATAATCATCCATGATTGACCATTCAAAACAGAGCTTCTAGAAATAATTCATCTGTATCTCCCTCAGTCTGAACACTTTCTTTACAATGCCTCTGATTGGTTGCTATGATATAGTCAGCTCTCTTTGTACATAAAAAATAATTTTTAGATGGTTGTCAATGGGGTGGTTAATCCCTTGCCCAGAATATTGAAGGATAGATCTTTTACATTACAATCATCGATATTTAGGACCCTTCACAATACAAGACTATAGTTCAATCAGTTCCAAATTGGCGAGAAATATTTGATTCTTATCTCCCGCGCGCAAAAGTAATCCAGGAGTACACCCGCAATTATGGCCACATGCACGCGTCACGCATATGATGCACAGTGCGCTGTTGCCTTCATGCGCGCCCACATCCTTCTGTATTCATTCGCTTCTGTAAGCAGGCTTTGCCAATTTGGAGCTGATCAAACTATTGTCATATTATACTTTATGGTAATAATTTCCTCGGAAGTTATGTGCATAAAGCGCTTAGTACAAACATACCTAAAGTTATTATCCTTCATTACAACATTCATTTCTATTATTACAATACAAAATGGCAAACAGTTGGACAGTTTTCTCCCCTGGCTCTTTCAATCCAAGTTATAAATAGTCTAAATATATTATTCTTTCACTGAAGAATTGCCAGTTAATCCGGGCTTATTATACACTTACACTACAACAAATGCTAAAATAGTTGAACACTTTCAAGTCTTGAATAAATATGGGATTGAATTGACAGGTATAGAGTACCAGACACACCCACCTAGATTCTAGTTGGCTCGTCAAGGAATTGACATGGTTCAGGGCATCCTGGTTGTTCTGTAGTTCGCATATCTCAGTCAGTTATCCATACATAACCCTATGTAAAAACTGTAACCCTAACCCTTAATACCCTAACCCTAAATCTTGCCCTAATTCTGAACAATGGTGGCATCAATAAAAAAGTTGCGTGAAATTCTCGTCACATATTTTCTGAAATTAAATGGGGCAACTTTTTCAATATTCAGTATTTTTGTAACTTTATTACAGACAAAATGTACATGTAAAACCCATCTTTTTACACAGCTTTGAAGATGTGAACTTTGTCCCCAATTAGACACCTCAAGATACCAAAGTCTGAAATGAATACATTTCCCCCCTTTTTTTACATAGGCCTATTTTATTTTTGTAAAAATGCAAACACTTTTCTTTTTGCATTTGAAAAATCACGATGACAATAATGAATTAAAATGCAGGTGGGATAATGAATAGTGAGTGGGAGACGGGAAACCTGAGCATTGTCTACAATGTAGACTGGTTGACACTGTTGACTCCACATAGCATGAACACGGCTGTTTGACTGTCCGATTTATAATTAAAATTATGGGATAAAAAAAGATAATATAGTGGCTCTTTTATGGTTTGACCTGATTTAGGTAGTGCTAATGAATAGAGTATACGGTGAAAATGTCAAGAAAATTGTTGGAGCCCTTTTTAAATTATCGGCATTTTCTACTTGATACATATTTTACATGTAACTCTATGAGGGCGCTATTATAGTAAATAATAATATTCAAAGCTCTATTTCTCAGAACTGGCACCAACAAATGTTCTGAAATTCCTACAAAAGATGGCCAGTATATTCAGGTATTTGAATCAGTTAAAAACAGAACTGGGCCAGCAAGTTACGGTGTTCTCAGAATAAATCGGACACATTAGGTGGGATCAAACAGCCGTGTGAAAAAAGCAGATTCTATATAGACAATCAGTGGTTATCAATATTAAAACTGCAATTAGAAGTCACAAAAAGTGTCCAACAGTGGATCTACTACATGTAAGGTTGCTTTGCCACTACTGTAAAAGTGGTAATTTTCGCACGATTAATTTTTCACGCTTTGCTAATTTTGAACTGCTTTGCGTGTTTTTAAATTCTAATTTGTAGTTTTATCACATAGACCTATACGCAAAAGATATACATCATGTGTTATTATTTTCGCGGTTGCATATTCAAGCTCGAAAAGTGTGAAAATATATGTAGCGTGAAAATGATTGCATAGCCATCTTTAGCCTGGAGACACGCCTTGAAAATTACATCTTCCCAAAATATTTCCATAAAACTCAATAAATAATCTGCATTAAACTGGCTTGATAAAGAAAGAAAAAAAATTCATCATTTCAAAAAATGACTTTATGACCTGACCTGGTACAGGGTCACATAAATGATCTGCAGTCAAGCATAGGAAAACCAATTGGGTCTGGAATTTAATATGAATGAATGAATGATTTGAATGAATAAATGAACTTTATTATTAATATGGCCAACCCAGGGAAAGTCATGTTCTGGCTGACCTGGTTTCTACAAAAGCGGTATAGGTTTAAAATAACCCAATTTTTGCAAAGGAATAGACTAGACCTAAATATGAGTATAGGGTTATACAGATGTGCTCACATAAAATTAAACTTAAAATGGGGTAAGGGATTTAGGGCTAGGTATGAAACCAAGTCCAAGCAAACATTTTTCAAGCCCCTATGCAAACCTTTAAACCCTCTCAACAAAACTTGTTGTATTATCAACCTGTGGGAACCAGTACCAAAGTGGGCGTGGCACTACTACCAAGATTTCCCAATACAAGCAAGGGACCATACATGTATGACCAAGCACCATGTACATGTACATGCATATAACAACAAGCAATGCAGATATCACTTTCCACCGAGGGGCTATAGAGGTCAAATTCCACAAATGGCGAAATGTGCGACCCGGTGACATTGCAATCAAAGCCTCCCTGATACAATGCCAACTCTCAGTTCAGCTGATCAGCACGTAGAAACGTATTACAATTATTGTGGATATGATATAAACCTTTACAATGGTTAGGACATACATTTATACAGCAGAAAAGTGAAGTGTGTATTCAAGTTCGTAGATTTGATCAAATGAAATCTTACAATTGGCTCAGTATTCTGTTGCCTATACCTGAAAGCTCTTAACATTTTCCACACGGCTATTAGTATTAGTTTTACCATATATACAAAATAGACTTTCAAAGACTATTTCAAGGATTACTGAACCAATACTAGGCATGTTTGTACTTATTTCAATGCATTTATCATGGTTATTCCATATATATATGGTAAAGAAATTCAACAATTTTGACATTTTTGAAACATTTTGTGACATTTGAGAATGTCGTCTGCAGCCGCCTGCCGCATGGAAAGTGTTAAAATAGATCATGGAAGTAGTTTCGTGAATAGATCAACAATTGATGGATCGACAAAAATATGTTCTACCTTGGTTACAACCCATTCCACTTGAAATGGGATGTGACCTTTACCAGTTTGCCTTCAATTAGCATTGCAAAGATATCCCTAGGTTCCATCATAACCTGAATACACTATAGAGGCTTTTAGTGCTAGAAAGTTCAAAATCTAGTATAACATTATGAACAAATTACCTATAACAACCAAACACACGGTATTACAATACAAATACTATGGTCTCACATTTCACTGGTACAAGGAACAGGACGGCCTTAGAAAAACAACGATTGATAGCTGCTTACAATGCATGGGAATACATGTAGCCAGCGTAAGAAAGCAAGCACATATCTGTAAAGAGATCAAGTACATGGCAGCTATCGTTTATAAATGTGAAATAAACTAGGAACAATTGCTGCCTTATACCAGGGAAACCTTTTAACCAAACTGAGTCCCAAGCGAGATCAGAAATAGACCCATTGTGTTGGTTTAACAAGAGTTTTTAGTAACCGGTCTCAGTTTCATGCAAAAGCTGCTGTGTGGTAAATGTTGACTTTGCTGAGAAGATTGTCTTCATGACTTGTGATAAAACTAGCACAAATAACATAGGGCAGCCTTTGTCAGCTTAGTATCTAGAGATTCTGAGTTCCAATAGCTGCCAAGTACTGTAAGCGTAGATGTGTTCGCGCTACTTTAATTTTTGTGCTTTTCGGGCTCCAAGTAGCTACCGCGAAAATAAAAACACACAAATGTATTTATTTTGTGTATAGGTCTATGTAATGAGCTTTCAAATCACGAATTTAAAAACAAGCGAAATGACTGAAAATCAGCAAAACGTGAACATTTAATAGCGCTAAAATGTTTACAGTATTACCATTAGAATTTTTAATTTCTTTAGTGATGTATAATGTACAGACCTCTCGAAAACATATAAAATGGCAAAAGACTAAAAGAGCAGCTTTTTTGGTGTGTAGCTTTCGTGCACAATCCCCGGATGTAACAATGACCGTTGAGTTTACCAACCAAGTTCAATATTTGTTATGGAGCAGGGGGCTTTTGTGGCTATTTCCGTTCCCATTAGCCAATACAATACACTATGTGTGTGCAGAATCCAAGTTGTGAGCTTTTAAAGGTGAATTTACCTTTAAATGTTTTACCTCTCACCGTAAAACATAATTCAACCAAAACATTTAAGACGCATGGGAATTCACCCTAAAATCCTTTTGCCTGAGCCCGAAAACATTATTCAACATGAAATCTAAAGATGCTTGGGAATATACCTTAACCATATCCCCTTAAAGGTAGATGTTCCGATTTTCAACTTGAAGTTTTCTATACGACATGAAAGGTCATCCTCAAAAAAGTCGTATTCCAAAGTTTGAGTTGCATAACACTAATGGTTCTTATTTTAGACGCGCAAGATGCCGTGAAATGTGCCCATTGAGTTGTACACAAACTATATTGGTGGTTACCACTTTTCGCGGTAATTCGATGATATTTCACCGACTTCTTCGTAATCATACTGATTTGGACCGTCAAATTTCAGTATGTTAATCAGAAAAATATGATCTTTCATATGATATGAAAATCTCCATATGTTTGAGAAAAATATGTGTTATGAAAATGTGATCGGGTCATCTACCTTTAACATCAAAACATAATCTTAAACATATAATTCACACAAACAATAAAAAGGTTGTACTTAAATGTACCATGACCCCCGTCCTCCCACCCCAACCCTCTACAATTCGAAGCCTACCACACAATGTGCATTGAAATTCATTTCAAATTTTGAATAGGTTCCTTTTCTATAGGGATAATTTTATTCTATTTACAATATCATCTACTAATTTTTGTAATATTGCTTTAAAGTGATACTGATTTGATTCCCATTGACTTTCAAGAGCTTCCCTGACCTTTAATTCTTTTAAAACCAACCATTACTGCTGTTACTGCTTCTTCTCACGGCTGTTTGATCTCACATAATTTGTCCGTTTTATTCTGAGAACACCGTAACTTGCTGGCCTGGTTCTGGTTTCTAAATGATTCAAGTACCTGAATATACTGGCCATCTTTTGTAGAAATTTCAGAACATTTGTTGGTGCCATTTCTGAGAAATAGAGCTTTGAATATTATTATTTACTATAATAGCACCCTCATCAGCCACATTTCCCATAGAGTTACATGTAAAATTTGTGTAAAGTAGAAAATGCCGATAATTTAAAAACAGCTAAAACAATTTTCTTGAAATTTTCACTGTATACCCGTATTCATTAGCGCTACCTAAATCAGGACAAACCATAACGGGGCCACTTATTAATCTTTTTTTATTCCATAATTTTAATTATAAATCGGACAGTCAAACAGCCGTGTTCTGCAGCGATACAATCTTGGAGATGACATTTTCACACAACTACTTTTTTATTTTACCCAATGACATATTCTACGAAAGTATATGGAGAAAACTGACAAATAAACAATATTAACATGCCTGTTCAATTGCAAGAATTTGGCATCCGATTAATTTCCCTGAAAATGCCAAAAATTACTTGACCCTTTTGTTGCATCCTGTGCCTATGGGTTTACCAATGAAAGTTGAAATCCTGTCAAATTATCCTGGGAATTCCATTTCCTAAAATGAGGAAATTGCCTGAAATAGTCAAAAGGTGTTCCGCACAACTATCGTTTTCCTGACCCAATAATATTCTACGAAGGAATACTGAGGGTAAACGAAAAATAGACAGTTGAATATTTACTGAAATATACAATTCCTAGAATTGACAAACCTATATAACATTAAAATACATTCTTGGTTTGAAGCAGGAGTTATGATTTTTTTTTCTCCTGAAAATTAAAATAAAATAAAAAATCACCCATTTTCATTCTTGTTCCTGTTCCTGATTGAAAACGGATATCCCCTGGAACTTAATCGATTTCCCGATGTCATCGAATTGCCTGAAGAGATGGAAGAGCATTGATTCTTAGGGCAATCGCCAATTTTGAGCAACGAAAGTTGACAAGTTGCCCATCAATAGCGGCCAATGTCATCTGATGCCTGGCGACCATTGAATGAATCAATCATTAAATCTAACACCAGCAGAAGAGAAGGCAAAGGGTTTGAACAATTACGAAGACAGATACCTAAATTCTAACCTTATTTTTGATAGTAGACAAATCTTCACTAACAAAACTTTATTTCAATTTGATATAAATATAACTTAATCCGAACATTATGCACAAATCAATTAAAAGCTTCCTATTTTGTCCTTGGTCAGACTGTTATAATCCAATCTATGGGTTAATACTCCATGAAGAACCTGATTAATACTTGATGGCTAACATAGAGCTTGATTACATCCTTGCCTGTTAGTCTTCACTCAAGGGAGATACTTTCAGGGGGTACCACTCACTCGCTGTAAGAAGCCGCTTTCAGCTCGATAACATTAATACTGCATAAAGTCTAGAGAGATACCTTCAGGGGTAACCACTCACTAACAACATATAAGGTATGAAACAAGTGCAGCTTTATTATGGATGCACGTTAGTCTGCACTCAAGAGAGATAATTTCAGGGGGGTACCTACCACTCATGAATAAAAACATGAATATGTTACGAATATGACTTGGTGCATTCAGCTTCGTTAACATAGATGCATGATACATCTTCACTTGAAAGAGATACTCGAAGGGGGTACCACTCAATTACAATATGTGGCAGGGGTATGATATGACAACATTCTAAAAAGTTACTCTCAGGGGAAAGATATGATACAATATGTGAGATGGGTACGAAACCAGTGCTACTGGCACGTAAATGATGTATTAAAATCCAACCTGAATCTGGTCTGTCATTTTCACTAGGACTGTCATTTCCATTATTTCGCACCAATTTAACTACCCATTATATAATTACAAAGGCTTTGTGTGGATGACTTTTGATCCAACTGGTCACCAAATTTATATTCAATTCAAGCCACACCCCAGGGTAATCACTCAATCAGTGAATGTTTTTTTTAATTCAATTGTTTCTATTTTCTGTGTGGGTTTGACAGGGTCAGCGCCGCTAATGTGCTGTATTGTTGAAATCTGTTACAATTGTAACTTCATTGAATATCTACAAAATCTTGATTAATGCAATAATTAGGCATGGAGACATGGCCAACCCAATGTCTGGCCTCACTAATATCTCAAGAATCTTTGACCTTGTAGAGACCAAACATTCACCAAGATTCTAAGCCCATAATTTAGAAAATGAAGCCCATAATTTAGACAAGGCGGTTCTCGAACGGCGCGTCTCGCCTGTTCATCAAAAGTGACTTGAAAGAAATGATGATGAAACATATGATACAATGTAGCACTGTCACAGAGGTATGCATTGTAGTTAATGCAAGGGATGTAATGCCTTGAAAAATTTAATCAACAAAAAGAACACACCAACCCCCTTCCCTACACCAAATCACATCAAGATAGGCCTTACAGATCTTATTTGACCCCAGATGACCTCTGATGACCTTGAAAATTTAATCAGCAAAAAGAACACACCAACCCCCTTCCCTCCACCAAATCACATCAAGATAGGCCTTACGGATCTTATTTGACCCCAGATGACCTCTGATGACCTCGACAAATTAATCAACAAAAAGAACACACCATCCCTCTTCCGTCCACCAAATCCCATCAAGATAGGCCTTACGGATCTTATTTGACCCCAGATGACCTTGAATGACCTCCGATGACCTTGAAAATTTAATCAGCAAAAAGAATACACCACCCCCCTTCCCTCCACCAAATCCAATCAAGATAGGCCTTACTGATCTATTTGACCCCATATGTGACCCCCGATGACCCCGAAAAATTAATCAACAAAAAGAACACACCACCCCCCTTCCCTCCACCAAATCCCATCAAGATAGGCCTTACTGATCTATTTGACCCCATATTTGACCCCTGATGACCCCGAAAAAGTAATCAACCAAAAGAACACACCACCCCCCTTCCCTCCACCAAATCCCATCAAGATAGGCCTTACTGATCTATTTGACCCCCGATGACCCCGAAAAATTAATCAACAAAAAGAACACACCATCCCTCTTCCGTCCACCAAATCCCATCAAGATAGGCCTTACTGATCTATTTGACCCCATATTTGACCCCCGATGACCCCGAAAAATTAATCAACAAAAAGAACACACCACCCCCCTTCCCTCCACCAAATCCCATCAAGATAGGCCTTACTGATCTATTTGACCCCATATTTGACCCCGATGACCCCGAAAAATTAATCAACAAAAAGAACACACCATCCCTCTTCCGTCCACCAAATCCCATCAAGATAGGCCTTACTGATCTATTTGACCCCATATTTGACCCCCGATGACCCCGAAAAATTAATCAACAAAAAGAACACACCATCCCTCTTCCGTCCACCAAATCCCATCAAGATAGGCCTTACTGATCTATTTGACCCCATATTTGACCCCCCAATGACCCCGAAAAATTAATCAACAAAAAGAACACACCATCCCTCTTCCGTCCACCAAATCCCATCAAGATAGGCCTTACTGATCTATTTGACCCCCGATGACCCCGAAAAATTAATCAACAAAAAGAACACACCACCCCCCTTCCCTCCACCAAATCCCATCAAGATAGGCCTTACTGATCTATTTGACCCCATATTTGACCCCCGATGACCCCGAAAAATTAATCAACAAAAAGAACACACCACCCCTCTTCCGTCCACCAAATCCCATCAAGATAGGCCTTACTGATCTATTTGACCCCATATTTGACCCCCGATGACCCCGAAAAAATAATCAACAAAAAGAACACCCCATCCCTCTTCCGTCCACCAAATCCCATCAAGATAGGCCTTACTGATCTATTTGACCCCATATTTGACCCCCGATGACCCCGAAAAATTAATCAACAAAAAGAACACACCACCCCCCTTCCCTCCACCAAATCCCTTTAAGATAGGCCTTACTGATCTATTTGACCCCATATTTGACCCCCGATGACCCCGAAAAATTAATCAACAAAAAGAACACACCACCCCTCTTCCGTCCACCAAATCCCATCAAGATAGGCCTTACTGATCTATTTGACCCCATATTTGACCCCCGATGACCCCGAAAAAATAATCAACAAAAAGAACACCCCATCCCTCTTCCGTCCACCAAATCCCATCAAGATAGGCCTTACTGATCTATTTGACCCCATATTTGACCCCGATGACCCCGAAAAATTAATCAACAAAAAGAACACACCATCCCTCTTCCGTCCACCAAATCCCATCAAGATAGGCCTTACTGATCTATTAGACCCCATATTTGACCCCCGATGACCCCGAAAAATTAATCAACAAAAAGAACACACCATCCCTCTTCCGTCCACCAAATCCCATCAAGATAGGCCTTACTGATCTATTTGACCCCATATTTGACCCCCGATGACCCCGAAAAAATAATCAACAAAAAGAACACCCCATCCCTCTTCCGTCCACCAAATCCCATCAAGAGAGGCCTTACTGATCTATTTGACCCCATATTTGACCCCCGATGACCCCGAAAAAATAATCAACAAAAAGAACACCCCATCCCTCTTCCGTCCACCAAATCCCATCAAGATAGGCCTTACTGATCTATTTGACCCCATATTTGACCCCGATGACCCCGAAAAATTAATCAACAAAAAGAACACACCATCCCTCTTCCGTCCACCAAATCCCATCAAGATAGGCCTTACTGATCTATTTGACCCCATATTTGACCCCCGATGACCCCGAAAAATTAATCAACAAAAAAGAACACACCACCCCCCTTCCCTCCACCAAATCCCATCAAGATAGGCCTTACTGATCTATTTGACCCCATATTTGACCCCCAATGACCCCGAAAAATTAATCAACAAAAAGAACACACCACCCCCCTTTCCTCCACCAAATCCCATCAAGATAGGCCTTACTGATCTATTTGACCCCATATTTGACCCCCAATGACCCCAAAAAATTAATCAACAAAAAGAACACACCATCCCTCTTCCGTCCACCAAATCCCATCAAGATAGGCCTTACTGATCTATTTGACCCCATATTTGACCCCCGATGACCCCGAAAAATTAAGAACAAAAAGAACACACCATCCCCCTTCCCTCCACCAAATCCAATCAAGATAGGCCTTATGGATCTTATTTGACCCCCGATGACCTTGAATGACCTCTGATGACCTTGAAAATTTATTCAGCAAAAAGAACACACCACTCCCCTTCCCTCCACCAAATCTCATCAATATGGGCCTTACTGATCTATTTGACCCCATATTTGACCCCGATGACCTCTGGTGACCTTGAAAATTTAATCAACAAAAAGAACACACCATCCCTCTTCCCTCCACCAAATCCCATCAAGATAGGCCTTACTGATCTATTTGACCCCATATTTGACCCCCGATGACCTTGAATGACCTCAGATGACCTTGAAAATTTAATCAGCAAAAAGAACACACCACCCCCTTCCCTCCACCAAATCCCATCAAGATCGGCCTTACGGATCTTATTTGACCGCATATTTGACCCCGATGACCTTGAATGACCTCCAATGACCTTGAAAATCTAATCAGCAAAAGAACACCCCACCCCCTTCCCTGACATCAAGTCCCATCAAGATAGGCCTTACGGATCTCTAGATATCGCGTCACAACGCGTCTCAAAAGTTTTAAGCATATTTGACCCCGATGACCTTGTATGACCCCCGATGACCTTGAAAAATCAATCAGCAACAGAACGCACCACCCCCCTTCCCTCCACCAAGTCCCATCACGATAGGCCTTACGGATCTCCAGATATCGCGTCACAAAGGTATTTCTTAGCACACGGCGGACGGCATACGGCATACGGCATACGGCATACGGCATACGGCATACGGCATACGGCATACGGCGGACAGAAATAGTGATAACATAGTCTCTTTCTGATTACATCAGGCGAGACAAAAATGATTACAAGCTTTCATGCAATAGAAATCCCTATCAGAATCACCCCAAGTTTGGAGGAACCCACAACAGTTTTTTATGAAAGAGAGCAGTTTTATTCATTTTGGAAGCTTGTTCTTATCCATAACACAAAAATTAGTGCCAGGAGAGCCCTCCTTCACCCTTCTAAAACAGCTGAGCTCAAATACCTTAAAAAGGGTTCTACCCAATTATCTTGTGAAGGGGCTAGGTGGGCTCCTTGGCCCTTGAGGTTGTGCTTGGTTGTTTCAAATTTTCTTAATGATGGAGCAACATCAGCCTATTTACCTATAGTCTTGTCTATATAGCGCTGGTGAAAACCTGATCAAAATTCCTTGAATAAGAAATTGAATCCTGCGATTAAATATCGCTGCGTTAGAAATATAAACAGTGAGTGTTTACCGCTAAGCAAACACTTGACCTACCGCAGCGCATATCTAAGGTTTCCAACTTGGAGAGCTCTAGAGCTCTAAATTTACCAAGCCCTTCTGTACTGAGTGTTCTTTCTATCAAATTGCATTTAAAATTGTGAACAAAAATGATGGAACTCTAACTCTTCATATTTGGCTTTCCCTGCACTTTATGCGAAGATACTGTGGTATTGTGGTATTTATTGTAACCTCCAAAAATAAGAAATACAAATAAACCAGTTTCCATATGAATATAGTCCTACCATAGGACTTCATGTACCTTATCTGAGCCCAAGAACTGCAATTCGAGAGCCGCTATCAACCCGAGAACCGCCAGTGCTATTTCCACAACTAGGATAGCATAAATCAGTGTTTCTATATTCAATCTTATAGTATTTCCCTGGATAGGCTCATTTTTGAAAAAGTTTCCCTACAGGGTTATATGGATTCTAAATTGTTCGCCCGAAATAACGTCTTTTTGTGTTAGAAGCATTTATACTTTTGGTTGCTGACGGTGGCGTTTTAAATTATCGGCTAGAATGGAGTATGAAACAGAATTCGCTGCCAAATTACTCCACAGCAAGTTAGGACCAAACTATAGTGTAGTGACAGATTCTAACTTATAGGCAAGTCCCTCACTCACACTCATCTTGAAATGGAACCATTTATAAGAACATTGTATAAGTATAACACAGAGCTGCCAACCCCTCCTGATTCCGCAGAAGACATCCTGAAAATGGACTGATATTCCCTTATTAAAATGAATAAATTTATCAATCTTCCTGATTTCCATAATTGGTTGCCATTAGGATTCTTTATAATTTTTAATATCTTCCTGATTCCAGTGCCAAATCTTCCTGATTGTAAGATTGTGGGTGGTGTTGGTAGCTCTGATAACATAGGAGCTAATATAATCACCAAGCAAAGCTTCAGTAGCATAGCTATAGTAGAACATGCCTCTTCCACTTTATAATTCATGATGATCTACCCTGAAAGCCGTGACATTTTACGAGATGCCCAAATGCATGTTTGTAATTAAAAACACAAACTTTCCTCCGAATATTAATTCTCTTAAACTGAGACAGGTAAAATTGCCCGCAAGAATTCTCTCGGTATTACATTGTTAAGAATATTCCGATTCTACTTCATTTTGCTCCTGGTGTTACATGTAACAGAACATTGCCTTGGTTATTATTCCTTTCTCTTTCTGTTAAAAACCCAGGTCAAACTGTCATTGTATTGCAAGCTTTATCCTTTGACTTTAAGGGTTTAAAGCTGCTTTGAAACTGTCTTCAATATTATCAAGAGCATTCCACGGATATTTCAACTACTAGCGAATTAACACTTTCCACGCGGCACGTGTCTGCAGACAACAGTTCCAAAATTACACAAAATGTTTAAAAATGTCAACATTATTGCATTACATCACCATATCTGGAAACACTATGAGAAATGCATTGAAATAAGTACAAACATGCTAAATATTGGTTCAGCAATTCTTTAGATACACTTTGAAAATTAAGAAAAGTTTGGAAAAAAATCTGATTTGTGATGATAAAATTAATACTATAGCCGCTTAGAAAGTGTTAATCTGATACAATTATTCCACCTGAGCTCCCATGATTGTCCACAAATCGTTAATGATAAGCTAACACAAGGCCCAAGGGTCAGTTCGCTCCACTAATAAAAGGCCACGAATATATCTCCAAGTTATTTCAGGCGGCAACTTTTTTTCATCGATCTGATATGCATTAGGAAAGTGCGATAAAAATGTCTTACAAAAATATTTGTGATCAAAATCAGTGGTAATTAGTGTATTGGTAAGCTGTGCATTTGGCATCTAGCAAGGGCACCTCTAGCCACATAATATAAATTATCAAAAAATTTAAATATATATATACATAAAAAAACCACACTTACTCAAAAACCCAAAACATAACCACTGCCCACTCCCCATCCTAGTCACTAAACAACCACACACCCAGAGGTTGGTAGTAGGGTTGGGGATATTATTACCAAATCCAAGAGATATTGTATCAAATGTCTGTGGGAAGAAAGGAGTCAAAGGATCATCCACCTACACCTTTGACAGGATCTCTGAGCTGCAACAAACAATGGTAAGGCAACAGAAAAAAGAAACCCTGTTGAACAGACCCAGACCTACCCATTTTTATAGAAATCGGTGAAAAGAAATTCACATGCAAATGAATACTGGCCCAATTTATTTATTTTTGCTTGTCAAAAAACAGCAACATTTTTAAAGATTTTTTTTTGGATTTTTACAGTCATTTTCAAGGGAAATAAGAAGAAAAAATAAAGGGAATAAAAGCCCGACTGACCTGACCTGAGGTCTATATGCCCGTATACAACAGGTTTTGTCGCCTAAAGCACATTTATGTTTCATCAATTTGGTCATTTCACAGCTCAAATTCTTTCTTAAAAAAAATAATTTAAAAAAAATCGCTTTTGGGGTACATGGGGGTGGGAAGTACGTAGTGAATCATGCCTGTTGTTTGTTTGCGCAACAATTCAAGGATGTCAACAATTTGCCCGTAGATGATGGAGTATATACTTGATCTAGTTTGTAGGCAACCTATATGCGTGGGTGACAAATTCGGCATATATATAAAATCGCTCCCACACAAACATATCCTTTCATTTCACTTGGAAATAACTGTTTCCATATAATCCAATAACCTCGCATCTTTTCCTCAAAATTTATTTTTAATAATTGCAGTATTGCACTGCAGTTAATGGTCATTTTGCACCTAAAGATAGATAATTAAGACTGAAATAAATTTACTTAAACAAACCATTAAGAAAAGTTATTCAACCTTCACTTTCAAATCAGCTCTGTATAATAAGTCATGTAGACATTATACTGACCTGATATAAGCGATTTTCAAACATGAAACTTCTTTCTCTCAACATAATATTACATATTGCAATACAAAAGGCTTAAAATGTATAATGATGTGGGCTCATTACATTATTGCATCACTGCAATCTTTATGAAGTGGGAGATAACTCCAGAAATCAGGACATTTTTTTGTTTCCTTTTGCCAGACACAAATTCAAACTACAAATATTTTACCTGCAATGAGTATTGCCAAATCTCATGATTGTAGCCCAAGCCCAAAAGATGCAGGTAAATCAAACTGGTTACTTTCCTCTCCCCTACCTTTGCCCACAAATTGGGCAATTAACTCAGGCAACACTTTGGAATGAAAAGTATTTCATCTACCACTGCCCTTAGAACATACTACTATTTATTTTTCCAAATTAAAAAACTTTTCCCTCCCTCATCTAACATTCCAACATGATGTACCATAGTGAAAATGTCACAGAAGTGAGATCTCTGTGGGGGCTATGATTCAAATCCCAGAAACCTTTGCATTTGTTAACACTTTCCACGCAGACGACATTCCAAAATGTCACAAAATGTTTCAAAGATTTCAAAATTGTTGAATTTCATTAGCATATTGGGAATCACCATGAGAAATGCATTGTATCAAGTACAAACATGCCTAGCATTGGTTCTGTAATCCTTGAAATAGACCTTGACAGTTGGGAAAGGTTTCTGAAAAATCTGTTTTGTATGGTAAATCCAATAGCTGCGTAGAAAGTGTTAAGATCACTGCTGAATGTAATGCACATTCATGACTGCAGAGCCCTGGGAAGGGGGTGTCATTCAGATATTATTTTGGTAGGGATGTGTCACCAGCAAATTGACCCAAATATTTACCAATTGTCGGGTGGGGGGGGGGGGGGGGGGGTGACTATTATGTTTACCAGAGACCCATAATTGTCCTACATTATATCCAGGTCCAAGATTTGTTTTTGATTGCGTAGGTAAGTACTAACACTGTTGAAATTGCAAACACCTACTCGATAATAAGACACAATAATTGGAATACGCTCGGAGTTAGATGAACAAATTACAAACTAGTTTGTGCATTTACATTCGGGAATTTTAAGTATAACTGTAGAGCAATATCATGCTGCAAGGCGACGAAAGAAAAAACAACCTGTTTTATGGGTGGACGGACCCATCAAGTGTAGGGTTGGTCGGTCAGGGTTTTTTGGGTTGTTTTTTTAAACCTAAAATGTCACAAAAATCTGCAAAAATTGGTAATTTGTTCAAAATGTTGACAAGATTTTTGGCCAATTTCTTTTCAAAATTGTTGAAAAAAATAATTCAACAGATTTTGGGCCAAAAAACAGCTGATTTTACATGATTTGAGAAAAAAATTCTAAAAAATTCTTGAAATACGCAAAAAAAAGGGTCGGTCGGGCCTGTAAAACAGGGTTGTTTTGTATGAAACATACATGCACATTTGGGCAAATCCAGTTAAAATCCATACACATCCTATGGAAGACATGACCTTAATCTTACAAGATTACGGTAATGTCTTCCATAGGGGTGGGGGTATGGATTTCAAAAGGAATAGCAA
This sequence comes from Ophiura sarsii, assembly GCA_035610835.1. Classification (NCBI taxonomy): domain Eukaryota; kingdom Metazoa; phylum Echinodermata; class Ophiuroidea; order Amphilepidida; family Ophiuridae; genus Ophiura; species Ophiura sarsii. Next base: position 24,524,145 of record CM069444.1, read on the forward strand.
AATTCATCCATAGGGTTGTGAATTACGCAGCAGTTGCACATAATACACCGGGTGGAATCATTTCATTTTCCATTCTCTAAACAGGTAATATCAAAAATAGCTAACGAAGCAATGCATCATGGGTATTAATACCAGATTTGATGTTCAGTGAGCATTCATTGTTACACACTACCCAATGTCAAAAGTGCTACGCTATTCATGAGGGGACAAAACCAACGGAATGTTACGACACATAGCCATGGGCGCTACATTTATTTATTAAAGCGTGATATTTGTGAGAGCGTGCCCTGTGTATTGCGTTAGCGACGAAAGATCGCCAGGGCTAGCTCTGTCGGAATATCGACTTTTTTCAATCTACCTTTCTCATTTTCCCACTAGCTCTCAAGTAATCTTATACCAGAGTTCAATTTTTTACAAAGAATCTGACATTACGATAACGATACAGTTTTAGTTCGAAAATCTATTCTCGGTTGGTCAATCCATTATTCTGCCGATTTAGTTAAAGACTTAATTGCTTTTCACAACAAGACTTTTCATTCAAACACAGCTCTTTTATAATTGCTTTTCAATTGAACTAGCATTGCCCACATAATTGATTCTACCACACTGATGTATTATAAGGTCCCTTCTGAAAATAGCAGCGAGCCTCAAATTAATCCCTCAATGTAGTGATACTGTAGCACAATCAAAATGCTGATTGAAACAATTTAACCCTTTCCAAGTGTTTTGTATAAAAGAAAAATTCACAAATTCTAATAGACTAGCCCTGAAGTAAGACTGGGCGGCATATAAAAGACGGATTCAAAACATATTTACACGACATGACACTAACCTACCATAATGTTAAAATCCTGAAATATGTGACTAATATCTAACTGAAAACATTCACTGGAAAATTCGATCAAAAGCCTCTTATTTCAAGGTCATAGGATGTGCCACAAAGGGCGTCAAGGCCATTAATGATAGAGAATGCTTAGATTAAGGCATTATTTAGATCTAAGGCAAGAAGGCAGAGAGCCCAAAAGCATCAGACGCCTCTGAGGTTTAATCAATTTCTAAAATTTGGCAAATTGGGAAGCTCCTTGTCAGGAGATTTGGGCATTTGGAGGGAAATTTTGCTCTTCCATATAAAGAATTAATAAGAAATACTGGGACATTTTTCAATTTTGGAGGGACATTTGGGTTAGCTTGCCGGGTAATAATCATTTTTTCCAGGCCTGTGGGTACAATGTACTGGTTGCTGCACAATCCAGATGCATCTGATCAACCAGGCTACTATAAAAATGCACCAAGAAGTAACATACTATATACACAATATTTACTCAAAAATCTTTGCGATTCCAAGTGATCCATCACAATAGTTTAACACCCAGGGTTGTTGACATCAGGGGGTGTATCTTCACTTTGTTTCTAACCATCCAGCCGCGCAGGTTATGCGCTTGTCATTTGCTGTCCCCGCTCCTGGGGACCCTGGCCTTGCCGAGGAAATAGCCGGGACTTTAGCGGGGGAATACTCAAAATGGATGCCCCGGTACCCGGGACAATAGCCGGGGTTTTAGCGGGGATGTACAATTAGGCAGCCCGGCCCCCCGGGCTGTCGTACCGAGATGTACCCGGGACTGTTACCCAATGCTGTATTAGCCCGGGCTGTGACATTTTGCCCGGCTGTCAGGGGCCGGGACTGTACCCGGGGTTGTACCAGGGATGTTCCGATATTTAGTGCCCCGTACCCCGGGGACAATACCTGGAGATAGCGGGGGATATACCTTTTCGGCAAAGTAATTTCCCCCGCTAAGTCCCCGCAAGGCCAGGGTCCCCGGGAGCGGGGACAGCAAATGACAAGCGCATTACTAACAAGTAAATGTTACCAGCCCGAATGCAAACTAACCAGCCCAACAACATGATCAACAGTAATCATAACATGGCTATGAGATAACCATTGTCTTTTACCAATTTCGAGTTTGATGTTAATGTTGGCTACCAAACAAAGTAACGCCCTTGTTTTACCTGATGTTTGTGAATATTGTCAAAAGTGCAGTCTATGACGTATTCAGTATGAGATAGATATGCCATGAAAAGAGATAGTACATGCAGTTTTTAAAAAAATTCTTGATATTATAAGGTTTGATGTAAAATCTGCTCTAATTTAAGATTTTAGAGCCTTTGAGTGGCGTTAAGCCTGCCAATTTTTGCCAGCAAGCCGGGCAGGTATGTTTTAAAAGTTACCAGCCCGACGCAAAATAAGGTGGGTGGGTTATACTAAGTACAGCCCTGGTGGACATCTTTACAGCAAATATCATCAATGCCATTGTTTGACGCTTTTGCTGGTTATCAATGTTGCAGGGTTAGATCAATGCTCAAAATGTACGAAATAAAACCACGGCAAAGATTTAAGCTCATACAATATAATTTAAATAACGCAAATTGCTTGTCTTGTCTCTCGTTTCACTGCCATATTATACTGAATTGATATTAAGCGACACGGTACACATGCCTACAACGATAACGTAACATACTCCATTAAAGTTTAATTTAAATTCATTCTATCAATGAGTCTGCAGGCTCTCCCCATAAAGGTTAGCCAATTAATTTTGAATTAAGAGCGTAATCATGAATAAATCAGAAAAACCAACTGCTATGCAACTATACTATCATACACAGATAGCGCGAATATGCTTCCATTGTCAAAATGACACTTGCGTGCTTTGAATCTGTTAATTTGTTTTTTCACAAAACAAGATGATTCAATTTCATCTGGATACAAGAAGATGTATTTGGAAATGTTGTGTTAGGCTACATAAGGCCAGGGGAGGGGACCTCAGGTGTGCATTCAATACAAACTAGAATTTGGCGGTTCTCAGCTGCCATGATTAGTGTTTTCTCATGAACAGACAGGATTTCCCGCAGGTAGACCCTGATTAAAAACTGCATCTACCTGTTAAGAGATCATCTGATGTGACAACTTAGGACAAAGGTCCCTTCAGTGTGCCTTGAAAATGAGCTTGATTGGGCCTATTTAGACTTCTGCACACAATAAGGCTGGCAGACGGAAATCGTAAAAACAAAAACATCAGAATTGAGCGAGTGTGAGAAAATACTTACGGACTACAAAGGTTTACAAGATCTTCATCTGTGGTTGATAAAGGAAGGCCCCTTATGTACAGGTTTGTTTTACTGAGTTTCTCTATGCCGTGTTGACTACTTTGTGTTGAACTTTGTGAATGCGGCGAATGTTGCTGCGACGACGACCCTGATCCGGAGCTCCCGGAGCCTGTATTGCTTGGACTAGGGGGCGGCATACTGCGCATTGGTGGATACGATTGCTGGAGAGAAAAAAGAAGAAGAAAGACAAAGAAATTATTTAGGTGCGAAATAAATTTGTAGTGTTGGAGTCAGTTGAATATTCAGCTATACTCCTCCCAGAAATACTTATAAGTCTGTCCTAAAAAACAAATATTTTTGCGAGCATTGCTATGATTTACAATGTATGTACTCAGGTTTTCTTATTTGTATTGATGGTAAATAAACACCGACACTGAAACTGAACACATGAAGGTGTAGTGATTCTAACATAAAAGAGAGAAAACAGAGGCAAACAGATGATGTTATATCATCAAAAATTGCGAAAAAGTAATTTGTCCACGCAGTCTCAAGCCAGCAATCCACCAAGCAGCCTTTTAGACTTCAGACTAGCTTCAGTGCACAAAATAAAATCTGTGTACGGTTTAGATGGGCATCTTTCAGTCTTGCTACCCCTCCCCCGGGGGAGCACTGACATTAGAAAGGGGTATAGGTATGTGCCGCCCTAAAGACCCCCTATTTCACCCTCTTCTGCTCGCTCTTAAGACCCCATTTTGATCCTGCATCAGCTCTTAAGACCCCATTTTATTGAAAATTAAAACATTGTGAAAATTTGCATTCCAAAGCCCCAATTTTTTGAAAAATTTTCGTTCTAAAACCCAATTTCTCAAAAAATTGGCGTTCTCCTAAACAAATTTGGGATCAGTTCTTAAGACCCTACTTTCTGGAGGAAATCAGTTCTTAAAGACCCATTTTTTTGTTAAAAATTCCGCTCCGCTCTGAAGCCCCCATTTTTGAGACCCTAGATCAGGGATTCTCAACATTATTGAATGGAGTACCACAATTATGAGATACAATGTATGATGAAGTGCCAAATGCACCCATTTTCTTATGTATTTCATGTATTTCTCTCTATTTTTTTAGGAATTCAAGCTGAGTGCTCCCCCCTAAAAATAGAATGTCTATGCTATATACATGTAGGTTGTTGTTTACCTATAATCCAATTCAGAACTCCCCAATAACATTAAGGTGAAATAAATCCATACATGAAAAAATATGCCGCCATACCACCGTTCACTCAGCACACACACATAAAAGACGTATGTATATATTCAAGAATATTCAATTATTTAATAATAATATAATTCAAAATCAAATTGAAAAGCTATTACTGCCTCAATTCAATTCAGTGCCACAACAACACAGAGAAACCCACCGGTCATAATTAAATGATCTATCATTACATCTGCATTGTAGATATCATACCGGTAGTATAGTAATCAATACGGGAGGCCGTGGATAAAAAATATGTTTTTTACTCAGAAATGCATTTTTTTAAAGTGGTTATTTATGGAGCGCTTAATTTGCTTTTTGCCTGAAATAAATAAAGTGAGTGCTCCATAACATGGATCTACAAAAGAAACCAAACAGACGCCCTACTTTTAATTTGATATGCCCCTTTTTTTAAATTTTAATTTTAATTTTCGTTGTGATACTCTGGATGAAGTATGAATTCTGAAATGAAAACCCTGTACCCATATATTCCAAAGTGAACATCAACTGTATAAAAACATCTTGATTTATAAAATACAATACATATTCAATTTCACTTGTGTATTCTTAAAAATATTCCTCAATGTGGGAGCAATGCAAGTCTCAAATTAAGCATGTGGACGTGCCAGGAGCTACTATGTAGCTTTTTTGCTCCTGGTCCTATACTTGCTGCCCAAAATTTAACAAACACCAGGAGCTAAAACTTGGTAACCAGGGGTAAACAACTTCCAGCTCCTGATTAATTCTAAGCTTGAATACAAGTCAATAGTTTATCAGGTTCTTCACGAGTTTGATTGGAAGATAGACATAACAGTTCAAAACTTTACTGATGGCGAGCAAACCAAAACTTAGTTGATGACGAACCATTTAAAACTCGTTCATGTGTATAAACGAAACTAGGTTTAAGATTCACCATATTGAAATAAGATTCTGTCAAAACATAGTTAAGCTAATTTTGCCATGAGACACCCGACCGATATGTGTTGAGCATCCTAGTTGAATCTCGTTCACATTCAACCAAATTTTTTCTCCAATATGAAGAAAGAGAGCCGGGAGAGAAACTTTTCCGCTCTCTGTAAAATGTATTGCAGTCAAAGTTAATTACTCCTGGGCCCATACTCCAATATTGCACCATCGGAAAATAGGTCACATGGTAACGCATGATATAAGTTTATGTCACCTGTAACTATAAGGTACCATTTATCGGAATCCCCTTGCAATATAAGAAATACGCCATCGACAGACGTGATTAATACCAAACCCCGCAAATTTCCATTCAAATTTAGTAGAGCGGTTCGGGGCGGAGGGGCAGCTTATTATTTCAGGGGAAAATGTGCCTGTTGTTGTATTTGTGTCGAACCCCCCGGGGAGGAGATACGGTTTATGACAAGATAAGTACAAGTGTGTGGATGCAGTGGCATTGAATATAGGGGGAGGTAAGGATTGATAACTATGTACGGCTTACGGCATTTCATGTTTATACCATGCTGAGAAACAACGCCGGGTATAATATACACGGTCACGCTTGTATCATCCCTACACCAAGCATGGCACCACGGAGCATACACACCACGGCGCATAATTAAATCGGGTTAAGGCAGAATGATCGAAGACAAATAGGACTCTCTCAGCTTCTCTTTCGGCTTCTCTTTCGTCATCCGGCGTGACTGTGGAAAATGAATTGCTTTGCTCGGCTGGTAACCTTTCCACGGATACCAAATATTTAATTTTGTAATTTTGGAGTTTTGAATGGCCTTGTCTGTCCGCGAGTCAGAATTGGTGTATGATTACAGGGCGGAGGGTGAAGTGCAGGTAGAGGATCTGGGGATGTGCCATTATGCTCCATGGGGAGAATGTAGTGGCAGTAAAGGGTGAAGTAAAGGGTAAAGTTAAGGGTAAGCTAAATTCAACTAGGGGAAATTAAAGGAACATTCAACTAGGAGAATTTAAAGGAACTTCAACTTCACATAACATGGTCTAAAATACTGGTAACCGGGTATTACCAGTCAAGTAATTTTAGCTTGTGGCCCGTCTGACGTAGCACTGAGATTCATGATGTCATTACTCTTGCCATTCTCGTACTGGTTCAACATTTAGCTTACCCTAGCAATTAAGTGGACATTTTCGTGCTACATTAATTTATGCGCAATTCGCTATAAATGAAAACACACAAATATATTTATTTTGTGTATAAGTAATGAACTTTACAAATCGCGAATTTAAAATCAAGCGAAACAGCTGAAAATCAGCAAAGCGTGAAAATATAATTGCGCGAAAATTACCACTTTTACAGTGATCTCTTCCCTCTGTTGCCAACATGGATTTAGCTTCTGGGTCAGAAGCATCTAACACAGGGGTTTGTATGGGGTTTCCCCTTGACAGACATAGCCATCATACTGGGTTCAGCATTTGGCTTCGCGATACCTGGGATTGTATGGTTATTTCACTTCTCATTCCCGGATCAAGCCTTTTGATTCATATCATGGTTATTCCATTACTAATAACATCCCCTGCACCGGATTAAACTTCTGACTTACCCTAGCACTGGGGTTTGTATGGTTCCCTTTGCCATCTCTGTGAAATTCCCAACTATATCTGTCAATTATACGATCTTTTAAAATGTACAATGATCTTTTGAAATTAATTACGAGCAATTCGAGAACCAGTGTCAGGACCTTATATATTCCGACGAGCCAGCGCACAGCTAGGGGCTAGAGAGGAAACAGGAAAAAGGTTTGATATAGGCAAATGATAAGATCTACGCTGTACACATGAACCAGATACAATTCGCGATAAAGACAATAATATGTTCAGTCCTGAGGGAGGAGGTTTCCGTTTATAATTTTTTTCCGTATTTACAAATTAACAATTGATGTAAGCGAGCACGGAGGTCACCATCATGCCCTAAAAAGGTTTTACGGCGTATCCTAAGATGACTTGGACTACTGACGTATCTTTGTGTGTGATATATCGCTGATGCTACGACGCACCAAGCAAGTCGTATATCTCGCGGCCCAATTATGATATTAAATATCACGCTATGTATAATACAGCTTGGTGTATTATGCATGGCTTATGGTAATGTATACATGTAGACTGAGTGATGACTGCACACAAAATACATGCCAGTATGGAGATATTTGAAAATTGTTAGCAATATGGGACCTGCCATCCTATACCACATAGTACCACCCACTGAAAAGTCATTTGATTGTGATGTACCGTTTTCTATGCATCTTGTATAAAGTAGAAAGATTAAAAATGTAAAAAAAAAAATGTGCACATAAATTATCTGAAATGTTAAAGTTTTGAAAACAGCTAATGCCAATGTTTATGTAAATGGAAAAATGGTGTATAGAAGTTACACAAATGTGTGTCGTTTACTGTACTGTATGTGTCAATTCATAGATGGTGGTCAATTTGATGTGTGTTGCTTACTGTATACATGGTATCGAGGGCTTAGAGGTAGAACTGACTATGTCCATTTTGACTTTGTCCAGATAATTGTACAAGCAACATGGATATGAACTTTCTTTCCGTGGAAAAAAGTGTCTATGTCTATGTACCCCCCTTTTGATTATGTCCGTGAAGGTGTTTTTAGTTTTGTTGCAAAACAAGCCATGTCCAGCAGGTGTATGTCCAAAAAGTCAAAATGGACATAGTCAGTTCTACCTCTAAGCCCTCGGTATATGCTATGTGTCAAGTTGATGTCAAAAGAAAATCCTGGAATTACCTTTTGATACTTCACTATTTTTAAGCAAAAATATGTAAAGGAAAATGTAAAATGGAATGTAAAGGAAAACAAAGTTTTTCAGTCTTGAAATGGTGTAGACATGCCTTCAGAGAGCACCTAAATTCAAATTTCCTCCGAACCCAACAAGACGCTCTGCTCGCTGCGCTTACCTGATGGTAAATAACTGGCCCCACTTTCAAAAATGCTCCACGCCGTTCGTTCGGATTCAGTTCACCCTGGCATCACCTTTTAACAGCACATGTTTTTGGTTTTACACATATGAGGATCAGGGTGTTACAAAATAATGGACCACTTTAGAATTCCAACTCTGTCATCACTCATGCTGAATGAAGCTGTTTAAGTGTGTCATGCATGGCCTATTAACAGTGTTCTAGCTACGCCGGTCGGCGCCGGTCGGGGCTGGCCGGCACGGAAGTGATCCGACCGGCACTAACCTTAAACCTTGCATCTACCGACCGGCACAAAAAGTCTCCACAAAACTCCGAAAATGGCAATAGTGGGTGTTAAAAGTTGACTATTATTGCAATAATGAATGTTAAAAGTTTTACTATTTAAATCAGAATGTCTACTTATTAACAAAAATAAGAAATCCCCACCTTAAAAGTCCTACAAATCACCCCGTTTCCGAGATTTACGCAAGCATAGCGAAATAATTCTGTCAATTAATTATTCACGCTAAAGGTCTGGTGACGTAAAGGGGAATACCAGGGAATCCCGGCCACGATTGGTCCTTTTCGCTAATTGAGTGCAAAGGTCAAGAGACATCGATGCCTCGTGGCATGGCCTGGGGATCGCTAATCTCTGGCGCATGCATTATTCACCGATATGAAAGCTTATAGTAGTTTACTCTGATTTGGCACGCAACTAGCACACATAACTTTCTCGCTGCGTCGGGGTCAGCAGGCAATTGTCTAAATGCATTGAGGCAGCAGGATGGAATAAATACCCGGGTAAATAGAAGTTTTTAACTTGGAAATAAGCGAGGAATTCTATTAAATATGTCACAGCAACGCATCACAAGTTTCTTTGGGAAATCGGGTGGAAAACGCGGAGCAGCAGAGATGGAGGATCGTCAGGAATCGGGTGAAAAACGCGGAGCAGCAGAGATGGAGGATCGTCAGGAATCGGGTAGAAAACGCGGAGCAGCAGAGATGGAGGATCGTTACTTGCAACCGGCACTCAACTTGGGCTAGCTATAACACTGCCTATTAACCATTATCAAATGTATCATGTGCATATATGAGTTTTTAAAGTCACTAGAGTGAAGCAAATATTATAATTCCAACCAGTTAGCAAATACAAAAAGTCACAAAATAATGAACCATTTTGACGCTACCTAATCACCAGACGTCACCAAATTATGGACCACTTTGACGTTACCAGTTCCTTTTAACATTTTCCACGCGGCTATTAGTTTTACCATATACAAAACAGATTTTTCAGAAACCTTTCCCAACTTTCAAGGTCTATCTCTTCTCAAGTATTACTGATCCAATACTAGGCATGTTAGTACTTATTTCAATGCATTTCTCACAGTGGTTCCAATCGTCTGCAGACACCTGCTGCGTGGAAAGTGCTAAGTAAGCCGATCATACACATTATACACACAGGATATGTATGTCCCTTTACCAGTCTCTAAAGCAAGGTAAGCACACAGTAAACATAGGGTAGGGCGTCACAAAATATTGGACCACTTTGACGAGTCAACAATAATTGTGACAGGGCCGTCTCATGGAACTTCAATAGGATTATCCATGTAATGGATTAGCAGCCATCATAACCCTAACCCTGGTTTACGGTTTTTGACCGGGGTCACGATTTTCGAGGAAAAAACGCCAACTAAATCTCCGGGAACTTTCCGGGATTCGATCCGGGGACCCTCCGTTCTCAAGCCCCACGTCCCACCCACTAAGCCACGGCCCTCAGCTATACATTCTGTGATTTAATTTAATTTTTTTTAATCCAGACTGACCTACCCTATTAGTTTTTGTCATGTTAGGCTAATCAAACCATTTTTTAGGCCTTAGAACTCTCTGACCAGTGTTCCCTCTCTCTCTCTCTCTCTCTCTCTGGATTTTGAGATTTGGTCAATTTCCTGGCAAAAGAGTTATTCAAATGCAGGCCCGTAACTAGGGGTGGGGGAGGCGGACACCCGCCCCCCCCCCCCCCCCCAAATCTGAAAAAAATCCTTTTTTTTGTACCAATAAATGTACCTTCTTTTTGTAAAAATGCCCCCACCCACCCCAATTTTCCGAAAAACGGCCCATTTCCCATTGTGTAAAGCGGTTTTTTCGGGTCGTTTTGGACTAAAACAGTCCTAACCCCCCCCCCCCTCCCCTGCTCTCAAAATTGTCTGAGATGACTAAAACAAAATTGGGGGCAACCTTTTACGATTTTTTTTTGGTACCAATGTACCTTTTCCGGAAAATACGCCCCCCCTAAAAAAATCCTGCTTACGGGCCTGTTCAAATGCCATTTTTTAACTTACTTTCTTGTGGGTTTTTTCTCACTTTCTTCTGGTACCATATGGACTTGGAGGGAGCCCAGTGAGCCTATGGCAATGTGATCTATGTTTCCTCCATTTCAATTCATAAGCTCTTCAACATTAATGCGCACCCCTGCTTACAAAATTCAAACCAGACATGAGACGTGCTGAATACAAGTTCACCAGGCCCATGCATCAAGTAATAATTCATGATAACCATACATCAGTGATTGTCACACAGATTCTTTTCTATCAATTTCAAGGGCTTTATTAATTCATGGTTGCTGGCATATTATAACGTTACAAAATTAATCTTTGTGAATTTTTAAACTTCACCCACCGGTGAAGTTTAAAAATACTGATTCCCGAAGTTAGCCAATATAAAACCATCATGGACATTTCAGCTTTTATTATTAGTTCCAGTGATGCATTTTATGTCATAGCTCGTAATTAGCTCAGACAGACATCTCTGTGAATAGCGCGAGTGAACCTAAGAAACGGTCGGTCGGTTGTCACTTGACCCACAGCGAAACACGCACCCAAGACGTCACTGAACACCACTGAAGATTGAGTGAGGAGTGATTGCAATGAGCAGATCCTAAGTCCTGTGTCTAATTGGGCTGTCACAGTCAGTGGAAAGCAATGGAAGAGAAAGAAGTGCATGTGTGAAACTCTGGCCCCCGTAAATGCTCCTGGAGCAGCTTACAGAATAAAGCTAAGCTAAATATATATTGCGCTTTATCCATAAATAGTTAAGCTAGTAGGCTATCCAATAAGGGGTAAGCATTGTTTTTCCGGCCTCCCCGAGTCCCCCACCAAACCCACCACCGGGTTCGTTAATTTATCAATATTTGCATACAATATCCATTCACTGGCATGACTGGTGTCAAAATTCTTGCTGTAGCTGCTCCAGGAGCAGCTACGGGGGCTAGAATCTCACAAGTGCGAAAAGGAGTGACAACATCCAGAGAGACTATGCAGAGCAGCTGAGGATTTACAGAGTGTGGTGGTCATGAGGGGACAGGGCCTGATGTGGGAAGCATAAAATCAACTAATTTTGATGGTAAATGCCCCCCCCCCCCCCCAACCCCCAAACCTGCTCCTTTCTAGTTACACCTTAGAGGAATGAATAAAATGCTTTATGAATATAGATTTGTGTGCACATATACCCAGTCTTTATAGAAGGGGTGAGTTATTGCGCAACGGAAAACAGTTACAAATTAACTGAACATGTGACGGGAGGGTGTGGTATACCCACAGTAACATTAGTAACAGTGCATCAAGCAATAGAAAGTAGCACCCCCTGATGTCCGAGTACTTTATTCATTTTATTCATGGGAGAATATTTTATAGATATGGAAGCAGAATTATTGTTCTCAAGATCTAGAATCAGATTTTCCAAGAGGGTTTGAGAACACCGAACCTCATTAAAAATTGAGAAATAATGGTAATTTTGGATTATCAGCCATTTTCTTTAGTGCCGATAAGACAAAAACATATCATTTTACACGAAAACAACCCACACATCCACGTACATGCTATGCCAGACCTAGATCTGAAGCAGACGTGTCTGAGAGGGTTGTAAATTTTAATGGAACATTGTCCTATCTTATTCCCTATGACCATAATACAGGCTAAGTGTTCCATGACTGTCTTTCTCTTAGTCTTAGAGTGATACAGGCTAGCTACAGATCCAGAAACCACCCATCCCAAAAAGGGGGGGGGGGGGGCGGTGCTAAGACATAATTTTGTTTCCTTAAAAAATGGGCAAAATTATTAGTCGATCTTCATAAATTATGGGTTTGAACAGAGTTTATTTTCCCTTTTACCTTATAAATAGTGAATAAATTTAAGCATGACCCCATAAATTTAACACCTCTTATGATAATAATATAACAATCCGCATGCAAAATTTGAAGCTTAACCCTCCTCTCAGGCATGGCATACCATGTGTGTATATGAAGGATTTAATTTCACGCATTGTGCATATTAAGCATTTCAGGCTTCACTATATTTCTGCACTTACAAGCCCAACCTACCAAGAATTTGCAATTTGAGAATTAAAAGGGGAAAAAAGTCTATTTACTTCAAAACATTCTTCAAAAATTATGATTTTTGTAATAATATTATGATGCAAAAATCCGCGAACGACCAGCCGACGCCGTGTATAATGAACGGTCCATCGACACATAAAACAGTTTAAAATAGTCATCAGAATATAACTGAAAATACGACGATCATGACCAAAAATGGTGACTCCCCCTCCCTCTCTCCGTATTTAGGACTTTCCTACGGAAGAATTGACACCCCCCTTAAGCTGAAAACTGACCTTTCTTTCCAAGCTTGATATCCCATGTGTGAAGGTGAGAAAAGCATTTTACTTCACGCTTTCACGATTATTGTAATTTTAAAATTTAAACAAGGGCAAATTTGACAACTCGCTTTGCAATTATAGGCCGAGGTTCGTCGCGTGCACAAGGAATAGAGTGCTCAGAAATTCCACACTCAGTCATGCGATTGCGACGGCGATATCATCCTTAATTTGCATACTCATCTCCTGTAAGACAGACGACTTCCTAATAAGGATTTGCATAATTTTTGTTGTCTCTTTATTCCCTCATTAAATCAATACTAGCTGAGGAAATTTGCTTTGTTGATTTTGCATTATTGATATTTGAAATACTTTCAATATGTCACTGCTTGTATTGAATGAAAGTATCAATATAATTACTGCAGTTTAATACCAATAATTAACTATTAATAAAGCTATTATTGTTTGCTCCCAGGTGATGGGTTTAGAAGATTGATTACTCAAACCGAACAATACAGCTATCATTTAATAATTACAGTAGTAAAAATAGAACAAAGAAAATCAAATTACATTTGGTAAATAAATATTCAGCATGTGACAATGAATAGCACTTAACAGAGAAACAATTTGACTTAAATTCATTAATAAATCGGTATACATTTATAAAAATCCCATTAAAATCATATTCTGGCACTTCTGTTGAATAAATTTGTTGGCAGGAATTATTAATCCCTGGAGGAGGGAAACGGTACTCACAAGTAACATGAGTAAGGTACTGAATGGGGATGTCCCGCTCGACTGGGTTGCTTTTTAACAGGATATCCTTAAAAGCGTGACTCCAAATTTACGAGATACATCATGTAATACACCTCCGGTAACCCATCCCCACCACCCCCACACAGATAAGGGAAAATAGTCAAAACAGCCATTTCAAAGGGTGGCAAAATCTTGCGTGTGGATTAGAATTTCGGAGCTCAAACTCAAGAATGAAACTTAACACTAGAAATGTTCCCATTTAAAATACATTGCGCACAATCAATAAGTTTATTAACAGATGCGCTGCCGCATAATTTGCCTCCATGGAGAGCAAATAACCTAAGTTAGCCTTAACGTAAAGAGACAGATGAACACACATAACCTTTTAGTATTTCACGGCTTTCCCGATAAGAGGCCACAATTATGTGACTTCTTTTTAAGGCGCAGGTTGTTCTAGATCATTCGTAATCCATGGGCACAAGTATACCTCTCTGAAAACTTTTTTGATTGGTCACAAAGTTTGTTGTGCAATTTATATTCAGCCAATGAGATGTAGTTTGATTTAGTGGATAGGCTGAAGAGTTGGGCTGAAGTGATGCAGAGATTTACACCAATCTCGATATTGATTGGCAGATCTCTGTACATTTAACAATTTTAGAGGGAAGTATCCAATAGCAGGCAATGTAACTAAAATGTAGATGGCGCAGTGCTTACGAGGTTAATAAAGTGTAAAGAAGAGAAATAAGGTTCACTGAAGGTAAACACATCGCAGGCAATACATTGCAATTCATCATTGTGCGCGTGGGCAACTAGGAATTTAACACTTTCCATGCGGCAGGCGTCTGCAGACGACACTCCAAAATGTCTCAAAATGTTTCAAAAATGTCAACATTATTAAATTTCATTCCCATATTTGGAATCACCAAGAGAAATGCATTGAAATAAGTACAAACATGCCTAGTATTGGTTCAGTAATCCGTGAGATAGACTTTGAAAATTGGGAATGGTTTCTGACAAATCTGTTTTTCTATGGTAAAACTAATAGCCGCGTAGAAAGTGTTAAGGGTTGTTGATGTTCAAATTCACCTGGAAATCGATGATTTTCTTGTAATTATCAGGGGGGCCTTGATATATCTATGATGAAACACATTAACTTCAAGCAGTTATACAACATTTTGATTGTTCATGAAACATTGCCCTATAACGCTCACTTAATATTCAACTCAGTGACTTTTGATTCACGATATGGGTAAACAGCCTGGTTGTTGTTCACTATATGGATGGATGTGAGTGGAATACAAGACATCATCTATTCTACTAGTACCTGTTTGTAGAAGATGCTAAACAGTATACTGTTTGCATGGCATATGTGCATATTATGAAGTTGATACATATTTAGAATACTAATGTAACCAGTCACATATGAATGGCATGGTTTTTTTGCAAACACAGGCTAATAAAAAGAAGCTAATCAAATAATAGAAACAATAATTCCAAATTGTTTCAAAAATGTCAAAATTATTTAATTTCATTACTATCTTTGGAAACACCATGAAAAATGCTTTGAAATAAGTACAAACTCATGAGGTTTCTGAAAAATCTGTTTTGTAGACGGTAAAACCAATAGCCCCATGGAAATTGTTAAACAGGTACATTCATCATGTGCGTAAATTGATATACAAGTAAATTATTTCTTCTTAACTCCACACATTATGGTAGTCAGTGAAAAAAGTTTCACTGACCATTCAGGATTTGAACCTGGGGCCTCTGGAGCTCATTAGCTCAATTGGTAGAGTGCTGGTCTAGAGATCCAGAGGCTCCAGGTTCAAATCCTTGATGGATGGTGAACATTTCTCATTGACCATAATTTACAATGTGCTGAGTATTAGAAGAAATATCGATTATGGTTCTTGAAATGAGATCTTGTGATACCGAAGTCTGATAAGCTTCAATAATGCATCTTTTAAGGCTTCAAATGTGTGTGTTTTTAAACTGATATGAATATCTCAGATTTGCCCTGCTTCATGTCTTATTTGATGTGATGGGTCACAAGGCCTGTTTGGCTTGATGAGTGAAATTAATTCTTAACCAACTATAGGCTTGTTCAGACAGTCGGAGGAAGAGGTCGGAGGAAGCCCGGAGTAGGCTCTAGTCGGAGGAGTGTCGGATTACAGGTCGGAGTAGTGCCTGTCTGAACGCTACTCAGAGGAAGCTCCTCCGACCGATATACTCCTGAAAAAAGGCAGGAGTAACGCACTGCAGGGGTCCGAGGATCTCTGAACAGTCGGAGTAGCGTGCCCGTGTGGAACGGTTCCCACGAATAGGTCGGAGGAGCGATGACCTTCGATGATTATTGTGCCATGTTTCCACACACACTCGTCATTCGCGGACCAAACCTATTGCAAGTCGCTTACAAATACATACGATATGATAAGCTATGATAGTAGTAGTAGTGAAGATTGGTCAATTATTCCTTCAAAAATTCCACAACCTGTTCAGAAACGCCATCCTAAAATTCATAATTTCTGACTTGAAGGCCTATTTCTTATTTATTGTTGTTGTTTAGTAGCGCAGTTTTTACACACAAACAAAATGCGTCATCCGATTTCGTCACTGACAGTGTTATTGTTGTTATTTTTAAGTCTGGTGACGTAATGATTTATTCTGACCCCGAGTCATGTACAGTCCCGTGTACAGTTACTGTACATATCGTAAGATACACTGTATATATAATACGAACATGTGCGTTTAGTACTCATGAATAATGCATAATGAGGTGGTATGGTAATGAATATTCAGCGCATGTGCTTTGCAAAATCCGTAAATCTCATGTAAAATTGGATCCATGATCATATATCTCGCGTGGAAATTGGCGTGTTAGGTCAACCAAGTAGTCTCAAATTTCCTGGGTCAACATATGCGGGCGCTCTTATTTCCGGAAGATACTCTGAGCTACTCCGAGCCCCCCGCGAAGATCGAAGGAACGCGAACTGTTTAGTCGGAGCATGGTCGGAGTAAAAAGCATGTCTGGACGCGGGTAGGCGTAACTTTACGATCCGAATATGAATTTTTCCTGCGGCAGTAGGAGGAAAATGTCCATGTCTGAACACAGCTTATATGTACACCTGATGCATGCCACTGAGTTCATTGAACTAACGATCCACCTGATCCAGAATTAGACCATTTGATGGATGACCACTGATGTCCAAGCTGACCAGTTGACCAGAGTTGACCAGAGCTGACCCCTTGTTGAGTATTTCTTTATGAAAGAGGCAATTTGGAACTAAATTTGGCAGATTCTGCTGCTCTATTATTATTCAGAGAATTGGAACTAAATTTTAATATCAATCAGATACTTCCCAAATTCAAGATGTTACTAAAATCAGGTTAAACACTCTCTCACACATTCAGAGGGGCCAGAATAGCAATCCAAATCAAGGAGGAAATGATGGCCCACCATCCCTGCCGATTGAATTGAACTTGAGTTGCCCATGTTGCAGGCAGGGGTGTAACTAGAGAGGGCAGGGAGCTGGGCATTTGACCCCCTGCCAAAAGGTTTTCCCCCTGATGTCCCCCTCCCCCCAATGAAATGACAAACTCTATGCAGATATACCTACCCCTGCCAAATTGAATACCCTAGTTACACTACTGGTTACAGGCTAGTGAGTTAGCCAACCAGCCACCTGAGCTAGCCTCTTCAAGTTTAATTTTTCATGCCCATGATTTTAGCCTAGGGGTATCCATATGCGATAAGTTTTGTATGGCCATGTTGCCAGCTGCTGTTTAATGTATAAATTGTTGATGTAGTGCACCTAAGTAACTCATGGTTACTGGTTCACGCCCATACATCTTTTCTGAATTATGATATTGCCATCTATAGGGTTTGTGTTATGATCAATGCGTTCAATGGTTCGTAACAAAGTTAGTGTGAGCTAGTTGACCTGGCAACGGTCATATTCTAACGT
This sequence comes from Ophiura sarsii, assembly GCA_035610835.1. Taxonomy (NCBI): domain Eukaryota; kingdom Metazoa; phylum Echinodermata; class Ophiuroidea; order Amphilepidida; family Ophiuridae; genus Ophiura; species Ophiura sarsii. The sequence continues at coordinate 24,541,769 of CM069444.1, forward strand.
GCACTACGCAAAACCATAGCTTTAGAGGTAGGGCATAATCACAGATCATGATACTCGGATAAAAAGGCCATATTTGCCCCCCCCCCCCCCCAAAAAAAAAGTTTGTTTCAAATGACATGAGAGACTGAAAATCTAATGCGGTCTGCGGATTTTTGTTGTTGATTTTTTTTCAATTTAGACCTGATCGTCATTTGTTTGGCCAAGCTAACGCGGGCGGTTTCGGGAATGCGTGAGGGTCATTTGAGACAAACTTCTTCTTTTTTTTGCCTTTCTATGTTCAGTTGAGCAGGCTATATTTCTGAATAACCAATATCCAACAAGACAACAACAAAAATGTCATGTCAGTCATCATAATCCCTTTCAATGCAACCAATCTTCTTTTCTTTGGCTATGTGATTGCTGGACTAATTTGCATGATGGCATAGTTTGAACAATAGAATTCTACTTTTCAATAGAATGAGTGAGACCTTTTTTTCCAATACAATAATATAATGATACATTCTTCATTTCAATTACAACACGGCCCCATTAGTCAGAGTCGCTTTCTTCTTTTCATTATCATTATGCTCTGTACCCACCAACTACTTCTCTAACCCATCTAACTGAGCCATCCAATTAACTCACATCGGCTTTACATCCATGCCGATCCCAGTTATTTCTAGCTTTCGCTTAGTTAATGAGTGGCTTTTTAATTGGACAACAAAATCCCAAGTGTATTTTCTTTGTGGCTTCAATTTTTTTTAAATTTGTTACATTTTGGACTCATAATACATAATATTTTCATTTAAAAAAAATCCCGTTGCGAATAAAGAACATGCAAAATGTGAAATAAACCTATGATTTATGTCAAATTATGGATTTCTAACAAAGTGATACACCAGATTTCTGAAAAATAACAGAGCACCAACAACAATATAACCCTTCTTGGATATTTAGTCAAAACCCAAGATGACACACTGTATCATTACTCATATTGTCATCAAACAAAAAACGCTGACTGAAATGTTTTTGACAAATGAGAAGGACAAATTTGTTTTCTCTGACAGATGAGGAGCGAGGATGGAGGAGGATGGAGACGGATGGCTATCAATGCTAGGTATGGCTATCTGTCGCCATCAATCCAAATATCCAGATTAGATCTGAACCGAATAAACTTTATCAATATGAAGAAGGAATATTATATAGAGATTCTTTTTGTGAGGAGGAGGTTTTTTCTAAAAATAACAATGTTACAAGACCCAAATAATGCTGTTTGAATTCAATTTTGTTTCAGATTTTTAAATAAATTTAATGTTTTTTTATATCAATTTTGAAATTTTGATAATTTTTTTTAAAAGGCAAATTGTAACAAAATGATTGATAAACTCCCTAAAAAAGTGTGAACCAATCATTTACCATGCCATAAAAACTTTCTTAAAAATTGTATAAAATTGAACCATTGTCATTTTCCATACCATAACAATGGTTACCATAGTAGATTCATAAACATTGGCCGATCGATTATTGATTTGGAGTTGTACCTATTCCATCTAAAACGTTAGAGGAACCACAATGTACCAAATCCTGACAAAATAGGCATGGTTAAAATACACAGAACCATATGTGCCAATGATCAGATTAAGATTTCAAATCACTGCCTCCCCCTCAATTGGAAGATATAACCTATACTGAAATATTAAACCAGCCAAAGTCTGTGAATCTACTATAATTGTCATTCACACCGTTTCTCAAGCCTTCAGCATCTCTTCAGGGCTCAGGCCATGGGGGGGGGGGGTCAACTTGTTTGAATGCACCCACTGATCTATCCTCAAGTGTCCGTCCACATCTCGGCACTTAAAGTAAAATCAATATTGCACTTTCCACAAATGGATCATGCAATGATATAGGTCATTACATTACACAAAAATAGGCCGCAATTTCAGCTGTTGTGCCATACTGTAAACGTGGAAATTTCCGCGCTACATGAATTTTTGCGCTCCAAGCAGCTACCGCGAAAATAAAAACACACAAATATATTTATTTTGTGTATATGTTTATGTAGTCAGCTTTCAAATCGCGAATTTAAAAACAATCGAAATGGCTGAAAATCAGCAAAGCGCGAAAATGTAATCGTGCGAAAATTACCACTTTTACAGTATTGCCAAATCTCAAGTTGTATCTCTGAGAGCTTGTTTGTTATCGTTGTGTAGTCATATCAGTCCCATCCCTTACTTGTGAACCAGCACCTCGGCGCCCTATTTCTTTCAGATACGTGCAAAAATAGACAACAAACAATCATCTCTAATTCGCTCTATTTTTTTGTCAAAACCTGGTAGTATGATATCTCTACCGGCACATTAAAGTATAATATATTCAGTGCTGAAGGGGGTTGGTCTATTTATCTGAGGAGGGAATGGGGGGAAGCTCTACATGAGGAACAGGGGGAATGTGCGATTGTAGAATAAATCCACTTTAGTAATCTGGGAGTCATTTCTTCCATTGTCCTTCATGATAGTTCCCTTATATTGGTGCATATTTATGAGAGAAGAAGTGTGGCGTATAAAAAACACAGATTTTGTGCACTTTTCAGAATTATGGGTATTCCCTCTAAGGCCATGGGGTGCACAGTTTGCCCAACAAGTTGAAAAATTGACCCGTGCTTTTTTGCAGAGAAATATAGAAAATAATAACATCAAATGTCTTTCTAATTCCTGTCTGGCCCAATTTTGCAACAAAATCCCAGATTTGACTATACTGAAAACCCCCAAAACAATACATTTCAAAACATGGACACTTTTCTTCCAACACTGGATCACAAATCTGCTTCAGTTTGATCCGCTCCCAAATTGGCGAAGCCTCCTTACAGTAGTGAATGAATACTGAAGGACTTGAGGGTGCATGAAGTCAACAAGCGTACTGTGCGTCACATGCGTGCCACGTGCGTGTGACCATAATCATGCACATACGCTTGGATTACTTTTGCGCATGGAGAGATAAAAACATATATTTCTCTCCAATTTGGAACTGATCAAACTATAGATGAGATATCAATGAATAATGCTTCTCTGATTTGAAATTTGCACCTCTACACATAAGACAGTCATAATGTCAAGGTCAGGACTACAAACAGAGATTACCATTCCGCAATCTATCAACTGAAAATATAGGACTCCTGCATAAAGAAAAATATGTAATGACTGAGAACGAAGCGTGTTGTCACAGTTGGCATACTACATTTATACATTGTAGCGATACGCCCCCTCCATCAGCGGAAATTAACTGTGGGTGATAGCTATAGATATTTTGTGGATGAAATGTTCACCTTATTTCTTATAAATGGTGTTTAACACTGCAATCAAAAGGCATGCTTACATAAAGATATAAGCCTTTTATTGACCACCCTGTGCCTTTCCCCTCATCAAAATATAACAACACTGTGGATCAGTGTTTTCTCAAAGGTCTTTGACTTGATCTTGGGCCAATTCTACACAATTGTTCCAAATTGACGGAGTGCTCTTGCCAGATGTATCCGTTTATGCTAAAAAGATACTCAATGAACAATTATGTCCAACATTTCCCCAATTCTATACGCCAATTTGGCAAAGGGAACACTGCTGTCGATAACATGAAGAAGGTCCCTGGTGCAAATGAATTGGTTATAACCACGGGACCTATCTTCACCCCCCCCCCCCACACACACACACCTACCTCAAAAGAAAAAGAAACTGTGGGCTAAATAAAAATGTGCATCTACATTTTGCACATGGTCAGAAGTCACAAACTGGTAAAAAAAAAAGTTTCACTTCTAATAATGTTGAGAAATGCACCAATTCTGATTAAACGGGACAAAACTTAAGTTTTACATACTTAATGACCCACAAACTATATATTGTTGGAAAGCTTAAGATTCAAGGTTTTTTATTTTTGCAAAAAAGAATCAAATTATACAGGGTGTGTACAATTTTTACAGGGTGGAACATAAAAAATTTGATAGTTTTTGCTCCTCACAAAATAGTTTGATAGTTTGTACAATTAGGGTTTAGCTGAAAATAATCACCAAAATCAGAACAACCGCAGAAGGTGCTACCAAATTTGCTAAGAATCATTTGCCCAAAATGTACACAGGAAAAGTACAGGGTGTCTAAAATTATGATGAAATAATGCATAAAATGAATGTTTGTATATAATATTCTATGAAATTTAGTTAGCATGGACCATTTAATTTAAAAGAAAATGGTTATCAAAATGAACTACATGGATATCGTTAAAGTTCCTTTTATTTTGAATACAGGGTGGTCCAAAATAGGTCTAAAGAGCAAATTTTTCATGAATCTATGAACAATTCTGTGAAGAAACACTTCTGGCTTTTTTAGTTAAATGTTTTACTACCCAGGGTAGAAAAGGACTGAAGAGTCACACAAATGAAATAGAGAGACTGCGATTTGGCCATTGTTTAATCAATAAAATGAATAAAACTGTGTATTTTTTACATTAAAACACTCCCTGAATTGAACATCATATTCTAGTAGAGAATGTCTAGATAACAATTCAATATTAGTATTCATAGTAGCAGGCACATGTTATTAACACATATGAGAAGTTTGAAAACTTTCCTATGTATACTTTTAAAATGGCATCAATTTCAAAAGTTCTAGTTTTCCGCTATTTTGTGTACAAACCTATGGGCGCCTCATCCACCGGCTCCTCATCCACCGCTCCCACCCTTGACTCACTCGACGTTTAGATTGATAACTTCACTGTTGCTAAACATGTGGCTTTAATTCTTTTTTTATTCGGTAGCTGGATAAATTGTCTTTAATATGATACCAAAAATGTTATGTTTTTTTGACAACTTCTATTTAAAATAGAGACACGTATCACAATTTTAAGGATTTTTTGAAACGATCCCACCTTGTTTGATATACCTATTAGTGACCTGTGACCACATCATATATGGGAACAGTTGGTAGCATGTGAGTAGCATGACTAAAGAATAATCAAAGACGGTAAGATAATGCATACTGAATAATAATAATAATAATAATGAAGTCTTATATAGCGCCGGTATCCGCCAAAATTGACGCTCATGGCGCTTGTTGCATATACAACCACTTAAACAACAACAAAAAATATTTACATTGCATAAAGTTCAAGTCTTAGTAATAGTATATTCATCATAACAAGATGTCTGGAAAACACAAATCTAAGTTCTATTGTGTACGACATGAGATGTGAAGTGTTGTTTCGATATGTGACATCTACATGATCTTGCCACAGCGATTCTGAAGACGAGCTGATGCATGGATGAATATTGTACAATTGATAAGGAAAAACGTGTCCATGATGAGTATAATAGAACCAAGACGATATGCACAAAGATGGAAACAGGGGTGAGAATATAAGCTGCAAACAGTCCAGTAAAAATGTTAAACTTGTAGGATACCAACAATTTGAGCTGCCGCAATGGCGCTGTGCAAATGTTTATCATCCCATGCTGTAAAACCTATCACAAAAACAGCAACAGTGTTATACTATAGTGGTAGTGGTAAAGTCCAATGTAGTTCTAAACAGGGGTGAGAATATAAGCTGCAAACAGTCCAGTAAAAATGTTAAACTTGTAGGATACCAACAATTTGAGCTGCCGCAATGGCGCTGTGCAAATGTTTATCATCCCATGCTGTAAAACCTATCACAAAAACAGCAACAGTGTTATACTATAGTGGTAGTGGTAAAGTCCAATGTAGTTCTAAACAGGGGTGAGAATATAAGCTGCAAACAGTCCAGTAAAAATGTTAAACTTGTAGGATACCAACAATCTGAGCTGCCGCCAGGGCGCTGTGCAAATGTTTATCATCCCATGCTGTAAAACCTATCACAAGACAGCAACAGTTTCATACTATATTGGTAGTGGTAAAGTCCAATGTAGTTCTATAGAGTCGGTCATATCATAATCCTCCTTTTCCCATAACCCCACAAAAGAAGAGATATAAACTTTCCATACTTCGCCAAATTTGTAAAGATAAAAATAAACACCTATACTGCAGCTGGTCCCATTAATGGTATAATAAAATCTAGCTATGGATGGGGTAGGGTGGTGGTATAATATATAAATGTTGTTTATTATAATACAGCACGCCCTGTATGATGGTTTAAGGGGAATTAAGCGATTGCAGAGAAAAATGAGATTTTGAAGAAAAAAAGGAATTGTTTCAATAGAAAAGGTACGTAGGAACCCTGAAGTGTAATGATTTATGTGAAAACGGTTGAATAATGCCTTTAGATTGAAATTTGGTAGAAGCAAGTTATGTGGTGAGAGATGCTAATCATTTTGATGTGATCTAAATCAAAATGAACAAATCGTGAAATTTTACATGATAGACGGCGATGTCAGGTAAACAGTTTCAGATGGTAGTTAGTATATGTAGCTGCAAAAAAACTCAATTCCATACAAATTGAGGGTGCACTCCCATACGTAGATCTCCTAATGCCCCTTTCATACATAAATACTGGATGGATAATATTAGCATTCCAAGCTATGGCCTTTGCCATGAGTTTAGTTTGTATATATTGCCCCTCCCCTTTTCACCTCCAAAGAAAAATAAACTGCTGGTGTGGCTAAAGGATTATGCACATGTGGACAGTTGTTATACACATGCCTGAACTGCTGTAGAAATATTGGGATTAGATATGCACTGCATGAAAACAGGCATGCGCATAAAGAAACCTATGCATGTGTGGTATTTATTTATATACAGCCCCTCCTACCCATACAGATAAACTGGTGTCAAATTAAAGGTACATGTAGCAAGTACTATTTTATTTATGTCACCTAAATTATTTAAGGTATACCCACTGTGATGTGCACAAGGCAAGAAGAAAAAATTATAATGCCACGCCCCCTTCCTAACCTAAGCAATTGATCTAAAAATTAAAGGATAGCCTTCACATATAGCCAGTGACTATATGCTTAAAATATCCAACACTGCCCCCCCCCCCCCCCCCCCCCCCCCCATATACAGTATAGGCAAAAACCTGTACTAAATCAGAGCTTGCCAAAGATTTTGTACAGATAAAGATTGCATTTTGTTATATGTAGACCCAAAATTACAGGCACAATGATACCATAGCATGAATTATCCAGCTCCGCCCATTTCTACCCCACAAAAATGAAATGTTTTAGAGGGTGGGGGAGGGGAACCCTGTGTCCACGTCCAATCAAAGGGGGCACAAATTGCAACAATAAAAATGTCCACCTACATAACACTTGGTGTTATAATACATGTAGACACTAACTGCTGTACGGTGTACGACATGAAAAAACTTACTCCTATTCAAGCCCACCCCCCCCCCCCCCCCATACCCTAAAGAAGGGAAAACAAAAACTGCTGTAATATTTTAAATATCAAAATGTTCACCTACATTGTACATGGTGTTATAGACCCAAACAGCTGTAGGATGTGGATGGCATGAAGTGAGAACGTAGGCAGACTGTCCAGTACCAGTCTTCATTGTGTATCACAGCCACAGCAAGGAATTGTGGCAATGAGCATTCCTGAATAGGCAAAAACCCCGCTAACAATCCTGGCAGGATAGATGATAAAGATGGATGGTATAATGCGGAGATATGATGTGATGATGCGCAAGTTATTGGCAAGTATTCCTTAGCAAGTGAATGCTGCTGGTATAACGGTATAGTAAAATCTGATGCAGGATTGAGTGAAATGTACACACACCAATGCAAGCGTTTAGATTTAGCTTAAAAATAAGGTGTGTAGATGTTGCCTTATAATTCCCAGCAATAGAGAAATTGGAACCGCACAGAATCACAGTGGTATTCCACCCGGTATTATAAATCCAAAGGAATAGATAAACAAGAGAGAAACAAGTCTTGTGTGTTCAGGCAGAGAGGTCAGTCTTCTGGCGAACGAGTCGTCGGTCGATTTGCTCCGATGGTGGATGATGTGTACCCTTAAAGGCGAATACTACAGTACTGGCAGGCACTTTTTCTGTAGTTTACTTTCCCCGATATACGGAGACACATATAATCCGACGTGTAATTTCAGCAAAGAATTCCAACTCCTCTGATAAGCGGAACCACTTTCGGTAAATGGCCTGCAGCAGAGAGGGTTTTTTTAACTTACTAACCACTGAATGGATGTTGTGTGTGTGTGTTGCTGACCGGCGGCGTATATACACGTTCCTTTCATACACCGTTGTGTTTAGGAATGGGTTGTGTCTCTGTACACCAACGCTACCACACTGTCACTGACTAACTAGCTGGCCACCGAGCTGACTGGGTATATGCATGTGCATGCGTACAGCAAGTATTGACAGCACACTCTCCGATGTATGATCCAATCAATGCACTGAGCACAAGTGAGAACTGTTAGCTCACTGGAGCCCACACCAATGCAGTATACAGCCTCAATCAAGTGCTTGACTAATTACACTGCTTGTGTGGCTCGGACTGAATGGCAATATTATTTAAAGGCCCAAATTCACACACAAGTTTTGGTTTTGTGATGTGTGTGTGTGCATTCCTTTTAAACTAAAGTTGTTCAAGGCTTGCAGGGCATAAGTAGCATCGCATTCCCGATTGCGGTTGTTTAGTGGATCACAGTGGATGAATGGAAACTACCCAAATTCACATAATTAATATATGGAGCTAGCTACTAATCCCTAAGGCTCAGCCCTAAAGAATGCGGGAGGGTTGAATAGCTGGCACCAAAAACTGATCTTCATCTCATGTACAATATAGCTCAAGGACTAGAACTCTGTAATAGTCATAGCTCTAGGACTATGTAATTGCCATAGCTCTAGGACTTGGACTATGTAATAGCCATAGCTCTAGGACTTGGACTATGTAATAGCCCGGGGGGGGGGGGGGGGGGGGGGGTCTCACATTTGTATGGTATACGTATAATGTGCCTGCCTTTTGGGGTGCCTTTTCGCAAAAATTGGTATAGCGATGGGGTGGTTTTCATCACAGACCAAAGCGCCCAATTTTAAATTGGGTGTATTTTGAAGCATTTTTTGTAAAAAGCGCCCAATTTGTGCAAAATTGGGTGCTTTTCTAACAAAATTGGTATATGGATGGGTGGGAAATTGGCAAAAAATAGGTATAGAGAAAGTCACATTTTCGAAGTCTGGCAGGCACATCCACGTACGATTTTGGCGAAAGTAACCCCCTCCCCCCCCCCCCGGGTAATAGCCATAGCTCTAGGACTAGGACTATGTAATAGCCATAGCTCTAGGACTAGGACTATGTAATAGCCATTATTATAGCTCTAGGACTTGAACTCTGTAATAGTCATAGCTCTAGGACTAGAACTCTGTAATAGTCATAGCTCTAGGGCTAGAACTCTATAATAGTCATAGCTCTAGGACTAGAACTCTGTAATAGTCATAGCTCTAGGCCTAGGACTATGTAATAGCCATAGCTCTAGGGCTAGAACTCTGTAATATAGTCATAGCTCTGAGTTTCTTTAGTATACCCTACACTGCATGTCTTCAATGGGGACTTTAAGAACGACCCATACACTTGGTAGGGTATTCTAAAGCTTACCCCATAGCTCTAGGACTAGAACTCTGTAATAGTTATAGCTCTAGGACTAGAACTCTGTAATAGTTCATCGTGCAGTTACAGTCCATGTAAATTGCCTCGAAACCTTTTGCAGTTAAAACTAGATTAAATAGTGTTAAACCAGTTTTAAAACTTGTGCCAGAAAAAAACGGCACGGCTTCGAGTATCGTAAATTTATTTTGAGATAGCATCTTAACACTGCCCTTGTGGAAAATAGGAATGATATGTAGAGAAAATAATTGTAGATTCAGAAAAAGTATATTCTCTGCTTGATGATCATCTGAATCCGTACTCTCAAAACTTAAACCCAAACAAGCAGCCAACAATGACAGCTGTAACTGCAGATCTAACCGACAGTGCCCACTAGATGGGAAATGCCAGACTACTAGTGTTATTTACCAGGCCACGGTTACCCGCCAGGATAACATGAACATGGAAACTTATGTAGGTCTTACATGCAACAGTTTCAAATCGCGCTATTCTGGACACATCAATAGTTTTTTAAGGACAAAGAAAGGAAGTGTGCCACAACATTAAGTGAACATATTTGGGATTTAAAGGATGACAATGTACCATATTCAATAAAGTGGAAAATAATAAGCAAAGCTAAGCCTTATTCACCAGCTAGTAAAATATGCCACCTTTGTTTAGAAGAGAAATACTTCATCATTCACAAACCAGACATGTCTTCTTTGAACAAAAGGAATGAACTCACAAGTGCATGCCGCCATAGAAAAAAACACTTATTGTGCAACTTCAGACATGATAAATAGACAATGATCATGTTAATCTGTGTGTCTGGAAGATCAAGTATAGGACCTATCAATAGTGTACTTGACAATACACCTCTTGAGTGGCATCTTGTGATCAATGAACATTATATAAACTTTCAGGTTATCTTTCTATGTAAAATCAATTATGTGTATACATGATTGCACTGGTGCTTATTATATTAATGTGTACCATCATTCTGTATCAAGTTTCTGACGAGTGAGGACCTAACGGTCCTTACGAAACAGATCTGTAAAACCATGTAGCGGGATCAAGTCCAAATTTCAAATTGTACTTATTATGTATTATTTTAGAGATAAATTTATCGATATAAAAGCCGTGTGGCAAGAAAAAACTCTTGATAAATGTTGTGTGTAGAAATTTTCGGGAGAGATACATTGTTATTTAAATATAAACACCTTTTGTACTTGATGGTTACAGTCAATAAGTTAACAATAGGATACCAATTATCACCTATCGAATGCCCAAGTCCACGCACACAAATCAGCGCAGTCGGGCGTACATTTTGGAAAATGGAAGTTTTTATTTTCGATAGCGATATATTTGGGCCCTTTCGTAACATTTACATATTAAATTGACCGCTAAATGTCCTTCGTCTTATCGGACTCCCTTTTGACATGCGAATAAATGAGGGTCTTGGCAAGACTTTAAAAAGAGTTCCAGGTCTTTCGGACAATCCGTTTGTAAACTACGCCCTAATGAATATAACGGTCTTCATATTGATCTTAAGAGTCAATTTTGCCATTGGCTATACATGGACACAAATTGGCCAGTTATTCCTTACATCTGTGTACAAAAATAGAGAACCGCTATTGTTCCGGCAAACTTTTCTTTATAAAATTGGATATAAGAAAGAAAAGTAAATACTCTATGAGATGGCGAGGGTTTTGGGGAATTTGAGTAAATAGTTTGCTAAAACGAAAATAACTTGCAATCCTCGTATACCTGTAGTGCAGAGCGTTTAGGAGAGGTCACGCACCAATTATGAGCTCCCCGTGTGTGCAGCGTAGTAAAACGGACAATAACTGCACGATGTATAGCTCTAGGACTAGAAACTCTGTAATAGTCATATAGATTGTTGACGTCCGGTTGGTCGTTTGGTGTTTTTTTGTTTTTTTTTTTTTTTTTTAATTTGCTGCCAGACTGTGAACTGTCAAGGTTCATGTCAAGACATAATTGGTGGTACATGTCAATTTTACCGTTTATAGTATTGTATATGTAGTAATACTGGTAGTTTTAAAAACCTATTTATTCATGCAAACTTCATTTCAAGCAGGTAAACTTTAAATTTTAAACAAAAATTAAATGTGATCCTTTTTTTTTAGATTTAAGGGTCGGTTGCTCTAAGGCAACAACAACAACAACAACAACAACAACAACAACAACAAATTGTGCCCCCCCCCCCCCCCCACCCCCACCACCACCACACCAAAAAAAATCCTTCAGCACCAGTTCCCCTTTTTATATCACTGTTCCCTGCTTTATCCCTACTTCTTCCCTTCCCACTCCATCTTGGTATTGAAGCGCCTTCAATCAAAAGTTAGGAGAGAACTGATCAAGTGCTACATGTTTATATTTCAATCTCACAGAACTCCCACCATTAAACCAGTGTTTCTAGATCATGTATGAATGTCAGCTGGGCAGAGTGGGCTGGCCACTGTTTACAACTACCATGGGTGGGGGTCAGTGATGAGGTTAGGTATATAAACTTGTACACTCTAGACTTGTACAGTACATGCAATGCAGAGCCAATCCAAAACTACTGCGTACAATGGGTACTTTCACTTTGACAATATATACATGCGCTGTGGTACTCCATCATAGTATGGCAAATAATAGTCTTTGAGTTGGTTTCTATGAGAAAACCACCCAGCCTTAATAGCTGTTATATATCAAGCATTTTACCATCCCTATACAATTTCCCCTGCACGACCACAGTCACATGATGGAAGTGCCACGCCCCCTTTTCCCCTACAATCTGGTGTTTTCCTGCCAAGATTGCACTCTGATGAGGAAGCAATACCACAAACAGTTTTCTTTTTATAACAGCTCACTAAGATAAAATGCTGCTATTATAATCAAACTACAGAAACACAATTATTGTTGTAACCTAAATTAAATTTATTAAATTTTTTCCTTAACAAAAAACGCAAGTGGTTTGTTGGAACAGCATGTTGAGATTATCCCCAAATATTTTTCCAGCAATATCTTTTTCATGGGAACTGCTTGTCCTCAGTAATAAACATGGCCATAAATTTTGATCTAAAATCCTTGTGTTTATATTAGTTGATTATGGGAAAAGGCTAATATAAATGGCCATCCCATCTCAATTTGTACTTGGGAGTAACCACCATCTGTGGAATAACTACCCAACCTTGGAAATAAACTCTGACATTTATTATAAATATTTTAGGCAGGTAAGGTTGAGGGATTCTCATGGGTGAGGCATTGCTTTGGCTATATTAAAAAAATCTTTTGTCTCAAGCTCCCAAGCTGCAATATTTAATTGTGTGCTTTAGGATTTATTTTTTTTATAGAATTTTTTTCTTTTAATAAAACAACAAGTTTCACCGATTTTTCAGATTTTCATTGATCACATCATTTTAAATACAAAAGGTCACTTTTACAGGGATTTCAATATTTATATTTAAAAAAAACCAAAAAAACTGAAGAGCTTTGAGACAACTGATTTTTTTAATATAGCCTTATATATTATTTTTGGTTTGATTCAGGGTCTCTTAATTACCTTTGTTTTGGTATGCCCCAAACTTGTACACAAAGTTAGTGCAGTTATCAGATGACCTGCCCCCCCCCCCCCCCCCCCCAAAAAAAAATACTCCTATCCCCTTGCACAGAGGCTGTGGTGAAATCAAGGCATGCTTGGTGATATTTAGATTAAGTGAATTTCCACTTTTTCCTTCCTTGGGTTTTGGGTGGTATTAATTGGGTGATTTAGTTAGGAATTAGGCCTTAACATTTCCTAATATTTATATCAAAAGTAATCCACCGCCAAGTAAACTCCGTTTCATCTTTTCTGGACATGATCTGCAACTGAATTATGTGAAATTCATTATGGGTGTAGTCAATTTTCTAGACATGAACTACAACTGAAATCACAAGCGATCCTAGTTGGGTCCCATATCAGTATGCTGGTGTCAAATGTGGATTATTCCGGTTCAATTCATGTTTCTAACACTTTTGACAGGAGTTTCACATGAAAAAGCTTGACAACCTCTATTGTATTGTTAAAATAAACATCCCTTTAAAATGCAGACTCCACCAAGTGGTAAGGTGGGTTTTTTTAAAGCTTTGGATCTGAGGTGGGGGGGGGGGGGGGGGGGGGGTACTTAGTGGATATGAGGTTACGGGGATGTGCCGCCAAAAAGGGTCTAATTTTTCACCCTCTGGTAAATGGATGACTTCTCTTCAAAGCCATTTTGGTAAATTTATGGTCTCTAAAATCCTTAATTGTGCTGTTTTTCGCCAAAATTTTAGCAACATCTGTCAAATATAGAGGACAATATGGGTTCTGGTAAACATTAAATGGGTCCATTTCCCCCGAAAATTGGTAAATGTTTGGGTCAATTTTTCATTTTGCTGGCGGCACATCTCTACCACAAAAAAAAATTCCGGATGCAGAGCAAGCAATGTTAACTGACGCCAGGGTAAAAACAAGCACGTATCATGTCTATGCAATTCTCTGTGAGACCAAACTAGTTACAAGTAGGGCACATATTTAGCTTGAGATCTACAGGGTGTCCCAAAGGCGACTTCAGTCCCTCATTTACCCATATCAACATACCTCACAAATGCCCAAAGTAAAATAATGGATGCCAGAAATGAAAACACCCTTGAATTTATAACAATATACACCATATTGCTCATTTTGGGAAACCCTATATAATTAGTCTAGATATGTCTATTATGCAATTGGCTGTAAAGAGTAAATTAGTTACAAGTAGGGCACAGATTTAGCTCGATATGTAGGGTGACCCAAAAGTGAACTTAACATTCTATTTTACCAGCATCCACTTACAACACAATTTTTTCTGAATGACTATAATTAATAGTGACGGAAATGAAGACTCATTTATAACAGTATGCACAGGCACAATCGTTTTCGAACACCCTGTATCCAATAATGAGTTCCAATCGGGAATTTTCAGTAGATGTCTAATTATTTGTGTACGCGTTGATACACTCTCAGTTCAATAAGCAAAAGGAGAATGTGTAACTCTATATTATTGTATCCTCCGAGTCATTTGTCTGTTTTTGTGACCTGGTTTCTCAGTGTAAAACTAGGCCTATTTCACATGCTGAACTACAAATTAGATACACCTGGGGAAAAACATATATCACACATTTTTTTCTAGTCCTAGCAAAGATAGAGGAGCTTAGTTTTTACAGTGCATTTGATTGGATATATTATTATTAACCCAACATTCCCGGGTGGAATCAGGGAAAACACTATCAGGGCACAAATGGGCCAAATCTAGCAGTGGGATTCGAACCCGAGTCCACCAGTATGAGAGTCCGGGCCTTAGTCCACTCTGCCCGGGAGTTGGGCGCCCAAATCCAATAATTCAGTTTGCATTTATCACCAGCCATGATCGCCTGGGGAGATAGACTAACAGAACCTGTGCTGCTAGCATAGGTTTCAAACGAGTGGCCAAACAATGTAAAGATTATAGATCTCTCAACATTTTATGTACAGCACATTTGATTGGTTGAGGTGAGGTTGACATCGCGTTCCTTACACGGTGCCATGCGCCCATTTTTCATGACGATTAAAAAAATTGACTTATCAGTTTTCGCTTACCTGCGTTATCTGTCCCATTTTGTAGTAAATTGTAAGTTGTGTATTCCGCTACTAAAACAGTGTGTTCACATTGAACTATCACAGTAACACCTTCTCCTTTGAGCAGTTAATAAGGCTAATGGCTTTTTCATTCAGTATCAGTATTGCCTAAATAATAAATTTAGCTAAAGAGCCCAAATAGCTGTAATATTAAACCTAGATTTATCTAAATAAAACCAAAGCTTTTTATGTGTATGATATGAGAGAAGAAAAGATCTAATGCAGCCCAATTTAATCAAAATTTAATATATCTTAAGACAAACTTTTGGTCAGTGTTGGTTGATAGCCCAATAACATTAAAACCCTTTAACAGGACCATGCTTGCCTGGAAAGCAGCCCAATTGGGCAGATTTACCCAAATCTGGGCAACACTGCGACCACAAACATCTCTTTACACAAAGTGAGTTTGTTCTCCTATCCTAGCAGTAGGGACAAAAGCTTAATGATATTTTAAGGCTAATTACCCCTGATCAATAATTTACGCATCTTCACTTAAGTGCATAGTTGTATCATATCAAATGACAGCTGTGCGCTAAGGGGATCTGATTAAACGTCACCCTCATCAAATATGCAGCATATACAGCCAAAACCTCATTAATATTCATGACTTGCCTCATGAATATGTAACATTTACTATGAGTGTGCATATTTAAGTATGAAAGAATGTTATGTAATCAATCATACAAAAAAATATTAACAATTTTGAAAATTACAAAATAAAAACTAACAAGATTGTACAAAATGAAGCACAGAAAATCACCCATTCAAGTATTGTTCTATATTTTCATGCGCAAATAAATACTGCTAGAAATTTTGGATATGGGGGCAGGGGTAAAGTATTTCACAAATGGCAAACTTTTAACAGAATTTGGTGATTTTATTTTGTTGCTGTTGGTGTGTTCATTGTTTTGTGTGTGTGTCTTTTTCCCTTCTTTTTTTTTTGGGGGGGGGGGGTGTCTTTTTCCCTTCTTTTTTTTGGGGGGGGGGTGGAGTGGGGGGGGGAGTGGAGTGGGGGGGGTCGGGTAATAAGAATTTGTTGTGTACAGTAGTTTGGCATCCATTATTTGTCATGCTCTATGTGTAAACATTGTTAATGTGGATCATTTATAGTTCAAGACCTAGTACCATCCATATTCATGTCAAGAAAATCAAGAACACGAATGTAGAGCAAACAGGTCAAATTTCATGCAATTCTATATCAGTTGTTATTTTGATGTGTGTTTTATATGATATCCCTTTTTCATACCGGCATTAACCTACTTCTAGTTTTAAAATTAGCTTTTTGCTCTAAAGTGCTCAGTTCAATACGACAGGCATGTGTTTCTCTAAGTGTTTTTTAAAGTCATTTTTAAAGTCATTTTTATTGTTCATCTTTAAATGCAGACTAGAAATGTATTGGTTTTATTCATGATAATTACTCTTTGAATGCGCATAAAGATAACCCCACAAAGAAAATGCTCTGATTTTAATGTGCACTTATCAAAGCGTGGAATATATTGTAAGAACTCAATTCTACTGCTGTTTTAAAATTCATGATCAATATATAGTGCACAAAGGGATAGAAATATGCACAGACAATATATTTAGCCATGTATCAGATCATTATATCTTTTATATATTTAATACATGTTTTTGAGACAATGATGCAAAGAATATAATATATTTATTTCAAAGCTGTCAATAATTATAGTTCAAACATTTATTAATGTTGCTTGGTTTCTATTTATAAATAATGTGATCTCTTTCAATTGTATGATTCTAAGATGTGCGCGAGTGGCGCAGTACTATGACATAAACCGCAGTGTCAGGTGCATTGATTTCTCATTTCATTAGAAATGAGACATATGCAATTACGTATTGATCGTATTCTCTAATCAAATTTCTCTTTATAGTTATATAGCATGTTTGTTTACTGATAAGTTGAGATACGCCAAGCACAAAAGATCTGGTATTAAAAAATATTTTAAATATTTTGCTGATGAACCTTTCCGTATGGTGCCAAATATGACCACATAACATCCATCCATTCTCGTCGAGCTTCACTGGCAGCCGGTTGAAATCGCATCTAATTTAAGCTGGCTGTTTTGGCTTACCATCACTTTGAAGGTACTCTACCACCATATCTTTCGTCTGTGCTTTGCACTTACGAACCATCTCATTCGCTACGATCTTCTCAAACTCCGCGCGTCAATCTCAAGTCAGCCAGTCTACGCTCATTTCACATTTTGCTGTGTCGGCTGTCAGGAATTCGCTTTCAGACAGCCTTCGCAACATCCCAAAATTCTCTCAAAAAACTCATTTCTCCCGCCAGGCATTTCCTGATTCATAGAATTAATTGTTTGTTTGTTTGTTGTATGTTTTTGCGCGCTCTGAGTTCATTAGATAAAAAATTGCGCCTTATAAGAACCATCTATTAGGCCAAGTAAAAAAAATACTGATTTCTCGTCCGAACTTTTTGAAAACGGAGGATGCCGGCACTTTTTTTCTTCTTCAAAATTGCCGATCCAAGATGGAGGATTTGATTCATTTGGATAGACTTATCACAGAATTTATAATAGCGTCATAGGTAGTAGTTACTCCACCTGTGCATCGACTGCAAAAGAGAATATTTTCACGATTGAGAACAAGTGCAGATTGTGAAAATGACTCGGATTTTGAAAATTTCTTGAAAAGACAATGAATAATGGAATTTAAAACAAAAACTTTTCTTGATGCGGCAGCCAAAACGGATGCGCGCGAGGACGAGAAACTACTTAATTTTTTTATTTGGCCATATTATTATTTTCAAATAGCATATTGACCATGAAGAGTGTAACCAAAATGTTGTTGGGATATTTTGAACCGCTATGATTAGCTTCTCTTGAAAGCGTCCATGTTGAAATTGGGGATTTTTTTAATAGCCTGGCAGGGCCTATTTTGGAAGAGAGATTCTCTTAACATGTTAACCCACATGTCCAGCAACCAATCAATATCGTTGTCGTAGAGTTGAATAGCAAATTTGTTGCATGAAAGATTTTTCACAATTTCGCGTGGGTCGTAAAATTCTACTCGAAAGGTGTCACGGCGATATATCCAAGTCTTGACTCTAGCAACTTTTTATAGATGGCACTGTGCACAAGTTAGCACTTTCCACGCGTTATGGGTTTTACCACATACAAAGCAGAATTTTCGGAAACCTTTCCCAACTTTCAAAGTCTATCTCAAGAATTACTAAACCAATACAAGGCATGTTTGTACTTTTAAAATGGGTTTATCATGGTGATTCCAAATATGGTATTGAGATTCAACAATTGTGACATTTTGGAACGTTTTGTGAAATAATGGAATGTTGTCTGCAGACGCCTGCAGCGTGGAAAGTTTTTAAGCTGCAGTCAGTACCTCTCACAAAAGAGGATGTGAAGCAAGGGCAGTGTAAATGGGGCTAATACCTTCAGGGTGTGGGGCCAAACAGACCTGCTGTAAACGGCAAAGAAAAAAATATACTTTCGCATTCTATCTGGGGTCAAAATCAAATCTCCTCTAAGGTGACTCGATTTAAAAATGCACATACATTTTGCATATATACTGTTTGGCCTATTTATACCAAAAAAGGCCTGGCATTTCATCTCCTCTTATATCGAGAATGGACCCCACCCCACTTCCAGCTCTAGCTCAGCAAACCCGCAGATGAGGTAGTATTGTCAAATATACCACAAGTCAATGTTCAGGAAGAGATTAGGAATACCTAAGGCGGTTAGCAAATAGCTAACCAAATAGCTATGTACACCCAGTCAAAAAGATCCAGTGTTTGCACTGAACACAATATTGTGAACACAGTTTGAAAAGTAAAAGTGTATTTATGTTAATAACGTTGTAAGACATTCAATGACTGATGCTAATTACTAGTATATGCCTACTGGTCCTGATATCGCATTGATCTGAAAACTAAATATTATGGGTAAAATGTAGGTTAATTGTGTTGTATTAAGGAATGCTGCAGGCAGGCCCGTAAGCAGGATTTTTTTAGGGGGGGGGGGGGGGGGGGGGGGGGGTGTATTTGCGGAAAAGGTACATTGGTACCCAAAAAATCGTAAAAGGTTGCCCCCAATTTTTTTTAGACATCTCAGACAATTTTGAGAGCGGGGGGGGGGGGCGGGGGTTAGGACATGTTTTAGTCCAAAACGGCCCGAACAAACGCTTTACACAATGGGAAATGGGCCGTTTTCGGAAATTAGGAAATTAGGGTGTGTGGGGGGGCGTTTTCACACAAAAAAGGTATATTAATAACAAAAAAGGTACATTGGTACAAAAAAGGTACATTGGTACATAAAAAAGGTACATTGGTACAAACAAAAAAGGATTTTTTTTCAGATTTGGGGGGGGGGGGGGGGGAGGGGGGGCGTCCGCTCACTTTTTTGGG